>CADDXX010000352.1:653629-822646 GCA_902810485.1 Alauda arvensis
CYYMAAAAAAAGTGAAGGKAKGTAGAGAAAGAAAGCAATCTTAAAAAACCTACAACTTTTGACAAGAAGTCCTCTCTTTGAGGATTTTCTCTGAGAGTGGTCACACATTTCGTAAGAGAAGCACAAATTAAATATTTGGGGGCACAGCCCAATTGAAAAGAATTATCGTTCTCCTAAGAAAAAAGTTARTATTTCAAAGCACCAACTAAAACAACAGCAATTCATGGAGTTATGAAGAAAAGCACTGGTAATTTCATTTTTAAGGTATGAGATTTATTCTTCTAAAGAATAMTCAATAACTATCTTAAATGATTACCAAGGATCAGATAATGAATATAATACTAGMTGTTACATACACCTAATTGATGCTGACAGGATTTGTGGAAGACAAYCTCTTGCTTACAAAAACTATTCACTTTGAAACTGCCTTTCCCAGTAATTTGTTCTATGCTCATAAAAACTTTATTTTTTTAAAAAGAATTTTTAAATTCTGTTATAAAGCCTAATAGCACTTGAAGGCAAATTAAGTTTGGAAAATATCTGAAATACTGGGAGACTAATGATCTATCTGACATGGCAATCAGACTCATCTTGCAATATGAATTTAAGATGAAAATTCAGGACATCCATRTGAAAATCAGAAAACTCATAGGCAGTCATCAAATCCCACTGCTGCTGACTCTGAGGAGCAGCAGACAAACAGAAGGATAAGACTTCTGAGCTCATACTTTTATGGCACAGTTCAGAAAGGAGAGAAGATTCTCACAGTATGGTGTGACAACTAAATATTAAAAGGATGACTAGGTTACTCCTGATACGTGTAGGAAGTCTTCACTGAAGTGGAACGAGAATAAAAATTGCTTGATAACAGGAAACCTGAATCTCTCAGATACACATGCTCAATTTTGCCACACAGTGTTTTTGGAACAGCTTCCCCAGGACTGGTGCTTGAGTACAACTCAGTCATTAGCTAGTGGTGCAGCTACCATGAGGTTGGTTATATGCTGGAAGCAGATTGGCCGTGCAGGGCTTTTATGCCCTGCAGATGACGATGCAGGGACGAGAGCTACYAGGGACTGCAGTACCATACCTGAACTAACTGATGAAAGTTTGAGACAATTCAAACATTCCTTAATGCCGATTAAAGTCTAAAGTGWAACATAACTGTGTGTTCCTTTTTTTTTGCACTGCAATGCTAATCAAGCTAAAGAGGTGCTTCTACCTAATGTTCTAATGCTACTGATCCCAGTAGGGAAGTATGTYGATAAAAAGCTTTATAGATCTACATGAATGAGTAGATCAGTATTGTCTTTGTTCACTTTAATGTCATACAGAAGATTCCCTGAAGCTGGTGGCRCATAGACACACCAGTGAGTCCCCACCAAGACGCAAAATGAGGAACAGATACACACATTGACTCCAGACYTAGGATTACTAACAGCTAGATTTTAACTTTCCAACAGCAAACTTCTGCCTGTATCAATTGGAGTAAATCTGTGAGATGCCATACATGAGTATTAACAAAGCCTAAAACCAAAAAAGAACAACAGAAAAACAGAGATAAAAATGAAATATATCCTATGGTCACGAAGTGCTATATAGGAAACTGCACTGCTACACAGGCAATTACATGCCTTAATGTACAATCATCTACTGCCATAGCAAAATATCATAGCCCCAGCTATGCCCTAGTCTTTATAAGATTCACATAGCATCAAAATACATATTCCATGGACCATCCCCTGAAGAGGCAATATTCAAAACAYTTCAGACTGAGAAAGCATTCTAAAGTGCAAAATACTAGCATTAACCAAAAATAAATTAAAAACAATTTATAGGAATTTGTTTAACACACTCTAATCTGCAGCTCACTTACTTTAAACATTAGTCCTCTTTATCTTTTAAAAAAGCCTTCAATATGGAGACTTCCTTGAGGAAGCAAACTTATTTCTAACATCGCTATATCAGTGAAAGAAYTCCCATACCCTTGGAATGTGGAAAAAATATAAACTTATAGCTTTTAGAAAGTAAAAAAGAGAAAGTTACAAGATAAATAAAGCAAACAAGACATATAAGAAAACCAAAACATTATTTTTGAGGGAGACAGTTTGTAGCATATCAATCCCTTTACCTGATGCTGTTACCAGGAGGCTGTCTGAATCACATGGTCTACAGGATGAAGCACTAACAGGGTTTATGGAGGAGCTACAGGCAATGGTGGTGGGAATGACAAAGGAATTTTCTGAACATGCAGGTTGGTTCAGTCCAGGAAAGTGGGAAGGCCAGGCACCCACCTGAGATGAGGCTATGGCTGGTATGGCACAGCCTGCAGGTGCCACAGATAAATCTATAGCAGGTTTTGGTGGCAGCTGAGGTGAGGACTTAGAAATAATCTCCTCATTTATTACCCTGATTCCTTGTTGTGAACTTGAAAGAGGTGAGGTCATGGTTTTGTTGTCAGTTTTTGCACTTGTATTTGGGGATCGATTACTATCCATTAAAACTTTAAGCTGTGGGTGTGGTGGAGAAGGGGCTTGTGAAAGCCCTGGTTTTTTAGGAGGAATAGGTGGAGGGTTTCCTCTGTCAATTCTTGATACACTTGGAGTCTTTAAAGTCATTCTACCARCTGGGGAGTAGGTGCCA
This sequence comes from Alauda arvensis, assembly GCA_902810485.1. Taxonomy (NCBI): domain Eukaryota; kingdom Metazoa; phylum Chordata; class Aves; order Passeriformes; family Alaudidae; genus Alauda; species Alauda arvensis. The sequence continues at coordinate 656,273 of CADDXX010000352.1, forward strand.
GCTTCTGCTGAATGTGATGTCCCTGGCCGAGACTGGGTGCTACTCTGAGGGCCTGTAAACCTTGAAAGAGCTTGGGTAACAGTATTGCGAGCTGCCTGCTTGGCAGCATGGTTGTCACGACTTGTAGGGGATACATCCCTTGAGGGAGGGCTTTGGGTTGTGTTTCCATTTTGGTCTTGATCATTTGTATTCTGAAATCTAAATCTAGCTGCTTGGACTCGTGGATTTAGGCCTGGATGGCCAGTGTTGGCAGACGGTGAATGCAAACTGTGTATAGATGAAGAGAGAGAGGAATTCTGAGCTGTGGCAGTTGGTGTGGTAGGGGTGCAAAGGGAATTACTATTTGAAAAAGGGGAAGTGCTACTTGATAAATCAGGGGATGAGACTGTACTTGGTCCATTTTCTTCAATCCTGTTTTGATTCTGCACAAGAACAGGAGTTGTGGGAGGGACAAGTTCACTAGATGAAGATTGCCTATCAATGACAGGCTTCGCGAATGCTGCATTGGCACACACATTCATTTTTGAATTGCCAGACACTTGTGGGCTCACTGTAGAAGGCTTTACAGAGGCAGTCAAAGGTAACTTCTTAGCATTTTCTATGCTACTGTCCATCATCACAGTMTCTGTTTGACAAGCAACAGTTCTTGAACTTAGCTCTTCTGTTCCAACCGAAACAGAAACAAGACTCCTATCGCTACCCTTCTGAGAAAGATTAGCTTTAYTTTCATTCTCCTTTTTCAATTGCTCAATCATTTTGATCATTTTATCTCTTTCTTCTCTGAGGTCACTGGTGTGTGTTTCCTCTTTGTGAAGTTTGGCACGCAACTGCTCTCTCTCCGTGTCAAACTCAGACAGCTGCTTTTCCATTTGAGCTTCCATTTGTGTACTCTTTTGTTTCTCAGCTGCAAGAGACTCCTCCAATTCAGTAGCTTTTTTCTTTTCCTCTTCAAATTTTGACATCACTTCTTCCAGTTTCTGGGCTTCTTCTACAATTCTGCCTGACAACTGCTTGCACTCTTTCACTAGCATCAATACTACATGCTTATTCTTTCCACGTTCTTCCTCAAGGCGAGCAGAGAGCTTTTTGTGCTCCAGCTCAAGACTCTGTAACTGAGATTTTTCCATTTCCAACTGTAAGAAAACGTAGAAAATAATTCTTATTAACAATTCTCAYTTCATAATAACCTAGTATTAACCTGACAGTGCTATTTTAATCTTTGAGAATACGACTAAAATGAACCCAGGAAGGTGATTTGTGATACCTAASACAAGTGCATATAATGTTATACAATCAAAAGAAAGAAAGAGCCATTTCAGTAAAGCAATTTAGAAACGAAGTAAACTCTTAATTTCCTCCATTGACAACAGACTCCCCAAAGAGGTTAAATGCTTGTAATTCCTAAATGATGGAGCTACCTGTTCTCCAATAATCTGACATAAGACATAACATAAAGTCATTYCAGTAAAGGAACTAAACACAAGTAAGAGATGAGCTTTGCAAAAAATCTTTGAGGACAGAAATGAAGGGATTGGTTTTATCTCTTCCTCTAATTAAGGGAACTGACTTGATTAAGTCCATCATGAACATAACTGGTATCCTGTATCTTGTTTTAGCACTTATACATAAGACAGCTTTTAGTCTTATGTACAACAAATAAATAAAAAACAAATATTTTCCTAATTTACTAATAGTGGAAAGTCTCATTGACATCAGTGAAGTAAAAGCTAGAATCAAAGAACTATTACTAAAATGGAGATAAGAGATAAGAATAATTTTTCCCCTTATTCATGCAGCCATTGTCTCTAATTAATTTTGYCTACTGTTTACACTTTTATTCACAGACCCTCTTCTAGAAAAGCAATGTAAAAATATGGTAATACATCATTTTATAAAACACCTATGAGGAAGAAATCATTGTGGGAAATGACACCTACATTTTAAACTTCATCTTGGTTTTAAATACTTCAAAACCTGTTTAGCAGCATAGGGGCTGCTCTGAGGTTTTAGTGCTTTATCCCAGGTTGACACTCTGCACCACAATACCACACCCACCCCTTCTTAAAAACAGTACCACAGACTCATAGAATGGTTTAGCTTGGAAGGGGACCTTGAAGTKCCAACCCCTCTGCCATGGGCAGGCACACCTAGCCCAGGCTGCTCAGAGCCCCCCCAAAAAAGTGCTAAACATATGAAAAATAAGGTATGGCATTATTAGTCATTGCTAAGCAAACTATCACCAGCAACATCTCTTCAGTTCTATTAATGGAAGTACAGCTGCAAATTAAATTAACAAAGTATTATAATGACACTGCACTTATGAATGGTCCCAATCAAAGTTTACAAGTGAAAAAAACCCCCTTTTTTTCTCAATGATTTCATTGTGTTTTCAAAGTATACAACAGCATTTGCATGGTTCACTGTAATTTTAAAACAAGTGGAGCATCCAACCACTTCATTTCTTTGTTAAAATAGGTACAAAAATAATGAGAAATATATACAATTTTTAATGCCTAGAGATGTATAAAGATTACAGTGAAAATATTTTTCATCAAAACTTTCCATACTTTATTATTCTGCTATTTTGTTTTCAGATGAGGTTCTTGTTCTATAAATTAAGTACTGTGAAATAATATTACTTCCAAATAATACAATTACAAACAGATTTTAATATTTAACTGGCATGAAATCAGCTTACCATACTATCATAATACCTTATTTGTAAGAACTGCATCTAAATGAAGGYTCCCTAATATAAATGTAAATCCTCAATTTGATTTGAATATATAAAAGCAGCATTATTTCCCATTTTACATTGTCTTCTATGTCTCTCTCTCACCCTCTTGTTCTTCTTTTGGCAGCATCATCTTGAATAGGAAAAACCTCTGATTAATTCCATGGTATTTTTTCCTTTAGATGACAGGTTTGGAACTAGCTGCAATTATTTATGAGTTTATGAACTAACTAGAACCTGATTTTTGCAAATTGTACTATATGCTTACTCTGTATCATATCAGTAATAYAAACAYCYGGAAATGAGCCCAAGAAGGATTTGAAAAGGGTTAAAAAAGTATACTAAGAAAAAATACAGTGTCCCACAAACAATTAACCAGGAAAGGTCCTTCAAAGGTGAGAGACAGCATGCCTTGTAAGAAAAGTTAGCTTGAGGAAGCTTGGCTTGCATAATTTAGTGAAAAACAGAGAGGTAATCTAACAGCARTATCTTTTTGAAGGGCCCCTACAGTGATGACAAGAGTCAGATTCCTCTTGGCAATGGCAGGTGGGGCTCCATAATAAAAGGTTACAGAAAAGAAAACTTGCCCTTTGAGAGGSTCAGTCTCAGAAAAAAGTTATTCACAAGGACACCAGTGCAGAAAAGATGCAGTATTACCATGGGAGTTTTCATGACTAAGCAAGACAAATTCACAGATGACCAGATGTACTGATGATGATGATCTGCTTTAAGCACAAGGTTGGAATAAATTACACCAACAGGCCCTTTCCAACCCACACTTGCCTTCCTTTGAGCATGCAGCCCAATACTAACTCCTCTGCAAACTCTCAACAAATCAAGAACTGTCATTTTGATGATCTGTTTCGTGTTCTCAGAAAAACTCAAAGCTACTTTTCACAGCAGCTCCAAGAAAAGCACTCAAAGAGATGGAAGAGTTTGGAGACTTAACACAAAGCAGRTGACATCTGAAAATTACATGTTTGTATATGGTAAGCCTCTGACTTACAGTCCTTTGTGGACCTCCCTGCTTTTTCTATATGTTGGTATATTTTTATGCCTGTTTTTTTGTGATCAAATAAAAATTTTATTCAYAGAATATTTTTGAGGTGATTATTTTCACAGACATTATGTCCCCCCCGAAATAAGAGTTTACTCTGAGTCTGTTTAAAGTTCAGTAATATCCAGACAAAATAAACACAGCTATACACAGACTTCATTATTTAGAGTGGGACAGTGAAGCAATTCCAAACACGAAGGTAGARGCATCACACATTTAGAGAAGGAGGAACCACTTTTGGAGGGATGGGGTGCAGCTGGCTTATATTCCAGTCACATTTGTCAAGGCTGACTATTTTTTCTTTTCACTGTGTCACCCTACCTTGTTGAACATTTTTTGAAGTCCCTCAAAACGCCTTCATTATCCTCTTCAACAGAAGGATTTGAGAGATGAAGAACAGACAGAAAAATGTGGAACAGAGGAAAGGTAAAACACTGAATGAATGGTTTGTGAATAAATGGAGATGGTTGAGACATACATCATCTGTTGCCACAAACCCAAGGAGTTTAAGCATGTATTGTACAAATAGCATTTCTAATTGAGCTTGAAAGAGGAAGATGTAATTCAGTAGAGAGTCATGCACACAGCTACTTAATAACATGCAGTTTCTTTTCAGATCCTTAAAATTAAGATTTAAAGAAAAAAAGGCTCATGTATTCTTCTAGAAAACAAAGGACAAAAGCATCCTTTCTGTACAAACAGACTTACAGAAATAGACTTTGGTAAAAAAAGACAMAGGACAAAATTTGAATGTACATATTAATATACTGACATATTCTTATATTGACATATACATGAGCCCAGCTTAGGTGCATGTATCTGTCCATATAATAAAAAGCCAGAGATAGATGAAGAATTTAGATACAAGAAGAAACGTGTGCCCATTAACTGAAACAAGAAACTAATTCAACTGTCCTGGCAGATGTGTCAGGGTTTCTCCCAATATTCTTTTTCAGTCATAAGAAGTAAGCTTGCTTGCCCTTTCCTATTTTTCTATTTACTGAAAAAGCTTATGAGAAAGAAAATTAATACTTAACAGTTCTCAGAAAGAAATGTGAGGTACGTACCAGTATCTAGATTAGTCCTTTATATAACTTTTTCCTCTTTCCTCTCAGAAATCCCTCCCCAACATATTCATATTTAGCTATGTATTAGAAATGTATGCCTTACATATTGGTGAAATACATGCCACCAATCAATCATTCACTTTCAAAATGACATAGTTATATCTTCAATCTGGCACTTTTTTTCTGCAATGTAATTGCTTCAAAATTATTTTATTTTTACAGTAATGTTAAAAATACGCCACAAAAGTATTTTTAGAGTTATAAAACATTTTTACTAATTTATGAAAGAGAGCCACCTAATATAAAATTAAAATAAATTATTTACTTTATTCAGGTTAGAACAAAAATAACAATAGATCCTCAAGGCTACAATGGTATTGGTTTAAAATATATTGTGATGATGTTATCTCAGTTCACACTATCTACTTATATATCCACTGCATCAAGTTATACCAGTTCTATTTAATGTTTTCCATAAATAGAACTAAATTCACAGAACAAATGAAGTGTGCATACAAAATATCACCAGAAAACCAGCACTTCACCCTATATGAAAATTGAGTGGCAAAATGTTAACACTTGTAATGTTAATCAAGACAAAGATGCAAATTATGAAAGTGACATGAAAGAACAAATCAGGAGAGGGAAAAGGGAAAAGTCAATAGCAGGATACCTTTTTTTGTCTGTTTTCAGCAGCAGCCAACTGAGCTGACATTCTTTCTTGCATTTTCCTGCAGTGAGCCATAACAGCTTCTAAAATGGACAGAGGGTTCATGCATAATGGCTTCTTTTCTTTAGCACCAGCACCTGCCTCAAAGTCTCTCTGAAGAGCCAGAAATGGGTCACTCAAATTAAATCTTCCGTATCGCTCCTGGATGAAAACTTCTTTGCGCCGGGCCTAACAGAAAAAAAAAAGCAAACTAAAAACAGAGAAATGAAACTAAATGCATTCTTTGAAGTACATCCACACACAGAAGAACCTTTGACTACAGGGAAAGCAATATATGTCATTTAAGGTTTAAAACTATTTTCTTTAGGCATTCATTTACGACTTCTAAAAGATAATACGCCTCAAAAAATCAGAAAAACACCCACCATGCAGAGACACACCAACAAGAAGGAGAAATTGTCCAAAAATAGAGAAAACTGTTTCTCTGCTACTTGGTTCAATTTCTGTTTTAAAAATAAGTTAAAAAAAAAAAGGAATAAAGCAATTCTGAGATACAAAGGAGGAGAAAGAGACCAAATGCTTACCCAATGGGTTAGCACACCATTTGAAAAGCTTGAAGTTAAAATTTTAATGTATCAAAAGTTCATGAATGATATCACACATTTGAAGGCATGAGAAAACAGAGAACATAAGAACCGTGTTAGAAAAACTCCTCAAAGACTAACTACACATTACATACCTTAGTTAATGCCCAACTTTTTCTATATATTGTTGACAAAATTAAAAGGGCTGTAAATAAGAATTCGTCTGGAAAAGAAACAAGAATGCCTACATATTCTGATGCTTGAAATACTTCTAGTTTGTTTTTCAATGTGATAGGATAAATAGAAAATCTTTATTAAAAATACCAGGTCTTTGGAACATAACTTCAGAATAAGCTGACAGAGTTCACTCAGACCTAACATCTAGTTTGACCTACAAAGTCAGGTAGTGACTGGTTGAAGAGATAAAAATAATAGATAGAACCTAGTTGTTTTTTATGAAGTGTCTTGCAAGTAACCCCTAGTCTAAATAGTCTAATTAGTCTACTATTTTAATCTCTTAATTTATAACTTATAAAATAAAACAGCTAGTTCCAAAGGTAATATTACAAGACTGGGGGGAGGGCCTGTATTTGTAATTTGTGGTTCTATAAGATAAATTAAGGACAGCATGTATCTTAGGAATTCAACATTCATGGAAAGGAAACCATCAAAACCAAAAGCYTTTCCATAAATGGATTAAATTGCTAATGAACCAAGCAAGATGATAAATCCAAGCAGGTTAAGAATTTAAACAGAGAGGGATGCACACTCCATATATAAATCATCAACAACTAAAAAGCCACTTAGTGTGGCTATAAATTGAGAAATCAAAGTAAAGGAAAAAACAGATGTCTTATATTTACAGCAGGTCTGCTGTAAGTATAAAAAGACGACCAAGAGCCCTCATTGTTAAATCGAAAGAAAAAGCCAAGATGATTAATTGACCTTAGAGGCAAAGGCAATCACCTTTGCATTTACGGAAACAGATGGCAAACCAGTGAAGTAATGTATATTTTTGATTTTTTTCTATGACCCATGACCAGCTGTCCTCTTAGCACATATTAAATGCATGTAATATGAATATATTTTCTGAAATGTTTTCTAACATGCACAGCAATTAAGAGAGCAGGGCAAAAAGGAAAGTGTGCACCTGCCAAAATAGCAAGACAACCAGGGGTTCAGATTCATTAACCAAGAAAAGGATAAAACTATACAGTGGGGCTGAGCTCCATCTGAATGAAAATCAAAACCAGAATTAAAGTGGCTATAGGAAAAAGGTAAACACTGTGGAAAAACCAATAGGTCTCAAACAGCACATGGTTTGGATGACAGACTGGCTGAAGCCATAACTGCACAACCTCAAGCACAGGGGAAACCAGACTGGCAACTCTCAAACCATAGACAGCAAAGTCATCTAAAGAGGCTTCCAACTCAAAGGGGATGTAAATGTAAAATATTAAAACAAATGCTTCCATGACTTTATATCAGGACTATAAATATAAAATGAGACTGGAAGTATTTAGAAGTATGCAAAAATGTCCATGGGAAATGATACTTTTTTCATCGTATGTCAGTGGTACCCAAAATCATGACTTAAGATTTGAGCCAAACCCTCCAACAGGTAACTGCTCACAGAAGTGACAGTAGGCACACACAAATCAAGACAAAATATATAAAACCAAAGACAAAACCCCTTTAAACAGTTAATACATGAAATTTACTATGGCAACAGAGCAAAAATTAAACTTACTTACAACAGCTTTTTAATTCAGTCACTAAGAACATCACATTTAYATAGAACTTTTAAATCCTTGCACAAGACCTGAAACATTAAACAAGGAGACTAAAATACAGCTACTACTTAAAAAACCCCAAACTTCAAAGTTTTCTTATGGCTGATCTGTATTATGTTAGATCAAGGATGGACTACCAAAAAAAAAAAAAAAAAGATCTGAAAAAATTCTTCAATGTTTTCCATTTTGATCATTTCAAAAATGATCAAAAGGTACACACAGCTTCTCTTCAAGGAAGAGCTAAGTAGAAGTAGGATTTTTCAGTGTGAAACAGACAGTCAGGGAGAAAGATGCTTGAGGTCTGCAGGCTGACAGCACAAGTAGCGCTTGTCCCACAATCTAATGAGGGAAATTTGGACACAAATTCTGTTCATTGAGAGCAGATAAGCACCAGAACACGTTGCCCAGGGAAAACAGGTAGCTCCTATCACTGGAAGATTTCCCAGGATAGATTGGATAATGCCAACTGCAACTCAATCCATGTTTGACTTTAGTCCTGCTTTAAGAAGACTGGACTGAACAATCTCTCAAGGTGCCTTTACACCTACATTCCTGCATAATTAGTGACTTCTTCTAGGATTGTCTTTTTTTTTTTTTTTTAGCTTATAGATGCTAGTAATCTTGTCAAGTAACCAATAACAAAAATTAGTTCTCAGAGGAAGGGAAAAAAAAAATACTGGTAGAACAAGTCATGTCTTGTTTTTGATTTTTATGACCTGGGAAACAGAACTTTTCTGTTGGGATATTTTCATAAATGAACAGTCAATACTAAACAATCCCTAGGGATTATGCAGCTATGCAGGGGAAGGCTGATTCTCAAGTTTTCTCTCCTAAATCTGTAGCCAACAAGAATCTGAAGGATCGGGCTGTTAAGATAAACTGCTTCTTTTATGACTCTCTCAGGGAGCTTGTCTCCTACCACATACAGCAAGACACCTCATTCATCCTACACCAACTTTTTCAAGTTACCTCAGGTTATCTGCAAGCTACGTCATGGGAATTTTYACTTCCTAACCAGACCTTTTTGCAGTCACTGACCCCATTTATCAACTGGCAGATGAAGATGGGCAGTGGGGTGTGCAGGGAGAGAAAAGGAGTGAGGCTATCTGAAAAATGGCCTGTAGGTAAAGTTACAAATCCAGTATAAGAACTAGCCTGTAACAATTTGTTTCTTGCATTCCACTTTAGAAGAAAACAAAAATTTATTCTCAGTAACCAAACTGATAATTATGATGTCTAATTAGACTTTTGCCCCTCTTACTGAAACAAGAATGCAAGGGSAAAAGGAGGTCTTCAAATAGTATGTAATTTACTGTGGACTTAGAGCTAAAAGCATGAAGCTAGGAAAAAGAAATACAATCAATTAATGTATATAAGAATTAAGCCAAATAATGAAAACAAAAAAATTAATCACATAAGCTGTATTATTAGTGTTATATCCTTAACAATTTATGTTTATATTAGTTGCATACATTTGTTGAAATAAGTTTTCATAATAAGCAACATAATACACATAAGCAACAGAGCTTTTAAGGTTAATACTGTATTTTTCCCCCAATGTATCTCAGAGTTTCCTCTTCATTTGTCTGCCAAGTTAAGAGACATCAACAGGTCCAGGTCTTCCATGCAGCAACCAATGATAAACATCAGAAATAGGACTGCATGTCCTACACTGCTGGGGAACAACGGAACTGAATTAAAGCTGCCCTAGAACCCTTAAACAAAATTTCCTTCCTTTCAAGAGCATTTGTTGCTCTGATTAATTTCCTTTTCTACAGTTACRATAATTGTTTCAACAGATGTTGACAGGTTCATATTAATATTTTCTCTTGACATATAAATTAGGGAGTGGTAAGAAGCTTTCTAAAACTAACCAGTCCAGAAGAGGAGGCAGTAGAAGCTTACTTTATGTATTATGTTAAAGATGAGRGTTGTTAAAAGGGTAGTTGATTGTATGTTAAAAGGATAATTGATTTTTTTTAGAGAGGAAGATGTCTGAAAGAGAACATATTTATAAATCTTCTTCAATGAGATTATGAGTTTCCTTAAGTGATTTGTTGTAGCTATTCAATTAAGAAGAAGAGAATTATCAATGCGTATATACTCACAATAATAGCAGTACTTTCATAGCAGATACATCTGCAAAATACCAGTCTGGAGGACATCATGCCTTATGATGGTAAGAATGATTCTTTAAAGAATGCTAGAAGTTTTCATACACAGTTGAGTTTGGGGGCTTTGTTAATTTTTTTTAGTTGCCTCTTTTTTTTAGTGCAGATGTAAATGAATGTTTTCAAAGTATTGTAAGATGCTACTTCCATATAAAGTTGTATAAGAAAAACTAAAAATAGAAAKGTAAGCATCAATGACTGAGGAAATKGCAGCATGATTTCTGTCAATGAACATGTGATGCTCAATTTCTCCTTACAATTTTAACTGCAGTCTAAATTCCTTTCTCCATCACAGTGACAGTACATACCTATGGAAAGTCTACATGGGAGTTAAATTTTAATGAACCCCAAATTACATTAAAAATATTTAACCAATACAAAGTCTRTTTCCATGTTAAATGTCAAGTATGATAAGACAATTTTTTTGTCCATTTTAACGATGGAAAAATGAAAACTGCTGGGAGAAGACTGATGTTGGTAACAGTCAACTAGTTCAAAAAGTGAAAACAGTAGAATTGAGAAACTGGAGGATACAATCAGCAAGTTAAACAAAACCATCATACAGGTTGATTATGCTCTGACAGACCTACATAACTGTTCTGCACTATAAAGACATGCCCTTTATAGATGACTGAGCAGGGCCATGAAAGAAGTCAAGTCATTTGGCAGAGGTACTGATAAAAAAAGAAAACATACTCAATATTTTTTAATGTGAGACACACATACTCATAAAAAGCATTCAAACCTATCTTGGAGAACAGTCTCGTAACAATCATAAAGCATGCAAATGTATCAATGAAATCTGTTACAATAAACTGCATGAGATGTAAAGTTTTCCTAGGAAAGCTGTCTCAAGCATGAAACTAATATCCAAATCTGTATTATTATCTCATTCACAACAACCCACAAAACTTTAAAAAAAAAATTGTAATTTGCAAAGTATCCCTGTCTCTCAGAATCACATAGCTTTAAATCTAAGCTTTTAAAAAGCATCYTTTAAGGTAAAAAGGCAGCTCTTAAAAGATTGTATGTTGTTTTACAGGGCTATTCACAGTACCCTTAGGAGATTTTCTGTTTCATGCAAGTATCCAAACATTATAGTGCYTTGCAAAAAGCTGTGTAATTTTCTTACCTTAGCACTAAAAAGCATACTTGATAAAAGCATGAAATGTCACATAATTAATTCAAATCTCTGTGTATAGAAGGACGAACATTTAAGTAACATTTCAACGATCCTGACAAATACTGAAGCAGAATTAYACAGCCAAGGTAATGATTAAGCCAGAATTTTTGTAAGGGTCTAACACCATAAAAAAAAAAGTATCATCCAGTAGCACCAGATTATTATTACTACAATACTGATAAGTAGCACAACTGCCTTCTTTTTCTCCCTGTTACTTGACAAAAAAATATATTCTTCCAATTCTTCATTATTAATTTTCTCCCTTAGAGTAATGAAAACTTACTATTTTGAGGTTGCAGATTTTAAAAGGAAAATGCTGTTATCACAAGGCTAAGATCAGTTACTAACAGATCAGTCCCAACAAGAAAAAAAMCAGTGCAGTAAATATAAAATATTCTTCACTTTGCACAATGTAAAAGGTGAAATTCAGGCCTTGCACTAAGTTTATAAATGATGAAGAAGAAAAAGTTCAGATCATAACACAACATGTGTTTTTGATTGAGAAGAGCCATCTAGATGTTCCATATAAAGATTACATTAGACCTATTTTATGACAGCTTTGTTGTCTGGTGCTTAAACATTTGAAAATTATAGGCCAATATTTTGTCAGGAAATATCACTGTTTGATGCTCTGATTATCTAACCGCCCAGACATTTATTTCTGAAAATAATACAGATTTTCATACTGATAATGTGTCAGCTGATAGAAGAGACTTGAGCTCTCTGGTTACTTTAAATAACCATTTGTCACCTAGACTTTTTTGGCATGTTCAAATTTATACTTGAAATTCATGCAAATAAATTCATAATTCTTTGCATGGAAATCTGTCAGCCATTCTTCTGAAGTGCTAGAGGAAATCTGACTTCATCTCTAACTGAAATAGAGCACTTTAACCTTCATGCTTAGCAGTTTAAAAAAAACATTCTTAAGCTCAGTAACAAAACATACCAAAGACATAACATTAAAACTTATATTAAATCAGTCTGTTTCTGTTTGAGTATTTAGATGTTCACATTTTCAAGCAATCAAAATCTCAGTTAAAATACCATCCCACATTACTGCACRGCAATTAAATTATTACCAAGCTTCAAATATTTTAATGAATAAGTATGAAAATTATGTTTTTACAATGCCATCATCAGGCAGAATCATCATGGGTTCACAAAGGGAAAGGGCTATTTAACTAAGTTCCATATCTTTCTGAGTAAAATCAACTATTTAATGGATGAATGGAAGGCAATGGATGTAGTTTTCCTTGATTTTAATAAAGTTTTTTACACTGTCCCTCCCAGCATCCTTCTGGACAAGCTCTCCACAACTCTGTGGAATGAGCAGGTTCAGAGTGCATTAGGTGAAGAACTGGCTGAGGACTTGCCAGTGAATGTGAATGTGGCTACATCTGGCTGGTGTTGGTTGGGGTCCAATCCCAGGGACAGTCCTCTTCCACATATTCATCAGTGATCTGGACGCAGAGTCAAATGCACCATTAGCAAGGCTGCTGATGATATCAAACTGAGAAAAGCTGATGAACTCTCTTGAGGATACAAGGCCTTGCAGAGAAATCTAGATAGTTTGGAACATTGGGCAGTATTCAATTGCAATAGAACACAGCTAATTGTCAGATTCTGCACCTGGGATGGGGCAATGACAGGCACAAGTACAAACTGGCAGAGCAGTGGCTGGAGAGCAGCACTGCAGAGGGATCTGAGGGGCTGGCTGGCAGCAGGATCAGTGAGAGCCAGCKGTGTGTGCCTGGGCAGCCAAGAGGGCAAACCCCACCCCAGGGTGAGCAAACACAGCATCAGCACCAGCAGCTGGGGAAACGGGGATTGTCCCACTGTATTTAACTTTGGAGCAGCCTCACTGGGACAGCTGTATAACAGAATTTCTCAGGGAACATGGACAGGAGGTCCTTTGGAATGAGGTTTGAGCTATCCCAATCTGGGCCCCAAGTTTTGGGCCTGTATCAGAAGTTAGGAAGCCTATGGCGCAGTTAGAAATTAGATTAAGGTGTGTGTATGCATTAGGATAGTTATAGTGAGAGCAGGGTAACTACCTTAAAGTGAGATAGTTTACAGTTACAGGTGCATTCTAATAGTGTAAAAGGAATGTAAAACAATCTGGAACTGTATTTAACCAGCCATTTTAAGCAAAAAAAGGAAGAACACACGATGTAACCTCATTGGTTGGAAGTCTGTGTTGCTCAGGCCAGCTTCCAGATATTAATAAGGACCCTCTTTTCAGAGCTGTGTGCAGTTCTGGGCTCCACAGTGTAAAAGAGGGATGTGAAGGTGAGTGAATGCATCCAGAGGAGGGCAACAAAGCTGGTGAAAGGGCTCGAGGGAGTGTCTTGTGAGGGGGGACAAGGACTCTGGCCTGATCAGATTCGGAGAAAAGGAGACTGAGGGGTGACTCATTGCTCTGTACAGCTTCCTGAGAAGGGGAGGGGGAGAGCTACTYTCTCTCCCTGAGATCCAGTGAGAGGATACACAGGAATGGTTCAAGGCTGCATCTGGGGAGGATTAGACTGGACATTAGGAAGCATTTCTTTACTGAGCTGGTGGTCAAACACTGGAACAGGCTTCCAGAGAGGTGATTGATTCCCCAAGCCTGTGAGTGAGAGGCATTTGGACAAYGCTCTTGAAAACACATTTTATCTTTAGGTCAGCACTGAAGTGGGTTAGGCAGCTGAAACAGATGATCATTGTTCATATTCCTTTCAACTAAAATAGTCTCTTCTAGTCACATTATAGATTTGTTTGAGGTAGATTAAGAGAATTCAGTGTTTGTTTTCAAATTTGTTTCAATATTCACTGGAAGGTAAATTGTAAGAGCAATATGTGTTATACCTCCAAGAAGAATTTAATTCTTGATACTACCCACAGTGAGGAAGATGAATGAACAAAYACATTTTACTAAATTATTTTGATTGATAGAAAGGAACATTTTAAAGTAAGCAACACTGGATTTTACATTTTGGATTTTATGATGTTTGTTGAAACTTTAAGGCAATTTTCCAGCTAGAACTCCTTTTACAGGTACCATTTAGAGTAAGCAATTTTAAAATTTTCATGTAACACCTTACATCTCCAAAATATGTAGCTAAAATTTTACTTTGCTATTTCAGTGCTAATTCACTATAATCACTGTTGCTCTATTTTCTCAATTTTTTCATTTATTAATAAAAATCCAGCTTTAATAAGAGACCTAGTGCTAATTATTTTTACTACACTGCCAGAGCTTCTAAAATAGATGCCACTCTGAGAGCAGTAGGTGGAAGGACCTGTCCACCAATAAGAACAGCATCAAGAGTGGGAGGGAGAAATGCCTGGGAACAAGAAAAGTAATCAAAGCAGTGTATTTCAAAGGTGTTGAAAAGGACCCCAATCAAATTTCTCATCTTATTCACAATTATTTTATCCAGATTATTACCATATTCTTTTTGGAAGTACCAAAACCAAACCTTATACATTTCTTCTTCAGCAACACCAACATGAAGAGACGCACAAACCAAGGAAAGAAGTCATGTTTTCAGTTGCACCTAAGTGTTGCTATTAGAGAAATTACCTGTACCATTTATTGGCATGGGGGAAATATGTTCCCTGAACTAAAAAATGGAAAATTTCAGGTAACATAACATAGATAACAGATGACCCAGTTACATTTCTCTTTTTTAGCAATGTACATAAGGATGGCAAACAGTCTCATCTGTATARTTGACAAAGATCAGAAATGGATGAATAGTTACATTAACATGATGTTGTAATATTTTATTATTATTATTATTACAAACAATGTGTGCATCTATCTCTACCCACTAGTTTATGTTGGATTATGCAGAAAGATCAAACAAGGGCAGGAGAAGTCAAGTGGGAATGGTAAAGCCATTATCCAAATAAAACACCAGCAGAATACTTTCAGGTAAATTGGTTGTATCATGCCTGCCAACAATAAAGATATTCAGATCTTATGCAAAAAATAAAAGGAGACTATGATCAGTTTAACAGTCAATGCTGGAATGAAGAGTGAAATGGTTGTTTGCAATGCAAGACCATGGAGTTTTCATACTAGAAAACAAGCCTCATAGTTTCATACTTGTGTTGTCCAGTTTTAGGAGAGCCTGGAATAAAGGTATTCACCTGAGCAGTGAAGCTTTAGTTTAGTGAAGCAACACAGATACAGGACTGATTTAACATGGTTTAAGAAAAGTTTTGCATTGTTCCGTGCTTAATGTACTCCTTTGGCAAACAGCAAGTAACTACCACAAGAAGCGATGTAACATGATTAATATTTTATCAACAAATTCTATAAGTGGCCTTTTTATGTGTCAAAATAGCAGGATCACTCAGATCATCAAAGTTAACTAGTCCAGAGATTGCTGCTGCCACAAGCCCAACATCATCTTGAAAATGTGAGACTTGGTTCCATTCATAACAGAGTGTACACACCCACAACTACTACTACAAAAAATGAGTATAACAAAAGTAAATACAACACAATATAAGCTAATAGAATATATAAGCCATGATCAAATAGGGGCAAATCAAAATCTGAACATTAAGGCTATTATAAACAACACCTTTCCAATTAGATTCAAAGAGCATGCTTCATTACTCAAAAAACTTGAAATGAACAGACATAGAAACTGTTTCAAACAAAATATTATGAAAAAATAATTTCATCTACTAACTTCTCTGAGATTTATCCCTATTTCATAATTTCCTTGAAATCAATTTTAAATAGCTCACAATAATGAAAGAGTAATTTTTTGACTGACCTGTCCAGRAAAGTACACGAAACTCTTATTAGGAAAGTAAAATTTCTAAGCATAACCAGACACATTGGACAGGTAAAGACAAACTATATTCAAGAGAAGAGAAAATGCACAACCATCATTAAATTCAATAAATCAAAAGTTGTGATCAGATGAGCAAAGACATCACATGCAGAGATGAGCAAGGACAATCTGCAGATTATTAGCTCCCAGAAATTTAGTACCAAATCATTTTTATGCAAAGAAATTGCAATATGCAAAAATGACAATGCAAATAAGGCATTAACTGACTTCTACTTCATGGTTCACTTCTGCCACCAAGACCAACAACTGCCATCATACTGTCTACAACAATAACCTTCTGTTACACACAGTTTAACATCTTCTGCTCCTCCTTCTACACAGTTATCATTTTTTCCAAGACACCTGGTACAAAACAGGCTGCCTTACTGGCTGCCAGAAACCTCCAATGCCACCTTCTGTGTGCTCTTACTCCATTCTGGATTCACAGGATTCATATGTTTAGGGGAAATTCAAATTCACATTTTAGATTCCCAACTTAGAACAATTACAGCAGGTAAGGGTCTATAATTTATAGTATGTGTAGCTCCCTTTGACAGATTACACTTAATAGATGTGTAATTTTTCTCCCTATCAGTCAAACTGAGAAAACTAAATTACAAGGATTTATTCCCTTTTTCATGATAACTTCCAGATTTCTTCCCTTCTAACTCCAAAATTCATTCTAGAAGTCCTAAGTCTTAGAGTACAATTATTGCTGACTTTGYGCAGTAGTTCAGGATAAAAAATATTATTCATACACAATTGACAGTTATTGTGCTGGTAATAACTCTGTTTTAATATGTAACTTTCAGAGTACAGGCAAAACCAAGTATCACCCCATGACAAGATGCAAAAGACAACAAATAACACTAAAAAGATATGGAAACTCTAACTGGTGAGTCCAATTTTTGTAACCCAAAATCTCAGCCTACAGTAGGCAAAAGTCTGTCTTGGCCAACTGAAGGAAGCCTTTTAGCTAGACAGGACTCACTGGTAAGCAGACAGGTGAAAGTAGACAAGAAAAGCTTGCACGTATCTACTGCTCTCCTTGCAATTATTTATTTTCCAAGGAACAGCCTATTCATTACTGAAAATGCAGAACTGAGCATGAAATAATGCACATTTTGCAAAGAAATTGCAGTATCAGTCCAAATTGCCCACCAAAAATCTAACATAATTATACAGTATACTATTGTGATAAACTATGATAGACTCAGGGTGTCTTAAATTTTGTTTGATGTATGTATGCTTACTGAATTGCAAAAGTGGTATGGAAATATGCCTACTTTTGCCAGTTATCATCAAAATAGTTCAATATTAAAATGAAAGATGAAAATAAAACTATACCATTCAGTGTTTAATCATCATGGGTCAAAACTGAAAGACAAGTTTACTAACAAAAGCCTTCCACAAATGCACAGCTCAGGACTTGAAAGCAAACTAACTTAAGCATAAAATGCAATCCACCCTTTGGGAAGAAAAAGACTCCATGTGCCTATGGTCCTGCTTTTTGTAAGAAGGTCTCACTTAGGACTAGCTGCTGTCTGTTCACTGACACAGTCCAAGAGTCGTCTGTGAGGCAAATCAAAGCAAAGTTAGGTGGAGACAATGGGGACAGTTTCTTCAAAAGCATGTTCATAATCAGAATGCTAAGGTAGGTTCACTCAAGCAGTTCATTCACACACAGTTAAAACAGATATGTAAAAAATGGCCTTTAGCATTATCATTATTGATCCAATATCTTATAAACTACACATAAGTTCTGAAACAATCTCATCACTCTGAAACAAGTGAGCCCCCTGTGATCTTGCCTTTGGGAAGACTTGTGTTAAAATACTGGATTTCTCATGCAATTTAATACTGATATCCCAGTAAATTCTAAAATTATGAACAGGAGAGCTGCACCCTGAAAACTGGCAGTTCAACAAACTATGCATTAGTTATGTCAAAGAAACATTGTGTAAATCTACACAGAAATCACTACACTCTCTTAAAAGCTGTTTATCCTTATTTTTAAATCTTGCATTTTTAGACTGCAAGATTTTTAAATAAAGCTAATAAAATGCATTACTAAACTTGAATGTGAGTATGAGGTATTGTTACAGGAGGCATCCATTTCTGTCTTGTAACCTACCTATTTCATTACATTAGTATTTGTACCTTCATTACAAAATTCTTCAAGAACTCATATACTTTTGCTAGGGCAACTCACTCAAAATTATATAGATTTCTACTTGGACATAATACAGTAAAACTATGATTTATTTGTAGCTCCACTGATTAAGCTGCATGCCTGTCAAAATGCTTAGATTCAGGGAAATAGCCTCCACARCAGAGATTATTCTTTTCTTCTTATAAATTTAGATAGTCTAACTCAAATTCTCTGAGCAGTTAAATTAGCAAAGTCTGACATCCCCTAACTCTGTACTCTACAGTTCCTACACAGTGCTCAGTAAAGGGCAGCACAAATCTCTGCCTTCCCTTCAGCTAAGGCTGTAACAACAGCATGAATTTTCTTATTCAGCTGCCTGGTTTTATGGCACTACCCTTTTTTTGAAATGCTTAGCATTTTGTCAGATTTTGTAGAAAACTGGGTGAAAGATCACACAGATGTTGGTACAAACACATACATAGAAAATAAGCTTTCATGTCTCAGGATGTTACAACTAAAATTAAATACAGTAGGGCTTTCCAACACTACAACCAAGTTCATGTTGCCATCCATTTACTGTGTTCCTGACTCAGCCAGCACATTTACAGCATCTGTTGATTTGGAGCTCACTAAGCTCAGAGAAAGCTCATTGATATTGTAGTCAATTTTAATTAACCAAAAACATATCCGCTGTTGGTATTGGCAGTTCTTTAAGACATTTTTTAGAAAGTGCAYTAGTGATTTTTCTCAACAATCAAATAAAGTTATTCTAAATCCATGCAATGTKGTATACTAAAAAATCTAGTATGGTAAGAATTTAATTTATACCATAGAAGCAAGCATACATTTTCAATTTACCATTTACCACCTAATGAAATCTACATAAGCAAATAAATGTATTTTTACAATGAACAGAAGAAATCACAACGGAATGAGGCTTTAAAATTTTAGATGAAAAATAACCTACAAATGATTTAACTTTATGAGAGAATTACCACAAAAAGCAGAATTTAGTATTTACAATACTATTCTTGGTATTGTATTGTATAACATCAATTCTTCATATGAGGGTCAATACACTTGAAAAAATTCTCTAGAAAATAAACAGGCACAGCAACCTCTTTYTGTGCGGAGAAAAAATAACAACAAATGAACACCATATTTGAGATTACAGTTGTGGGAGTCCAGGACTGTGCTCTGATTATATGGCCACATTACCTCCACATTAGAAATCAATGATCCCCTTATTACAGGCAGACAGTTTATTTGGATAATTGAGACAGATGCAGGCAGCAGCTATAGTTAAATCTGCCTCCATTTTTAACTATATGGACTCTCAATAGCCATTAATCAGCAAGTTACATCTCATTAATGACATAATTTTCATTATTTAAATGTTAATCTGAATCTAATTTTAATTGCAGCACAACCATGATCATGAAGCTAATAAAACACAGAAATTACAGATCAAAAAAAAGAGAAATTATGTTAGTGCCTTGGTGTAGTAGATATATAAAATTAGAACAGTAATGAGAAAGATTTACACAAAGAGCCTTTGAGGTGAATCCTGATGCTCTTCTCCACAGTAGATTAACTTATGACTTGGAGAATAAACCTGGAAATTTGACTCTAAGCATCACAAAGGYCTGCTTTTCCAAGTCTGTTTGTTTTCACAGGACTGAACATTTCCAGCAACTTAAATTGCTCTGATTGATAATTACTGTAACTATTTCAAGCAGGAATCAGTTGTGCATATTATAAAGGAACAACTATGTATCGTGGAAATGTGGAAGTAAACAGATGACATCTGCATATTTCTCACAAATTTCTTCTTGAAGTTTTGGTTTTGTTTTAAAAGCATTTMAAACATACATTTAAATACATAAAAGCATTTAAAATGTATATAAAATCCAGTGGAAACTCTACAGCACATTATGAAAAAAAGATACAATAAAAAGCATTGTTATATGTGACTCTGGATTTGACTCTTTCTAATATATCATGTGGCAAAAGTTCCATTACCTTAATAAAAATCAACACTTTACTAACTTATCTTCCCTCACCATCCCAGTCCCCCCAAGATAACCATTTGATTGAAGGTTTCTTCACGTAATCTCAAACTGCTGGCCTTTCAGTTAAGATCACTTAAGAGGAAAGCAAAAATATACTTTCTCTAGTATAGTGTTGGAAATTATCAGGCTTTGACCCAGCATAGAAACTGGGCTTTGAAACAGCCCTGAACTACTAGCACGATTACAGAAACCCCACAACAAGCCAACTCCCCCAACACACAAAAACACACAAACTTTTCCTAATTCTGAAACAGACCGTCATCTCTTTTTCAAATAATGTTAATCTTTTCCCTTATACAAAAACCTTTTCCTTTAAGGGTATGCAAACTATGTATGCCTGTTTGCTGCAGCAAATCAAAGTACCAAATCTGACATAATTCTACTGTAATTCTCTTGTTATACACATTTATATTTGGCTAGCTAGTCATTTATTTTTAGTGTGTTTTGTGGAGAATCCAGCTGCTAATACTGCTCACTTGTGGCTTCCCAGCTAAGAAGCCAGAAGATCCAAAAGTATCACACAACAGCGCATCAGCCTAGAGTTCTTCAGCAGGTACGGCTTCCAAGCCTCCCTGTACCAGCTAACCAGGCAAGCTGCCAGGAAGATTCAAGTTACAGAGTTTGTTTAGAGAAACTAGAAATTGAGATGCAGGAGGAAAAAAAACAAAACCCAAACAAACAAAAATATCCCATCCCCCCCAACTTTCAACATTTAAATATCTTACGTGAAAATGAGCTACTTTTTATATTTATCTGTGTTAATAATCAAAACCCAGTGTATATATACTACCCATTTCAGCAGGTGCATTTGAAATAGATGAATTTGAAACAGATTTTTTTCTCTTGAGACTGCACTGTGCTGAATATTTAATATTTACTATCATTAAATGCTTACTGCATTTTTCCCCCTTTTCCCCCATTTTGTTCACTTTCAATAGATACACTTTTTATATGTAGTGTAGTAGCCTGTTCCTGAATATTTACTAGAAAAAATTGACTGAATATTCTATTTGCATTCCTTCAAAGTCAGAAGAGTCAAAAAAAGAGATGCTGGATGTGCTGTGCACACTATTTTCACTTTTACAAAACTTTAACTGGCAGACAGGGAAAATGAAATTCCTAGTCCAGGAAAATGAGCCATGAAATTGTGAAACAGYGAGATGAAAATGCAGTACATTTCAGCATATGCAAATAACTGAAGGCCAAACACAAAATAACTTCAAAGTGCAGTAATACTTCAGAAAAATATTGCTCCTAGTGTCTTATTGTCATTACAAAATGAAAATTACATTTTATAAGAGAGATTTATGCCTATAAASCCTTCATTAGTTCATGTACATCAATGACAGCTAATTTAAAGCTCCATTTGCAACAGGTGATCTGAAGCYATCACAAAACAACTTAAAACTGAATAAAAATGCATTCACCATTGTTACTGTGGCATTTCAAGTGGAAACTGCTTCCACACKACTTGATAATGATTATACTGAAAATTAGCACTAGATGTATTTGATTACATTAAGGTTTTGCTTTACAATACTTTTGATACCTTAAAGAGCACAATTTCCCCTTATTCAACCATGAAGTTATACATTTTTTTTAAACCATAGAATATTATTTTTCCCCCMAAACCTGCAGTCTGTTTGGCAACTCTGTTAAATTTTATTTTGTTCCAGATCAGTATTAAAATCAATATGGTAATTAAAAAAACATGTTTTAATTGAAGTAGTTTTGTTTGTACATTTCCAATCAACTAAGTTGCCTTTCAGACTGCAGTCTTCTGAAGCAGAGAACTATATCTGCCTAACAGTAAAAACCTAACCAACTATTTGCAAGTGCTGTTAGGAGCATGTATCTCAGATTTCACCTTTTATTTTAAAAGCACAAACAAAAAAGCCACAGAAATATTTCCTTAAGTGGATATGACCACCTGATTTTTGCCCCTGCTTCCATCTCACTGGAAACGAAAAGCACTGAATAGAGTGTATGACCAAATATAGACCATTAGAACAAATTACAAATTGACTGAATTTTCCTTAGAAGTGGTTCCTTCCTTTCACAAATAACAGACTTTAGAATATAAAAGAACTTAAAGAGGAAGCCATTTCCCAGGAAAAGGAAGCAATTTGCACTTATTTATTTGAAATTTTGTTGGTGTTTTAGACCAAAATTACRTAGAATTACCAAATGGCTGAAACAAGAACTTGTGGGATTACTGAGATTTAGTCAACTTAAAATTTCAAAAATCATTATTTATTCTTCCACTAACTCTTCTATGCACAATATAAAGGAAATGGCAGAAGAGAATTTCAGAAAGAGCCAAGAAGCAGATCACAGCAACCGAGGAGCTCACCCGCAAGGCTTCAATCACAAGGTCTCGTGCCTCCAGCTCTCCTTCCATTACACTCAAAAGCATTCGGAGTTCTGCCTTGCTCAGGTTATCCACATCAAACTCTCTTGTCTGTAAAAAACAAAACACTAATGAACACACTGGCCACAAGAGTTACCATAATTTTGAAACACAGATGTGTCAGCATGCATCTACAGTTGTCAAAAGCTGTTTATTTGTGCTATATAAAGGCAAAATTAATAGCAAATAGTCTGATTATTTTTTTAAGTGAAGAAATTAAAGCCCTCCCGTTTCAAATTGTTTCCTRTATATTGTTTCAAATTGTTGCAAGAGATCAGTCCTGCAGAAGCCTTGTGAATTATAAAGGTGAAATGATAAAGCAGCTATGTTTGTGACTTTGTTCCCTCATGCAGCTTCCCAGAGGCTGAGACAATTGAACAGATGTGAAATAGCACTACAGGGAGGAAGGTAAGAGAGAAGTAAAGATCCTAACCAYAGCACACCAAAGGCACCTGTGCAAACAGCTACCAAGTTACCCCCATACACTGGGCTGAATGTGAACTTCTGAAGAGCTATTTGTGAAAAGACATGAAATCTCCTGTATTTGCTTTGTTTTCAGTCTCATTTGTTTGGCTGCAGAGAACAGTTCAGGTTTAAGAGGCACTAACAAATAACAGTTCATAGCAACAGTATCTTTCCACTCCACAGTTACTAAGAACAGTGTAGGTCTGACTGCCACCCTGAGCAAGACAGGAGAATGAGTTTATAATGATGAATAAAATCACTGAGCACATACTCAGTGTATACTGGGAGTATCAGCATGGCTTCTGTAAAACCAAATTCACCTCACAAACTGCTACAGGTCTCTAACAACGTCAACATGGTAAAGTGGATCCACTGGACTAAAGTATTTGAATTTTGCAGAAGTTTTGGACAAGGTTCTGTATCCAATACTATTCAGAAACTCCTATCCAAATGCACAGGAATAAAAGACACTTCATGGATAGAAAACAAACATCATGGGTAACAACCACTCTCCAAGATGCAAACAGGTAAGCAGGGGGCATCTCTGGGACCAGCCTTATTCAAGTTCTTAATCAATAACCTGGAAAAAGGACAGAGAAGTGGCAGAGACAGCTATTTCATGTGGAAGCTGGCACATAATTTTTCACTTACAGGTGAACAACCTCATTTCACTGCTATATAAGCCCCTGGTAAACCCACATCTCAAGTACTGCATAAAGTCTTCATCTAAAAAGTGTAGAATTGGCTAACTAAAAGAATGAAAAGGAGTAAATACTTTATGAGGACACACTAGAAGGCTGGAAGTCTTGATTTTGGAGGTGTGGTGAGGGAAATGTTATAACATTCACAAAATCACAAAAGTAGAAAAGATTAATACAAATATGTTGTTCACCATCCAGAATACTAACGCAAGTAGGCACTAATGAACTTACAAGGGGATTACTTTCACGTAAAGAAAACAATTTTTATTCCATGTGCTAGTTCAGCTGCCCAGATTGATTTTCAATATGCTATTATTCCCTGTAAGGTAAACACTTGACTCCTAGCTATGATGTAGAGGTGTTTATGAGAAAGCCCTGCAAAGCAAACACTCAGCTATCTTCAGTATGAAGTAATCTGTTGCCACATTAGGTGAGCAATGTATCTGGATATAYTGTCTATTTCCCCCAAAGCATGTGCAATCTAAACATTCAGCTACTCAGGAGCCCAAGTTCAGCAGAGAAAAATCCAACAAAAATTAAGGCAAGCACCATTTCTATTTTTTCAAGGCTAGAGGATGGCAGAACAGTTGTTCTTCCCTCAAGCTAGAAGACCATAGATCTAAAATACACAAGAGCTGGATCTGTGTTAGTATTACTGGGTTACACTTTTACTTTGCAGTTAAAACACAGAGGTGAACAAATGGCTAGTGAGAACTGTGTGCCAGAACTTCAGCTATTTACATGCAGTATATGTTGGACTGAGCTTTTTCACTTAG
The DNA here is from genome assembly GCA_902810485.1 of Alauda arvensis. NCBI lineage: Eukaryota > Metazoa > Chordata > Aves > Passeriformes > Alaudidae > Alauda > Alauda arvensis. The sequence continues at coordinate 680,946 of CADDXX010000352.1, forward strand.
GTAACRTGGATCAACCTCCCTGCAGAAGTAGGGCCATCCCAGAGCACATGGCACAGAACTATGCCCTTGAATATCTTGATCTTGAGTATCTCCAGTGAGGGAGACTCCACAGCCTCTCTGGGCAACCCGTTCCAGTGCTTGGTCACCTGCACAGTAAAGCAGCTCTTCCTCAAATTCAGGTGGAAGTTCCTGTGCATCAGGTTYTGCCCACTGCCTCTTCTACCACTGCCCAGCAGCACTCAGCACAGCCTGGGCTCRATCCCCTTGGCACCCTCCCTTCAGATACTGATAGACATGGAGGAGGTCCCCTCTCAATTGTCTCTTCTGGAGGCTGAAAAATTCCCTCAGTTTGTCCTCACAAGAAATGCTCCAGTCACCCTGTGTTTATGGAGTGTAACTGTTTTGAAGAYGGGGCCATAGCCTGGACAACTGTTATCTTCTATTTTTCCTGACTGGGTCAGCTATTCCTCTAATCCAAAAAATAGCTCTTACTCTCCACGCCAATTAATCAAGAGAAACACCTGGTTTCTCTGAAGGCTTTTTTCCAAGGTWTGCTGCAGCAGCCTCTTACAGTGCTCCTCACTATTCTATATAATGCTCACTGATCTAAGGAGACATACAAAATGAAAAGCCACTAAACTTTTACTGTTCCTCATGTAATCTAGTATCAGCAGAGTAGATTTTACCTTAAAGGCTGCAGCAGKTTTCACTCTTGGCAGCTCTAATTACTAAATTTAATTCAGTCAGATGCAAGGATTCACTTATCCACCATCCTTCCTCTCTAAACCACTTCACAAAACCTAATACCTCAAGGATAGGAATTGGTTTCTTCATAAAACTTCTTTTATAATAGAGAATAAAGTCTCCGATTTTCAGATGGAAAACTAATGCAGAGATTTTTTTTCCCCAAAAATAGGTAGCAAGTAGTATAAAACATAATATTCAGTAACAGTCTTTTAAGTTGCCATTCAATGGTTTATCAACTACATTATCTTCCCATTCTAAAATAGGCTTGTCTCATAAAACAAAATAAAATAAAATAAATAAAAGGCACTCAGGCTTCTGATACCCAGGGACAAAGGTAAGAGAGGCATCCACAAAAGTACAGTAAACAAAATGTGATCCTACTCTTTTGCCCAAGTCAGCACAGTCTGCTGTCAGGAGGTATAACATAAGGCAGATCTTTGTCAAAAGACTGTCCATCACAGGTGAAACATCTAGTATCTCCAGTCTTTCCTGAGACAAAAATGAAAACATTCTGCCATTCTTAATAAACATTCCTCAACATATGTGATGCAGTGATGAGATTTTTAACTAAGCATCTGATTAAGCAATTACATAAATTTTGTTCAAGTGTACACCTTGAACTAGAACATAAGAAAAGACAGCAAAAATTAGCAGTTAAGTGTGCTCTCTGGTAATTTATGGTTATAAATAAATAAACAGAAAGAAACTTTAACAGAGAGACATTCTAACAAGATATTCAAATTAATTTTTATATTTTTAATTTTTAAAACATAAAATAAGAACCAGCAAAACCACTTCAAATCTAAACAATTCTAGCATATGAGGCTAAWAACCCACTTACCCAAGCATCCTGTCTCCAAAAGCAGCCAATAAGGGATGTCTTGAAATCAGGACTAGAACAAAACAAGCCCATAGTGATACTTCCCAGAAATATTCTCCCAACCTCCAGCAATTTTCAGCTTGTTCACCTTCTGAGCCAGAAATTGTCATTTTGTATGTAGCAGCCCTCAGCTGACATATCTGTTATGAACCTGCCCCCTTCCTTTTTGAATCTTTATGTAATTTTAGCATCCACAGCATTCCACAGCACAACTACACATTTTGTGTAGGATCACCACCTTTGTTATCAGTTACTTTTGTCTGATGCCTTCTCATTTTAAAGCATGAAACTGTCCACAATCAACCAGAAGAGACACACAAAAGTGTGTCACTTTYACACACAGTAAAAGTGATTTTTAGGATGAAAGAGAATACCTCATTTTTCTGATCTTGTTTATGTTGAGTAATTTTATGTTCACTGCGGCTTTTTTCCCCACAACTTTATTTGACAAATTCTGAAATTTGAATGACTACTTTTTCCCAGTACTTTAATGTTATCTTCAACTTGTTCAATAGGGACATGCAACATCAAATCTGTGCCCACAGGTTAAGAGGATGCATGGCAGTCACTGAAGGCACTGCCATGTCTTCTCCCCATACAAATCTCTGAATCAGCACCCACAGAGCTGCCATACAGCCCACCCTAACTGGACCAAAACACATAGTTTAAACATCTGAAATATTCTCAAGCATAGTTGTAACGATGTCTAAAAGACTTGAATATATAAAGCATGTGATGAAATAAAACTATACTCCCTCTTGAACATTCCATGCCATCTTCTGGGGATCAAGATGTCAGTCACAGCAGGCTTGTCCCAAGTTCTTATTCAGCTGCTTGGCCAAGTCATAGAAAAACTGCTGCTTAGATCTAGAAAAGTAATCTTCCTAGCATCTTCCAATGGATCACTAAGTCTTAGATCTCCAGAAAATAAAGACTGCATTAGTAGCTCATGGCTTATGTGTCATCAGGGGTCTCCCTAGAATACCTGAGGCAGAGTGCCAAGTTGCAAAAATTTAAACATCAACTTAACAACCATGTAACCAAGCCAACCATTGCATTGGTTTTATAACAGAGATAYGGGAATATGTTGCCCTAGAAGATATTTTGTATACACAACAAAAACACAAGAGAACTTTTTGTTMTACCTCTTTCAGATTTTAAAATGTTTGTTTATTTGATCTATAGGAATAGATTACCTGAAAAACACTACTTCGGTTCTCTCTGGATCTAAAACTCCATGTTATTTTTCCAGATCAGTTTTGTAAGGGATGTATGTTGTCTGGGAGCAAGTGCACCGACCAYAGAGCAAACTGCTAATTAGCTACAACTCATACAATTACTTGCACGTGCATCACAAAAACCATACAGACAAAATGACACCAGCATTGCTCAAAACTAAAATAAGCTCTGCCAAGCCAAAAGGAAGAAAAATCCATCAGTTCTGAACAAGAGGACTACTCAGAACAGCAGTGATCAAACTGGAGAGGCATTTTCCAGCCTCCATTGCCTTTGGACAAGACAGAAAGAAGATGAAATTGGAAGGTCACCATGAGGAACRGGAACAGAATGGAGTCTTTCTCACATGCAAAGCAATTTAGAATAGAAATGGTAAAAGTCTTTACAGTTAAATGCATCRCATCACTCTCAAAAAAAATAAAAAATAAAATTGGGAGATGGGTAGTGCCAATAGTTTGGTTTTGCTGACATGGCCCCATAGATAGTACTGGCAACCTCAGGAACGAAAAGAGCTGCTCATTGTGCTATCGCAGCAACTGCTAAAAACTCTGCTGCCTTCAGCAGAAGCTGGAAGAGATAAGTAAAGTATAAAAGCTACAACTTTGTACTTTCCCTAAACATAACACAAGCAAAAAACAAGTTAGCTATGAATTAATCACAAATGACCATAGGAAACAAGCTCCTTCTTGCTCAGAAAGTTTTTTAAAAGATRGAGTTGGGTAATAATCCAGGGCTTGGGGAAGAAACCTGAGGAGCATAACTGAGGGGCTGGAAGGGTGGGAGTGCGGCAGAGAAAAGTATAAAAATGGTGTACAAGAAGATACATAGGGAAAAGCTGTCAAAAGTAAATAAAAGTATTTTCAGAAGGGAAGAGAAAGGTATAGATCTACATTTATTACATATTTTAACTTGAGTTCCCATCAATACACAACAGAATCCTCTTGAGGATTCACAAAGCAGACTCGCCAGATGAGAGTCTAAAAATTAAAATGGTTTGCTATTATTTATTAGGTTATACAAAATAAACTTCTAGTATACTGATGGCCTCATATCTGCCAGACACACGAAACAACTGCACCAGAGAAACACAACCACAATTTGTACSTTTTACAACACYGGGTATGYTTCCCAGGTACAACTCATCTGAACAAGTATAAATATSTATGTTCTCTTTATCTATCTAATTCTSTTTAGTGTCCTACAGGGAACTACTTAGTATGATTTGAAATGTCCCAGGACTCAAGAGACAGCTTTTCTGGGACAGATTTGATACAGAACTTAGGAGAATCATCCATGCCAACTGGACTAGTAGTAGAAGCCCAGCTGAGATATCCCAGAGTATTACATATGGGCAACTAAAGGTGCAAACCTAAAGGTGTGTGTKTATGTATGTATGTAWGTGAGGTACCTAATAGCACCAGCTATGCAAGCCAGGTACCCAAAGTCCCTTTATTTTCAATGGAGAACTAATCAGCCTAGTCAAACAAACAAAAAGCTATTCAGCTAATTACCACCAGAACTATTTGCTTATGGCTCCACTGAYTGTAATAGGATATTAAATATTATGCATACACAGACACCTAAATTTAAGTGTCTTGAACCCCATTCATACCTCTACCCATACCTTSAAGAGTCAGCTGCCTAAGTCACTTCACTCAAAAGCAGTGAAGTTCACAAACCTGTTTCTAAAACAGGTTATTCCTTCTAGCCACTTCACCCCACCAACTATAAAAGGAAATGGTTATGTGGTCAAATGAATCATAGCCCTTTTTCAATACAGAAAACTTCAAACAGAGAGACTGCTAAAAGAAGTGGTTATAATATCCACATAGTATTCAYGAATACTTCAGGGGAAACCACAGTTTATTGCTTTGCCTGTGGAAGGTCTGTCCTTTAGTCTGAAGCTAGGGTAGGAACCTGCGATCCCATGCTTCACCAGAAGTTACCTGATGCAAAAATATATGTCCATTTCCCACCACGTCCAGGATGAACTTAAGAAGATAYAACCTTCAGGAATGTTCTTAGTAACAACAACAGGTATGAAAGCAGAGAAATATCTTTCATGTAAAAGCAATGCCATTGAATTTGGTCCCCAACTAATATGGAATTTTTTGCTGAAGARAATATCATCTGATGTTAACATTCAAGTCTCATAAAATTTCATAGTCATACCTAAGGGATCACAAGGGTACTAGATATGCATTTAATTATAATATCCATTAGTTCAGTGACTTATTGGATTGTTCACCACAAGAAGTTACCCATTTATTCTGCCCTCCTCAAGCACACCTCCCAAGCTTTCTGGGGTTTTCAGAAGGTTTTCTTTAAATAGTGTGGGGGAGGTTTTGGTTAGCTATTGTGGGCTTTCTTGGCTTCARCTAACAGCAAAACTTTTAACAGTTTCAACATTAACCATAAATATACCTCAGAGCTGGGGAATTTGTTTTGGAAACAACAACAAAAAACCCCAAACAAYCAGCCCCCAAATCCTTCAAAATTACTAAGACACTGACCTTTGTACACACCCAGATATTGTCACAGCTGTTAAAACATTTCTGCAAACCATTAAAAGCCACAAATTATACTTTATYATTTTTTAGTTCAGTGCAAGTTAGCTTTCTATCTAGATTGAGGCCCACAAATCTWCTATAATCATGTTTAAAATCTTAGATTTAATGGGCAATTTCTGTTCAGCAAGTTGCTTTCAAAGTCACTCATAATGCAAATGGTAYATTATTAGATACAGATATGGGTACRTACTGWTGCTATTTTCCAGAWTTTTACATCTTACTTTGTGCCATAAGAAAACAAAAACACAATGCCCAAGAAAGCTTTAACTCATGTATCATTTGTACATACCAGTACATCTTCCCTAAGCCTACTTGACAGCTTCTGGTTTACATGTTCCAGGATTATACAGGTGTTTTAAATCAATTGTTCCTTTTCTTGGGTAGGAATCAGTGCACAACCAGACTGCAAATGGCTGTCTTCCTGAGATCTTTCCTTCCTGTCCCAATTTCCATCTCTATTCCTATCTTGCTATATCCCCTCTGAGGCCAAAGCAATGCTTACACAAATTAAGTCAAAGCAGTAGGGAAAACAACAGAACTTACTGCATCCATCAGCTTTATACCCCCCATGCCACTTTCACATATCTGGCTCAGAATTTTCACCTCTGCACTTCTCTAATGACAGACAGTGTGACAGTCCACATTTGGAAGARAAAGGAACATTTACAGAGTAGACTGCATTCAGTGGCTTTCTTTTCTCATCCCCAAAGATCTTTACAACACAGGAAGAGAGGATGTGCTGCAGGTTGTGGAGTAGAAGGCATAGAAAAGCCAATGCTGTAGTTTGGAGAAGGGGGAGGAGAGGAAGAAAGGAGGTTTGAAGTGTCACTGCAAGATGGATCGAGACCAATCTCTCCCCACAGAGAAGCAGAACTAGAACAGACAGAACTGTCTCTGCATGTCACCTACGTGCTGAAACACAATGGCATCACACATCTGACTAGAAGAAAATAACTTCTCTGAATGACAATTCCAAAAAATAATATCAAAACCTTGTATTCAGATGAAAACAAGGTTGCTAATGGTCCTTTTTTAAGTGACCATTTTCTAGGATGTAATCTCTCCTAAGAGATACAGTCTTTACTTTCAAAGGCCATGGTCTCATTTTCTGCTACTTGCAGTAGTTTTCAGGTAAGAATCTTTCCAACTGATCTAAATCAGCCTATCTAATTGATATGATCAAGCCACAATTTAGCATTTCACTATACTGACCAGAATGGCAGTTCTACTACGAATATTCTTACRTATCAGTCGATAGTGAATACACCAAGCTAGCCACAAAATACCCCACAATGTCACCACAAAGTATTATGGAATTTCTCTCAGTTTACATATATATTTTTTTAATTGATAATTTTTCATGTAGTGTAACTTTTCTTACTGTTACATGACCCACAGCAACCCAGAGTGATCCTCTGGGRTATGCACACATTCTCAATGCGATTTTGTAGCACCCTTATTCACTTTAGTGGGGTCAAGATTCCACTCTATCAATATCTGCTATATGCACAGCTTTACAGACAGTAGAAGGTACTGTCTTTGAGGGGAAAGTAACATTTATGCTTTTGATCACTGGTCAAGCAAAATCAAACCCAAAAATTTTACTGAATTATTTCAACAGACTTCATGTTTGATATAACAGGTTTTTCATAGGCTTTGTTAAATGTACACTGAAGCTGAAGTGTGAGACAAGCCAACCCTCTGCACAGCAGGCTAATGTTCAATGTTTCAGCAAAAAGACTGTCAAACTGGATTATTTCTTGCTATTATATAATCATTATTGGTAGACATTAGGCAGATGGAAATCATTCAAAGATGTTTTAAAACACACACATATGTTTTCTCTCAATTCTTGTCCAAGTTGCACCAACACAATTTCAGTGACATCAGTGCAATCATGCTGAGCAGGTATGAAAAAGGACCAGAACCACTCCCCTACTATTTTTCCTTGTCATCCTTACCTCCATAAAAAATCAGCTTTTTGTGGGAAGGAAATGATGGGTTCTCCAAATGCTAGGCTTTATCCAAGGAAACTCAGGATAACAAGATTATCAGCATTGTTCCTAAATGTAAYGAACTATAAAACAGCCTATACTTTTTCAGTCAAATTCCCTGGTGAATGTAAAAGAGGGGGGGAAGCACTTCCTTTTCTACAATGCTTCAAAAAAAGAGCAGAAAAAGTCTTTATTTTCCAGTGATGTTACTGATAGCATATCATGAGACAAGAATAGCATTCTGTATCAAGAAACCCTACTGTATAGTCCTATGTCACACACCACCTGCTTATAGCAAAAAACTTACACATTAACACATTACTAATACAAATAATGTCCTCACAGCTTTTTCCTGCACCATTTGTGCAATCAGGATTCTGAGAAGTACCAAAAAAACCCCTAAAAAACAGAGCAAAAATAAAACCCCTAACCTAAAACTGTAGTAAATAATTTATTATAACTTGAAGTTTAGTGCAACTTATAAGATAGTCATCTGAATGATTAGGATCATCCAAAAAGTAAGCAAGGTGATCTAATTCATATTTCTGTATCTCCAGTTTAGAGACAGAAAATAAAAGCTATTCATACTAATCCTTCAAAAGAATTACTTAAGTATCATAAATGTATTTTTTAAAAAATATTTTCATTGCACAGAGGTTTTATTTCCCTGTACAAGAGATAAAATTAATCAACGATAAAATGTTTATACTGATAAGGAAAATAAAACAGAAAAGGAAAATTAATGATTGAAGGCAAATTAAAAATGAAAGCAAGAATTTAAAAATATTTTTTAATTGCTCAAGTATAGCTACTCCTTTTGTTAGGGAGAAACAATTTATATCCTAGCATCTCTTCACTTTTAAAAACATATGTTAAAATGAGTGCAGTGGAGAGCTCGCCCTCCTACCTGTCACAATGAGAACACCAAATTGCATGAGTGGCTTATACTCCACTGCCTAACAGTGCAATATTGAAGTGCTACTTGACTACAAGCTACTTGTTTGATATTTTAAAACTGAAAATTAAGGCAGTATTAATATGAATATACTAAAGGATTTTGTATAAATTATTTTGGTCAAAACCTGGGCTTTAAAGTATTTAAGCTTGCTTTTATTAATTTATCGTTGTTTTAAAAGACTGTGATGTTATAAATATGCACTGCATAAGGTTTGCTTTTTTGAAGGAAAACTGAATTTCCACAACACTGCAGATTTTAAGACACACAAGGTCAATTACGTACACAGCAGGAACAAGGTTTCAGAAAAGAACTAGTGCCAGTTTGGAAGTAAACAAGACAATAAAAAATAAAATGCCAGCAATAACCTAAATTTCAGGAGTCATCGCCCTGAACGATCCCAATCAGAACGGGCACCACCGCGGTTTTACTGCTCTGAACTTCGCATGTGGCTACGAGACCTAGCAGCTACAGCCTGACCTGGAGCTGCCTGTCGGCCAGGCGAATACCTAGGGCTGGTTTGCCCCGGGAAGTCCCCAGACAGGTCTGGGATGCACGGGGAGCGGCAGAGCCGCCGGGCTGACACAGGTCTGCCAGGGCGCGGGCGAGGAGCCGCGGCCCAGCAGAGGCGCAGAGCGCCCGAGAGGACAAGCCTGGCAGCCTTGCCGGGGTCGTGTGGAGCAGGAGAGAGGAGCCCAGCGCTGGCCCAGGGGAGCGCAGCCTCCCCTGACACCGCATTAACCATCGGCTCGCACCGCACCGCATCCCTCCCAGCCGCCTCACCCACCCGCAGGGAGGACACGCCGGCAGGGAGGGGGCTCTGCTCGGCTTTGCAGGATATTTTAAGCGGGCGCCAGATCCTGTCCCTGGGGCGCGGGCCCTGGGAGCCGAGAAGTCTCCGCACAGCCGGCGCTCGGGACGGGCACTCGGGGCGGAGGAAAAGGACGGTGCCTCACGAGAGGCAGGCGAAAGCCAAGCGCCTTGCGGGCCCGGCAAAGGGTTAAAGAGCAACATATCCTCCCGCCCCGGTCTGACAGGTCCCGCCGCCCCAGCCGCTGTCAGCACCTCAGCCCTCGCGGAGAGCCGGGGAGCAGCCCCCTGGCTGTGCGAAGCAGCGGGAAAACGGGCGGTGGGTGCGGGAGAGGCGAGACGCGGAGCGGAGCCCCCTCCGTGCCCCTCACGGGCGCCGCACGCCGTTCCCCGCGCCGGAGCAGCGGGAAGGAACAATGGGGACGAGATCCCACCGCCCTCGCTGAGGAAGAGGGACAGCCGCAGGGAGGGAGACCCCGCGCCTCTCCCTCTCCTTGCCCGGGGCGGGACGGGGTTCGGCGGCGGCGGGTCTCACAGCGAACCCCGTCCCGCCCCGGGGGAGAAGGAGGGCGGAGGGACGGAGCGGCGGAGGCAGGTCTCCAGGCTCCGCTTCGTCCCAGCCCCATGGGGGAAGCCTCCTCGCCGCGGCTGGGTCGCGCCCCCCTCTCCCGCCAGGCCGATTACCGCTGCCGGGGCCGCCGAATCCTCCCGCCCGCCAGAGCCGGGCTCGCCGCTCGCTCCCTCCGTCGCCATCTTCCCGCTGTATGGGCTCCGGCGCGGAGCGCGGTGCGGAGCCGAGTGGCGGAGCCGCGGCCGCCAGGCGCTTAACCCGCTCCGCGCCGGCAGCGATCCCGCCGGCAGCGGGSACGCTTAACCCCTGCGGCGCCGCGCAGGCGGGGCTGCCGAGCCGAGCCGCCCCCTGCGCCGGCAGAGGCGAGTGCTCCCGCCGCCGGGCGCTCGGGCTTCCCCACCCACCCGCTCCCCGTCCTCCATACGGCGGCCCGGAGACAGGCGGAGGGGGAGCGGGAACTCGCCGCGGGCGGCCGGCGCGCAATGGTGGCGGAGGGGAGTGTCCCCGCTACCGCGCTACCCGGGCCCCACGCACGCATCGCTCTCCTCCCTACCCACCCCCGTGGTTTAGCAGCAGGAGAAGGAAAGTAAGGGTTGTGGATGGGACGGAAAAATAGGAAGTTGCAGTGGGCTGGGTTACTTGATCCGTGAGACCTTTAAACCAACTGAGGGAAGGGCARCTGTACCTCGTCCTTCCTGGGGGTGCTGACTGGAGGAGTCACCTCTCCTTCCCCCTCCCCTGTGGAGAGGTTTGGGGGAACACYCTGCTGCCAGCCATTGCTTGACTGGCTTATTTTCAATGCATGTTTTCAGAGCCTGCTTGAGGGTGGACACTCACCCAGGCCCAGTGTTTTTGGCACTTCTCAGACCCGGTGCTGGAGCCCATCCTGACCTGGGGCTGCCCTTTGCCATTCCGGGTGGGTACTGAAGCCAAATCTTGTTCAAGATTCCTTCCAGAGGAAGGTTYTGGCAGCTGCGCTGAACCCATTACCGCAAAGGCTCAATGCTTCCCACCCAGGAGCACTCTGCACTGCCCCTCTCCAGGGGATGTTCCTCACCATCTTGCTATACTGCTTTGCCCCGGCAATGGGGAAAAGAGGACACCAAAACCAAATCTAAATGTRCTGCCCTATGGAACAAACTCATCCATTATAAGCTGAATTTGCAACACAGTTTACTCTGCAGCCACACAGAACTTCCACCAACAGCAAGCTCCTTTGAGCCTTGCCAGGCTCCTGCTTTCACAGGGCTGCCTCAAGTCTGCTGAACTAAATCCCTTGTCTCCAGGACCAGAAATGGGCTGATGCCTTGATCAAAGACAGCAAATGTTCTTCTAAGCAYGCTGTACCAAAGGATGGAAGTAAAGTCATACATGAACTTTCCCCCCTTTACATTGCCAGAAGGGGAACTGTGATTGGTAGAATAAACTGCAATTCTAAGGTAAATGCACACTGAACAGAGCAAGAAGAAGGCAGTGTACAAGATCCATTACAGGGCACATAAAATCCAGTTAAACAGATGTTTTCTGGCTTAGAATTTGTTTTTTCTTTCTCCTTAAAAATGAGCTCTCCTCCTACTCAAGTTTTACATTTTTTATAACTATAGTGTGTATATAACACATCCCTTCTACCACTGAAGCTAAGAAACTACATTGATGACACATAGCCTAAAACAACTTGTTTTTCTYGGTTCTCAGCACTCTAATACTGTTTAACTTGTTTAGTACAAATTGTTGCTTGCCTTCTTTATTGACAGCAAAGTAACATACATTACTCATTATTATTATTTMTATAAATTCAGAAGCATATTTGGTGCTTTGCCTTCAAGAAACGCAACMAAAGTAATTTGTTTCCTATGAACTCTGTCATACTCCTCTCTAAAATGGATTAAAAGACTGAAGTTTTTTAAATTGCTTGAGGATATCTTTTCTCTTACAGATTCCTATCTGCCATTATCATTGACGGTATTTCCCTATTGCGTTAGAATCATCTGCTGTCCCTCACAGTTACTTCTGCATCTCTCTGAGTTGGTGCAAAACATGAACACAAGATATTGTGTAAATACTGTTTTTTAACGCCATATATGTCAGAGCAATGATGTAGCAAGGACTGCACCATTTATCTCTTGCTCTGCTGAGATCCTAAACTGGTTTAGCTGATATTTTATCAATTACCAAGTGTACATTTATCAAAATAACAATGAATACTATATTAGTCATAGCTTTCCATTTCAGACTTGAGTACTGATCTCTCTTTCCTTATCTGAAGATAAATTTAGAATGATTTCTGAGAGAGATGGGAGTACTCAATCTCAGCCGGCAAAAAATTAATAGAATAGAGGGACCAGCAACACTTCATTTAAAAGCCAATGCCCAAACAACTAACATCCAGCACATCATCCCCTTGCTGGAAGTAGTTAGACCTGCTGTCATGGTCAAATAGATGACAGACATTCTTTTGAAGGAGGAGTGATCTATATTTTTTCTTTTTGTCATGAAATGAATCATCACAACATTTTGAAAATACTACTGATGTTTGTAATTGTATGAGACCATACTGCATGTTTGTGTTTCTTCACTCTTTCCCCTAAGGGCAGCAACAAGGCTTATGGCTGGCATGAGAGCACTAAAATCCATATTAGATATTGCCAGTGGCTACGGGGAATAGATTCTCGTGCTGCACAGCAACCACTGCATCATCAGTGATAATGGTATGGTCCAAATGTCTTCTGCTGCATGAAGAGCACCTTCCCACTGGGGATCATCTTCAAAATAGATGTTTTTTTCCTTGATTGTTACTACTGCAGCACTGGAGAAGGTCTTAGTTATTCTCTGGTTATTTGTMTTATACTATTGACATCCTCTCTCAGAATTGGCTCTAAACCCACGGTAATACAGCATCTACACACATTGTGAATGACTTCAAAGTGAGGGACAGCATGACTTCATGACTTTTGTCATAGTGCACAGTCATTTCTGTGCCTTCATTATGCAGGGCAAAACAGCTCTTTAACACATGYCTAMGTCAGAGCCCTTCTAGGAGAAGAAATTGCCTTTGCTTTTAYAGACARCTTTATCATAGAAGTAAGGCAAAGSAGTTGCTTCTCTCAGAGGARGGTGCTCACTGTTTTGCTATTAGCATGGAGTTGGCAAACTGAATGCAATCAACTATTTTTCTGCTGTTCCAGTTGTATTTGGCCTGAGTAACAAAAAGAAAAGYCCAAGCCTGGAGCAGTRTATTTCTTTCCTATGATTAGAGAGCTGGCACAAAGCAGTGGAATGTGTCCACACCTTACAGGATGCAGCTGCTGAACTGAATGGTGCTTATTCCCTCCAATAGCACATAACTACAGTGACAGAAAAYCTCCATTGGTTTTGGTTTTATATTGACAGGGATGCAAATTGCATATCTCAACTGTGCAATGTATTGTGRCTTTCCTGCCTTGCAACTAACCATTTGCATGGGAAAACAAACAGTGTTTGTAAAACAGTAAAAAACACAGTAGAATAATATTTTATTTGCCTTTAAAAACAAACAAACAAGCAAACAAACAAAAAACCTGTGTCTGCATTTAAAGCAAGGAGGAGATGTTAAAGTCCCAAGATAAATTTTTGCAGACTATTAGATTTCTGAGAAAAAGTAATTAATCACTGTAACATCAAAATCTTTCCAAAGGTCATCCCAGTGAAAACTTGAGACATTTCTTCCATTGCCCTCATCTAGGACTCGTCAAGTTAAGCCAAACAACATAATTCAAATACTGCACTGATTTCCTCTTCAGGAAACTTTRATTTTGGAGACCTATAGAGAGCACACTGATAACTGAACCACTGACTTGGRTTTTGTGAAGAAGGGTTGCTTTCTCTGGAAGATAGCATACCACTATCCAGGTGAAATTCCATAGCAAAAGAGACAATGTTCCAGAAGGTGTGTTAGCTGCTTCTGGGGTCTTAAAGTAACATTAAAAAGGAAGGTGAAAAGGAGGCAAAGTCAAAGCATTGARAACAACATAGAATCTCCAGTAGGCATTTGAAGAAGAGATGCTTTAATTGACTATGCAGAAGGAGCACAATCAATATAGAAAGTGTTRGAGTGGTTGATTTGTGRGCATAAATTCAATAGTGTTGAATATTACTCTAAGCTAGTGATGTGATTCACATGACTGGAGTGTTGAAAACTGTCTATAGGCTGCTTAGAAACGGACAAGTGCACAAAAAAAGGGAAAAAACCTATCAAAATAAAATGTTCTGTGTGTCAGCATTACTGACATCTCAGGAAAGGTTATTTGAATGCTTATGTGCTGTGTTTTAATGTTTAAAACATAAAATGAAGTATTTAGTGCCTGCTGCAAACATCATACTGAAGAACAAAATGGCAATATCCTCAAGTATCTTTTACAAAGGAAGAGACAGCTGCTATCACTGAGGCTTTGCTTTGAATGACATCATTTTACCAATACTGTAACATCCTGTAAACGTCTAAAAATTATCAGTGACAATTCAAAAAGTTAAGCTTCAGCAGGAGGATTCTAAATGAGACATCCTTTTAACATAAGAAGAGGAGAAGCTCACTCCAACTTGAATCTAAAATTTGCGTGTTAGCTGTACCTAAGTTTTAGAAATCTGAGCCCAGAATGGAATCTGGAAACTAAAAATGGGTACAGCTTATAAATTTGAAACATTTATTTTAGAGAAGTCTTGAAGTCTGTGTTATGCCAAAAGATCACACACTGATCTTCTTGGAGTTAAGATAAATAAGCTTTCCCATGAGGAAGAAGAAAACGATACCTCATTTGCTGTCAAGACAAAAAAGGAGTGTGTACAGCTTTCTAAATACCACAGTTAAAATTATCAAAGTGAAAATGTATTAAAATATTCAGAAAAGGTAAAATGTGCATCACATTTCACTCTTTCATTCATCTTCTCTTACTGGTGGTTACCAGTAAGGAATGTGAAGTAGATCCAGAAAGGCTTTCTAACTGAAGCAATAAAGGGGCAGGAATCAAGAATTCTCAGAACCCATTTCCCTAAGCAGGCATGATGACTAATGTACTTCTACAGGCATCAGCACTTCCAAGCAAAAACCCCACTTTTTTTTCTGGACATAGGAGAAATGTTCGCTGCTGTGATCATATTGGCTGTAGTGGCAGGAGGCAGGAGAATTCATGCTGCAACTGCCAGACATGAAAGAGTCTGTTTCTTTACTGGCACGATTTATGCAGCGATCTGCAGTGCTGGGGAGTGCACTACCTCATTTAACTCTTTGCCCATGAATCACCACACCATGAAATTAATTTTTTTCAGTTACTATTAAATCACTTCATTGCAGAATCTTTTATTTTTTAATTTTCTCTTTTTTCTTTTTTTTTTTATTTTTAATAATCCATTTTTATGCTTTTGTTCATTTTCATTACACAAAAGATTAATTTTGGAATTGYCTTATGCTGCTGACATCCTATGAACAAAATTGGATCACTAAATGCCCCCCTGTAGAGATGTAGCTGTACCACTGCAAAATGGACCACTGTATCCTTGAAAAAACTCACCTGGAATTAGAATGATAGTGCACATAGTGGAGGCTGTTGTCTCTGCCAAACCCTACCCTTGTTCAGAGATCTCACTGCAAGCACAGCACTGTGCACGGGATTTCAGCACATGAAACAGCTTCAAGAGGACCTTTACTCTGTAATTGTAGAAATAAAACCACAAGGGAGGTTAATCAACTCGTTGCCAAGAAGGATGAGTCTCAGGAAGGTGGCAGCTACCTTAGCACTTACTTAGAACATCTGTATATATAGGGGCTTGGTAATGAAATGTTTTTCGCGTTGAAATGCTCAACTAGGGAAAAATTCCCTTGCTAATGAAACTCTCCACCAGGGAAAAATTCCCTTGCTAATGAAACAAAACTGCTTCAATAGGTTGTTAGCACCATCACTGAACTGTAGAACCACAGCCCAGGAGAGCAAGCTCCTGTGCTGATGACACAGAACAGAAATTATTGTACTGAGGAATTCACTCCCACCTGGAAAACAAGCATTTGCTAGAATAAAGGAACAAATTTGCTTCTCTGTAGGAAAGTGATCCACTTACTCACTGWTGTAATTCAACCTTTGCAATGTAACTTTATACTCACAAAGTTGAAAAAAAACTTACAAAAAGACAAGAGATCTGTGTGTATGTGTGTTCCATAAACTGATGTGATCATATTGCCAAGACTCATAGTGACCTGCACTAAAGGTAGGCAGCTCATGTGTAAGTCTGTGGTTCAAGCTTATGGGTAACAGAAGACCTGATTAATGTTTTAACTGGGAAAAAAAATTCAGCAAGACAGACTGATTGTGAAATCTTAAGTAAAAAAGGCAAAATTAAAATTCATGTGGCACCCTGAATGTGTGCAAAATTCACTTATTTACATGTAAATGAGGCAGACAGAGGAAAAGCAATGAGCAGGAAAGAGATAGCCATGACTAGTCTTTCCTGTCAAGTATCTTTCAGTGTGTAACTGCACTGAAATCTTTAAGTCAGGGATTAGGGATTCTGCCTTTGCTCTAATATTTAAATTCTGGATATCCATAAGATTATCTTTCTTTAGACTTTTGCTCAGCATGTCCCTCAAGATTGAGATGTCACTCAGATTGGATGGGATTGATCCCCAGTGTGCCATTTGCCTACCTTACTGGGAATTAAGCAGGAATGAAATTTTAAAAATGAGTATGAACTAGCTTTTTTGCAAAACTAAAAACAGTTTTTAGGCTTCTGAGTTCCATCATATCCCAAGTCCTATAAATAGATGATGGGGACTCTCTTGCCTTCTGTGCCTTGACAATTTCCTCTGAGATTTCAAGACTGAGCATGAATTCAAAGCCAAAGCTCTACAGAGGATCTACTGCAGCCAGAAATCTGTATGAATATGACTTTACAAAATATCTTGGGAGGCTGAAAAATCTTGCTGCAGGAAAAAGAAAAAAAGAAAAGTCATTGGATTTGGAGTGAGGAATATTTACATAATATCTGATCTTTGTTATTTTGAAACAGATACAAAATATGATTCATAGAAACCTAGGACTGGATTGCCAATCAGTTAGTCTAACATCTTCCAGATTCTAGAACACGTTACACAGTTCTGTAAATAAAATTATCACTTTAACTTCAGAATTTTGTTACATTTTTTTCCATATTCAAATAATGCTCAATGTATTAGCATTAAACGATATAAATTCTGCAAAATTTATGAAGAAATTAAATATGTCCTGATGCTGATGACTTTTTCTTTAAGGGCTATCAAATAACCCCAATATCTTTCTGAGTCTAATTATATATGGGCTGTTATTTTAATGCAAAAGCAAATATAAAGGGAAGATCGATGACTTGGTAAGGACCACAGAAGAGTTTGGACACTGTAGCTGAGAAGGGAAAACTTGGAATATTGGTTTCTAGTCTCCTTCTCTTATTGAAGTGAATATTTGAGTAAATATATACATTTAATGAAATTAGATTTAGAAGTCCCTGTGCCAAGATAAAGAGATTGAACTGGAAATGAACTGGTACTTTAAAAAATTGCACTATCAGAAAAGAATGCTTTTACAGCTGAGGAAGACTTCATTTTAGTGAAGTTTGTGCTACTCTGTGCTGTAGATACCCTTGAGATACAACAGTTTGTGTACAAACACAAGTCCTTTTTTAAATTTAATGGATAGTTTGTCCAACAACCATTTGATGGGGAAAAAGAGCAGCATGACATCCTGTCACAGATGGAAAACTATTMTAATTAGAAGTAGAAATGAACCCACAGAAACACTTCTTTTGAAAACAAATTGTTATTGGTAGATAACAAGAGGAAATTGGTAGCATTTCTGAAGGTAAAAGGTATCCCTGAGTATATAAAAAAGGGGCAYGTGCATTTAGCTTCTGTTTCTCCTTTGAAAGGGCTTTTCAGAAACGCAACCTCTTAAGGGTTTTGTTCTGCACAGATCACTCTAGAAACAACCAGAACAGAGCAGCAGCCTAGAACAAAGCTGCATCTTGCTCATGGCAGTGTGAAAGGATTGCTCCCCTGCCTTTATTTGAGGCCCCTTAGGAAGCCTACAGGATGCTGGTTGCTAGGCAACACCCAAAGCTGTGGTGTATATAGCATTAGGTATTAATTATTGCCATGGGCCTTTTCCATGGAAGATCCTGAAAATATGTAATTAGACACATCATAGGATAAGTAATTTTTCATTCTGATGGACAAGCATTATTAATCTGCAGAAAATTCAGGGTTTGATAAATTGTTCAAAGGTGACTGACTGTGCCAAGTCTAATATTTGCTTTTTGTTGTGATGCTGTTTTGTAATTGCAGCAAAGAGATTTGAACAGCAATATTGTTACAGTAAGCAGTTTAAAGGTTCTGAACTAGAATATAATATTACTTCATTTCCCTGATTAAAGTGCCTAGCTCTTAACTGATCTTTACCAGAACTTTATTTTGTGTAGTTCAGATCAGATTAGTTGAGCAAAAAAAGAAATCCTGAGAACATGAGAGCAGTAAAATATTTAATAGCAGCTGCATGTGGCAACAAAGAAGTAGAAACAAACAAGCCAAGAAATTAAATCTTGTGAAAGAGGCAAGTTTTAGTCTGGTAGTGTCTACCATGAGATAAGTTTCTGCATATCATTGATGACACTGGCTTGTATGTATGGAAAATGCTCATCCTTCTCTAGCATTGCCTGTCTAGCTAGTCATCACAAGCACCAGGGGATGTATTCATGGTACATTCGACTTTTAAGGGAGAAATGGCTACACACCATGAAATTAAACAAGGTAGCCTAGAAGTTGCTCTGGTTACTGCAAAGGAAAATGGAAGTCACACTAAGGCAAGTTATTACCTTGGTGAAAACATAAACAACAGCATATTGGACATTCCTGAAGTGACAGTGACAAACTGTAACCAATGTCAAAGAAAATAAATTACTGTCTCAGGACATGAACTGAGTAATAGAAAAATAGAGAAAGAAATTATTGAACTTTTATTAATTAGTGCAAGTAAAAAGAGTGCTAGTTATTTTCCAGCTGAAGAAAGAAAATGAAACTGGGTGGAGATGCTCAAAGAGGCTCTAATAGGAGGTTGTGTGACTGAAATTCTTTGTACAGACAAGAATGCCTTCTCCCACATCTTGGATACACTGACATTTGTGCAGAAGGAGCATGAAATGTAGCAAAGGGGAACAGAAGCACTTTGGCTTGTGTGACCTGTAGATGCAGCACAGGTGAGAGGATACAAACTCCCACTCTGTTTCCTGAGCTGTGTCCTTTTAGATGGATATGTGGCAGAAAACTGCCATGAATATTGATGCTGGAAAATTTGCCATGGGATGCTTCAGGAATTGGAACACTAGTCAGACTGGTAATGGGATACTTCAGGAATTGGAACACTAGTCAGACTGGTAATGTGCTGCTTCAAATACCCATAGAGCATGCTAGCCAGCAAACTTATCAGGTAGGCAACAAAAATTATAAAATTGGAAAATTACTGAACCTGTCTTCTTCCAGTGAGAAGTCCAGACATTCAATTTCAATCAAATGAGGGCAGAAGGCATGAAAATTTCCYATCTACCTCCATAACTGTTCTCAGCTCCAAAACATCACTGCCCATTTATTGAGGCCACTGACTGTATTTCTTTTCACTTCTTTCAGCTGGAAAGGTTTGAGGAGCAGTAATTTCATGCACAATGTTGGAAGATCCACAACTGAATAAAATTACTATCCTTTGGCCATTCACAGTGATAAATGTTTTGAAAACTAACATTTTCTGAACCCTGTTTTTCAAGTATTAAATATTGCTAATAGTATGCGTACTTTTTAATGAAGTGCTATGCTAGGGAAATCAGTTATTTTTAAAATTAAAAGATTGTTCTACAAAGGCATACTGAAGGCAGAGAAATTATGAAATTAAATAAGTGTTCCTAAAAAAGAAAACTAACACACTGTAATTTTATCGTTAATATGAATGCATATGTTGCTAACATCCTATTGTTCAAACAGATTTAGGAATATTTTTTTTCAGCAGAGATTTTCCTTTGATAGCCCTTCCAAAGCAGGTGGATTTGCTGTCACTGTGAGTTCTGAGGAGCCAAGATGCACTGCATGATAGCAACCACAAACTTCAGGTGGGCTCAGGATATGCATCTGTACSAGAGCCTGACCAATGCAATTTGTTTATATGACAGAATTCACACAGCAACCTACAAATGTGTGACTCACGTCCTGTCTTATTTGTAACACTGATTATTGACTACAAGTTGCAATCTTATGAATCTTCATAAAAACCTCCTCCTCTTTCTTGATATGTGTTTGATCAATGCATTTCTTTTCTCTCGCTCTGCGGATCTGAAACATTAGATAAATGAACATGATATTTATGTGTATTGATTTTCTCTATTTTTCTTGTATTTTGGGGTATTACCTTGAATTACTTCGCAGCATTTCTGGTCATTTGATACAGTGAAAAGGGCCTGAAGTTATTTCTTTCCTGTTGTGTGTCTTGTTTACTTCCTTTATTTTTTTAGAAATAGCTTGTATTTGTTTTATGATTCTTYGATCAGAAATTTTCATTAGTCATCTATTGTATTCAGTTACATACTCTAACTAAAATCATTCTCATTTCCACTTCAGTGTCTGTTTCTGATAGCATTATGCTTAATTCAGTTGTCTTCAGCACTCTTTTCACTCAGACCCAGATTTGCAGAGAAACCTGTTGTCTGATTGCCCAGCTAGAAACTGGCTTTGGAGGTGCCCAAGTCCAGCAGCAAAATCACCTTGGGTACTTATGGACTTGGTTATTTTGTGAAAGAGAGAGCAGGGACGGGCCTTTTTAAGATTTCAAGCCTCAGTCCCATTTTGCTGATATGAAGTTCAGAGAACCTGAACACAGACTGTTCTAAGTGTAGAGAGATATCACCTTCTTTCGTACCCTTGAAGTTTGTCAGAGTTAATGTAATAAAATATTGTATTTAGTGGAGACCAGACTCTTGTGTTGTACAAAATAACCAGCCAAAAGAATGAACTGCCAATGAATGCCAGCTGCATTCCTGCTGACCCTGACCTGCAATTTGCTTAAGCCCAGAACAGCATTTTTCAGTGACCTATTAGAAACCCAACAAAACAAAACAAAACAAAACAAAACAAAACAAAACAAAACAAAACAAAAAAACCAACAAAAAAAACTATCAAACATCTCAATTCAGTGTTCCATGGTACTGGGAAATAAGAGCTTAAACCACGTGTCCCCCTCTAGTTCACTTTTTCTTACAGTTTTACTGAAGGTTAAACAGTTATTTAACAAAAAGAAACATTCTTGCACAGCTTACCAGCAATATTACAACGGGAAAGAAATAATTTGTTTCAAGAGCTGAGAGGAACACAAATGCAAATAATAACTCCTATCTGCCCTGAAAATCCTGAAATAAATGTTTTTCTTCTCATCAGAAATGTTGCTTTGAGATGAGGCCTTGTAAAGTCCTTAAGGGAGTTTCTAATGGATGTACCTTTAATGAAACATCGATGGCAGGGATAGAGATGGACTCAGGTTCAAAATCAAATGACCTTCTGTGAGATTATAAGTTTATTTCAGGTTTATATTAAGTGAAGTGAAATAATCATGACATTCAGTAGAGCTGTACCTCAATTTCTGTCCCTGCAAACTCATTAGCCCCCCTCCCCCCTTCATGTTACTGAATGATAGAGCACAGTGACCATTAAGGAATTCACTCTCATTCATATTTACCCACCATCAGTACAAAGCTTTACATTTTTCTAGTTGTCTTCCATTGACATRGAAGCATTTTCTACTTGCTTTAATTTCCTTTGCAAAGGCTTAACTCAAGATAATCTAGAATTCCAATGCTTTTATTGAAAACATGATTTAAAAGCAGAGGAAGTCACACATAATTAATATACTGTCTGAACAACATCCGTGTTTTCATACTCAGTCGTAGCTAAGGTACATCAGTGCATTTTGTATTATTTGTACTTGAAGAACAGTGAATAATTTCTGGGGAAAGTTATGTTTTCACTTACTAGCTGTCCCATTCAGTGACAAATTCTTTTTCAATTCCCTCCTTGTTTGGAAACAGAGGCCTCCTTCATTATATACACTCATAATCCAAGATCCAAGAGAACAAAAAAATCATTATAGTGGCTGCTGAAGGCTAAAAAGACAGATTGGTGTAGACAATTGTGAAGTGTTTGCAGTATATAGAATTAGAAAAGCTCATTTGTCTGATTTACAGCTGCCTACTTAAGAGGTAGATCAGAACATGAGATCTGCCCTGTGTTAGAGTAAATAATAGCTAGGACCTCAAATAAAGAGAATCAGCAATAATGGATTTTCTGAAGACTTTCTTAGCCTTATTTGCCCCCTTCTTTTTCTTGTTAAGCCCCTCTTTAGTTTTTAGGATCCTATACTTGTGTTTTGGTAAAACTAGCAGGCTCTGACTTTTTCACTTCTGTATCTCCTAGATTTTTGTTGCTGAGTGCTGTACTGAAATTTCCTTGCCTTTCACCCATTTCTCTAATTAGTGTTTACTTATGCTCTGTTTTCCCAACATAATGGCACATTAATAAGCAGGAACACAGTACAGTTTTTCAGATTGTTCTAAATATTCTGGCCATTTTAGGAACTTGTTGGTCTCATTGGCTGCATATAAATATAACGACCTACATGATGCAGGAATGAAAGAAATGCAGTTGAAAATAATGCGCTCGCTGACGTCAGCAAACCATGACTGATAGGAAATGAACCTACACYAGTAGTGCCCAGATCACTATAGAAACAGAATAATCTTGTGGCAAAATTCAAAATTCTAATCAGCTGAAGAGAGGCACAAAGTCTGGGAGTGCAGCAGAGAAAGAAAGCAGCTACCAATGCCCCTGCTAATAAGGTAGCAAGAAACCCCATCACTTAAAATGCCATATCATTGAGTGAAAGAAATGGTCACTTGTCAAGACAAATTTTTCAGATCTGAAAAGGACAATGGATATTTTTCCCAAGAGTTCTGATCATTACATCTGGCTGCTCATAAAATCACTAGAAATATAGGACAGGTAATCAGAGGAGGTAGCTTAAGAGAAAGCTCAGTCAGAACAATGCAGAAGAAAGTGAATGGACTGAGTAGATGTGAAGCCAGATTTTAGAAAAAGAAGAGGGATCTGAGCTTAGGAAGCCCTTACCCTGAGGAAAAACTGTAGAACAGAAATACCTGCATTTTGTTGTTTTAAGTGATAAGTAAAGGGTAATTGTAAAACAGGGTTCCAATCAGAATGAACTCCTAGAAAGGGAGAGCAACTAGAAAGTCAGAGATAGCTACCAATAGCTTTGGAGCCCTAGGGCATGTGTTCTCAAATGTCTTTATGAGAAGGTTTAGCAGACACAAAGGAATTGTTCCAGACAGACACTGTGCTGGACCATACTTGCTCTGAGTTAAATTTCTAGCGTAAGGACCTTGACTTCTTCAGTAATGGAACACTATGAAATTAAGAATCAATGCTAGAAAATCATCATTAATTTCCATTGAAAGAAAATTTTTCAATATGTTGTTGGACACATCTTTACCATCTCCTAATAATAATGACTTTCAGTGATGGGTAAAATTGCATATTTAATAAAAAGAAAAGCAAAGACCCTTTGTTACTTAAATGCACTGGAGACAGTGAAGGGACCATTATCAGCTATTACACAAACAGCCTGTCAGTACACAGACTGATATATGAAGTAGAACGTTGCTCATGCTTTCATCTTACTTTTCCATCCTCTCCTATGCTTATCTGGGTTCCAAATTTAATAAGAGTTAGGTCTTTTCAAAGGGAGAGAATGCTGATGTGCCTCTATCAGTCACGTGTGGCTGAGCTTTCCAGGTGGCCAGAAGGAGTTCACAGAGGTTCGAGTAAACAACTGGAGACACAACTGTTCTTCCTTCACTGTGCAATAAAGGTGGATGTCAGCCAAGTTCTGGCCAAATATGAAGAGAATACAGGTAGGAAAAAAGTTCCCTTTATATCATCTATTTTGGTGTAATAACAGTATTATTTCTAGGACACTGCATAGAATATTATCATTTTGGAGATAAAGTGTGATTATTTCATTATGGTCTGAGTTGTCTTCAAAAAAGAGATGGGGTAATCTTTTATATGGGTAGTCTGTAAAATTACCTGTCTTTTTATTCCTTGTGTAGAAAAGCCATAACAGTGTATTTGCCTGATGACATTACCAAGGAAGTGAGGAATGTCCACTCATCTGCTTTTTCACTTAACTGATCCATTTACTTTTTAAATGGATTGCTGGGAGGGCTTGTTGAAAGGCAGGTAGCACAGAGGCTTCCCTGTGCTTGGAAGTCATTTGTGCACRGTGCTGAGGGAAAATATTTCAATGTGGAAAACAATAATGGCTAGTGGTACTATGCCTTGATTTCCAATTACACAGCATGAAGCTCATCACTTGAACTGAATCAGAAAAGATGCTGCCTGCCCACATCATCCTGTGATACCATTAAATCTAATAAGAATAATTGCAAGTCTAGGTATGCTTCCAAGTAATTTTGCTTAATGATCTTAAACTCTGTGGAAGGGATGTCCACCTGTTGCTTAATTATGTCATCTTATAAAGGACATGTGCATAATGCAGCAGCTTATCTGCCCATCAGTACAACTCAGCAGGGATATAATTCTCTAATTGTTCTGTGCTGCTTTCCCTTTTGGCTTATGACTCCAAGCAAGGACTGTTACAGCCTACTAGGACATTGGACCTGTTCAGAGAGGGAATCATAACCACATTCTGTAATTCATCTGCCCTTGCAGATTACCTTCACTGACAAAACAAAATAGTACACAAAAAATAAAGCACCTCAACTGCATGCAGCTAGACTTGTCCCAGTCCTGTGGCTTCACTGATGGCTGCTGTGAACAGATGTCCAGCTTCACTGCACTGAGGGCAGCATGCAGAACCTCTGATTTTCACCTAGCTGTTCTGCAATCATGCTTGCAAGCCTCATGTTATCAAATTTTTGTATGTGGACATATCTGTATTTATACATCTACATACAAACTTGCAGATTCTACATGTATACCTCAAAAATCCAAAGATCAAAAAATCTTGCTCTTGATGACTGGGCTGGGAGGACAGGTTTTGCTGATTTTTCTGTATCACACATCATGCAGACAAGTGATCCAGGCATGTATCTTTGTGTATTTTGTATGTTGATATAAACACTCTATGTATTAAATCAAACATTCATAAACTACTATRGGCTTGGATATGAATTCCTCTAAATTCACTCCTCTGGATGTCGGTGGCAATGCAGATTCTGTGTGAATGACCACAYGAAGGGGCTATTCCAGCATGAAGGGATGTATTTTGTCTTGTTTTCTCTGATGTTTTTGAAAAACTTCAGTCAGATAAAGTGTGAGGGAAGATTAGGAATTCTGCAAGACTGGAAAATCATTTCCTGTTGTGTTCTTCCATACTCTTGATTCAGATGCATGGAAATTAGGAAGCAATGTAGTTACACAAATTAGGACAACAGAGAATCAACCCATAAAATCAAAATGGAAATGCAAYGAGCCGGGTAAAATTTAGTCACACAACGTAAAAGGTAGGCAATGTAATCCCAGATTGACTTGTCTGAACAGGGAAAATAAAAAAATTATTGTTTCATTTGACATTTCTGGGATCCCTCTGAGTCAGAATTGTTAAAATTGTTCCAGAAGTTTTTAATGGGTTTCCTCAGTTCTGCCTGCTTAACAGCAGGAAGGCTCATACTGCAGACTCAGTTGTCTGAGTTCTGTCAGGATTTCCAAACTATGGACTCCTCATCTCTGAAGTTCTGCTAAGTATGGTAATGCAGGTAATTCACAGCCAGTAGAACTGGTGAAGCTGGGTTTCTTATGGGTCTGTGTAGTATAAGTGAATTAAGATTATCCTTCAGAATACTCACACAACACACTAGCACAACCCTTTGCCAACCCTAGGATACCTGTCATCCTCCCAGCTTCCCCTGCACTACACACTCCCAAAGCCCTGTGCCCCCTCCTCATACCACAGCAGTTCCCCAGCCTGCTGCTGCTAACATAGCTCTTTCCACACCACCACTTCACATAGGTCCAAGCTATTTTTTCTGCTTTTAGCTGTATAAAATAGCTGTATTTAACCTGTGGATGCTGGCTGGCCAGTCAGGACATGCCTGCTGGTTGCCCAGMTGGATGCTGCTGAAAGGATCAGGTTGAATTCTCTCTGCCCTTACCTCAGCAGTAGCACCAGTAAAGTCTCTCTTCTTTAATCAGCATATATATTTCACTGTAGACATTTGTTGTATTTGAGATCTATAACCATCTGCTTTATGGGGCTGAAATTAGTCAGGGAGTACCAAAGATAATGAGAAATGACTGGGATGGGGTGGGGGGTGGGGAAATGCCAGCCAGAACTGCTAGAAGAAGAAACAAAGGGTGTAATTTTGTAAACCACATCCTTGGAAAGATAGGTTAAAAAATAGAGTGAATATGTCTCAAAACAGACAAAACTAAGTTTACTGTATCTTCGCAGTTGTTTAGGAATGATTCTTTGGCTTTGCTACAGGAGCCCTGCAACAGAGAACAAAAATTTAGGGAGCCAATAGCTTATTTGCAAATGAAAATGAGGGCAGATCCCTTCTGCATTTTTTTATATTTATGGAAGGATAGTAAAGTGAACCTGCTGCCAACACTGCTATTCACCACTGTGTGTTATTATTTGAAATGTCTCATTAATGCAACTGATTTTTTCTGTAAGCTTGAAAAGAGAAAGCTTATTTGCTTTAGGAGCCACGAAAGTCAAAGACTAGGTTATGTCTTCAGGGGTAGCACAGGGTAAAGTGTACTGGATAATCTTGTCCTTCCAGGAACATCCCTTGGAGATGGTTGGTCTCTGACACGCTGTGCTCTTCTTCTTCCCCTTGAACACACTACAGGAAAAATTATCACAAACATCTGAACCTGAGAGCTGCTCTGGTCTTACACACGTACGAAGGAAATAAGGAGATCTTGCTGTTGCACAGCAGCTGGAGCCCAAGCTAAGAAGTGCTTCCAAGGTTGGGAAGAAGTCTTCCTGTGGTGTGGGTGAGAACTAGGACAAGTTATGACAAAACAGTAAAATATATGCTAATAAAGATGTTCTACGACATTTCAAGTTACATTCAAATTTTCACCTGAAACTAAAGGATCTAATTTTCCATTATAAGGGAACCTCAAGGATAATTTCACTATTTTTACATCTCCTTTTTCCTTTAGTATTTCTTTTCTTTTTTGTGTATTTTACTTCCTGCTGTCTATTCATCATCTAAGCAGAACTCTGACATGTGAATTTAAGGGACGATTTTCTGTTCTTCATTCTTCTATCTTCTTCTAGAGCTGAGAGACCATATCAAAGGATTTGCATTTGGAAACTAGAACATCCCTTTGACTGTGAATGCACAGCATAAACCTGGCACTCCTGCTTTCATTTCTGCTGTGACTGAAGAAAATTTCTGCACTTACTGTGAACTTCCTGGATGTTAAGGGAGCTCTTTAGTGCTCTTTTTAAAAAATGTCTTCTGTAAGTGGAAATAGTCAAATGGTCATCAAAATATTGCTCTAAGATTTATTGCCATATACGAAAGGAAGAAAATATTTCAAAAATAAAAACTATCACTTGGCTTGCAGAGAAACAGATGGGCATGAATTACACAACTAACTAGAATGAAAAATAGACTCAATGTGAATTAAATGGCAGTGGGATGAAAATGAAGCTCTTTTTTTTGCTTCTTTTTTGCTTTTTATTTCCTTTTTTTCTGAAGTGAGAAAACAGTCCTACTTATAATGGAAAATTATTCACTCTGTACTGCAGTGTAAGACAAAATCTATCACACTGGAAGAAGATATTACTAGACTGCAAAAATACATGGTCTCCTCAGTTGAGTGGACTGTCTCACTGAAGGGAGAGAAACAAATAAAATTTAAACTACAGCAGTTTTTGACAAAAAGGGAATACTTTCAGTATTTACATATTTAAAACTTCTGCTGAACAGATAAAACTAGTAAAATAAATTCACTTTGTGCTATAGTTACAATTGATTTTTTTATTGTAAACTTGCTATGAGATTTCATTACATTTTTGTCTCAATAGATCTTTATGTTATCATTAACTACAGTTGAGTTTTCAAAGTGTCAAACTTTCCTATAGAATCTATCACTTCATCTCTGACTTTCAATGGGCAAGTGCTGTAATAAAATTGAAATTGCTAAATATCATTTAATTCCTACAGCAATTATTTAAGTATTATTTATATCACTGTAACCCAGAGAGATCTCAGATGAGACTGAGGTAGATATTGTGCTAGATATTATCTAAGTTTAATATTCCAAACCATATTATTCTAGCTCAATAGAGAATGGTCTACTTCATGAAGCATCTGCTATGCTGCAATAATCAGACTTTTTGTTAGAGTATAGAGAAAGATCTAGTTGTTCAGTGTGCTTGGGGCAGATGAGCTCTAAGTTTCCAGTGAACTGCAGGAAAATGTCCTTATTCTTTCTGGGCAGGCAGCTGGTGTAGTGCAGACCAGCAAATTGTCAGCTGTACTTTTCTACCCATTGGTGGGCACATTTGATTTTTAGAAACCTATAATATTAATGTTTGGGTTCTCATACATTGATGTTACTTGACTTGGGGATGACACAGATTATTACTGACATTAATTTTAAAGAACAGCACATATTAACAAGAGTCTTTGTCCAAAGGGGTTATATTGTCTAAATAAAGATAAACAGAGGTACTTGGAGAAATGAAATATCTTCTTTATTTACAAGATACAAGAGGAACATGAAGATTAGATCAAACTCTTTCTATGCAGGTCAGTGGGAATTTTGCCAGTAACAGCAACTGGATTAGGCTTTTACCCACATGGACAATACTGCAGTGGTACAGTAGAGACAGCAACTGAGTGCAGCTTTGCTGAATTCTAGAACAGCAAAGAGAGTGTGGGAACACTTGCTTTGATTGGAGTTTGGTAGGCACATGAGCTCTGTACTCTAGTGCACACCACAAAATGACATTTGTACATCAGTGTGTGCAGCCCTCTCCATCCCAGGACTGATAGCTAGAACTCCATAAAGTGCCTTGGGAAGGTGTGTTTGCTTCAAGAGGACCAGACTACCACTTCAATGATCACTCCAGCAATTTTATCAGGGCACAAACTGCAATCCACTTTCACCATCTGATCCTAATCAATTTTTGTGTGGCACCATGCCTACCATACACAGGTTCCCTGCTATAAAATGTGTTACTGCACAGTGGCTGCTCATCATTTCAGTCACTGTGTCCTCACAATGTCATGTAGTGCCTGGGGGAGCCTTATAACCGTATGTGCAGCTGGGAGGAGCATGGTGTTTGTAATGGTCTTCACTTCATTACAGCTGGCTGTGATGGATTTATACCTGTTCCCACATTTTAACATCATGTGGGCATCACAGAAGCCATTTCTTTAGCAGCAGAATGATCACAGCACTGCTGCACACCACTTAGGATGGGGAATGAAGAGCAGCAGGACACAGTACTGATAGAGGGAGGGGTGGTGCAAATAGAGTAACACTATTCACCTTTTATTTTTACATATTGTTAATATTGTTAATATATATGGGGACCATATTGTTAATGCAAAAAAAAAGTTAAGAAGTTCCCTTACAAAGATGCACACTATACACTGTGTTTGTCTATGAGTGCTGCAAACATTACAGATGTTAGAATTTTATCTTAGAGCCTCTAAGTCAAGATTCCAATAAAATCATCATCCAACTCAAATATACAGAATCTAATATTTGTTGAATTTCAAATAGTGCMGACTGAGAAATCAAAAGAGAAACCCCAGAACTGTAGAGCAGTCAGACAAGAGGCTAAATGCAATGCATGCTTTGTGAGAAGGGGAAGGATAAATAGGAACACATAATATGCAGAGAACTATCCTTTTTGCTAGACTTGTACATCTCATCAGTCTATAAACAGTGAATCTCACAAATATTTGAAACTTTCAGCATCGTAATTTCAAACTTTCATTTCCACAAAGACTGTTTATGGCCCCTTATAGACAACATTTAAAATGTGTATAAAAACTATGCTCTGAATATACCCAATAAGAAAATTTTATCCCATAAGATGAAAAATCCCCTCCAAGATCACATTACTTAAAGTTTCTTGCAAGGGACCCACTCTGGCCTGTCACATTTTAAAACATTGTCTGAAATAACTGGGATTAGGGTAGTATGAAACAGGCATAAGAGAAATTGTATGAAAAGCATTAATAGAGATTTGGTTTGTACAAGTGAATTTCAGAAGCAGGAAATGTTCCTAGATTGTTTTCTCTCTCCCCAGATAAAATTATTTTAGTAAGATAAATTAACTGAGTGCTGGTTATACACAGGCCTTGCAGGGCCATGCACAAAGCTGTTTATTGTATTCAGGAAAGAGCAGGATATTCTGGTAGGCCAGACATGTTTGCTTTTTCCCCCCAGTCCTCTTTTCTCTGGAGCTCTTTCCCCCCTGGTCTCACTGCCCTCTTTGTTCATCTCAGCTGCCAGATGCTTCTTCCAGAGCCTGCCCTGGACCTGCGGAGCACCCTGGGGTGGTGGCCCTCACATCTGTCACCATCTGGTGCCTCTCTTGCTCCGCTGTGGCCATGACTCTGATTGTAGCACACATCCCCTGGGCTTGGAGCTTACAATTGATGTGAATATGGGGGTTCTGGACAAAAGGTCTCCTGTCTTCAAGTCGTGTTTGTCTTCATCTTTTAGGATACTTTGCTAGATAGATAAACCAGATAATGTCACAGTGCAGATCAGATTTAATCTGGGGTAAATATATAAAAAAGATTTTACAAAATCAGTTCTTGCTAATGGCCCTAGAGAGGAGTGCTATGGAATGCATTTTCTATTTTACTCTCAGCGAAGTGGTCAGCTCCAAGGGGGATATTTTCCTTTGTGTGCTGGCTTTCTTTTCCAGTAAGAACAGAATCTTGCTCAGAAGAATTTGTTTCAATACATTAAAATATATTCAATTGTTACAGTAGTTACAATTATAATTCACAAAGGCTGCAGAAATTTTTAATTTGTACTCCAAATACAGTGTTGGCCTCAGATATAAATCAAAGACTTCTGAGGTAGTTACTGAATTCCAGGAGCAACCCTCATCCTGGAGTATTTATGCCATTTGACTACATGATTCTGAGGCACTTGCTACATGGAGTGGCACACTTTATTATAAAAAAAAAAAAAAAGCAAAACCAACAAGACCCTTTGAGCCACTACAGGGCTTCTTGCAGAAAAAAAGTGCCTGAGAATGTATGGTTGTCTGAGTAAATTTCTTAAGGTTGTGAAATTACCTTGCAGATGTCAAGCACTATGCAAATATTGCAACAGAAAATATGAATCCCCAGAAAGATTTAGCACGTGTAGAAGTAGGCAGTGACAGTTCATGGTGGGAGCAGTTCTACCCTTCCCATTTAGGAAGTAGAGCTCTTGGGAACATCTGAGCAGGGAATCTGTGCAGCCAGTGAAACACAGCCCGTCTGGTCTGTTATTTGAAATGCACTGTTTTGTAATCTTGTGAAAATGAAACTCCAGGGAAACTAAGTACATAGCACCCACTTCACAGGCTTCCTGAGTGTCTTCACATTCAACAAAGCACTTTTGTTTCTCCCAGGGTTCTTGACTTACAGCAGCCTTTCCTTAAGCATCTAAAGTATTGCGGGAAGAGCAGAGCTCAGGCAGAGGTCATCTCCAACTGGAGGAACAGAGGAGGAGGGAATGCATTGTTATGCAGATAACCCTCAGGGACTAGTCTACTAACAAGAGCCTGATATTCAAATTTCCAATTAGCATTCCAGCAAAATCTGAATATGAAAGATAGCTGTGTATCAGCTGAATAAATGATGTCTACCCTTATTGTTTCACAATGTTAAATTTCAGGTAGCCTGGTTAATGTAAAAAAATCTGCTACCAGCCATTCAATAGTTCTTGTAGAAAATAAAATTTAATTTGCTGTTTATATATGCATGCAAAAATGCATTTCTCACATTTTATGTGTTCAGTTCTTTGATATACTTCGCTTTTCCATTATGTACTTACACCTCAAAATATTTCTAATGTGTCAGTTTGTAAATGTAAATATAGATAAAAGCTATATGCCTACTACATTTGCAGTGCATATGGAAAGTTAAATTTTAAAGCACTAAACAGGAGAAAAACCCTTAGCATACACTGGTAGCCACAGGAGTTGTGCAAATACATGAAGGCTATACCTAAAACTAAAAAGCTTTCCCTTCCCTCATAAACTTTCCCAGGTAAAGATCTAGCTGCAATTTTCTAGTGTATGTACCATTTGATTGGGCATTTGGCCAGGCAACAGCACTGGATTTGCTCCTGAAGGTGACAGGTAAAATGCACTTGCAAAACCAGGCAGACTGTCTGCAGTCAGGGATCCCTCCTGGTGCTCACCACTCTCCTTCTTGCTTCACATCTCCCAGCATTGCTGAGGTTTCAGAAGGCTGAGGTGTGGCAACTTCAGAGCAGACTTTGTCACCCACAGTTCATGTATAAGGGCACCAAAAAGCCAGCACTATTTGAAAGCTGGATTTTCTGCCAGTGCAGAAGTGGCTCTGGTCAGCGTTCACCAGTGACGTTTTCAAGGGAAAGAAACTCAACATTCCTGTCCTGCTTTCTCTTATTCAGAGAGGGAAAAAACTCAACCCAACCAACCAGCAAATGTAGAAATAAAAAAAGCAGCAGTACTTTAAAGCAGACTACCATGAATGTTAATTAGGTGTTTTGTGTAGAAATGGTACTAATTAGGTACATACATTCTGACTTCTTATTTTCTCTTGTGAGCACAGTGAAGACAACCACAAATATATTCTCTGCTGATAATTGTGAATATGTAAGAACGCTTTTATCATCTCTTTTTTCTTAGAGAACCTAGTGCAGAAATCTGGAATTAATTAAAAACCACAGTAAGATGCCATTCTCTGCCATTTGTCCTCAGCAGGCAGCAGGTGGTGTGTTGTACACCCAGCACTACAGCACAAAGACAAACCCAAAACTGGTCTCCAGACCATAAGGTGCCACACCAACATTTCTCAGGTGCAAATCAAGAGTTGCACAAGGAAGACCCCTGATTTACTGTGTCTGAGTCCACACTGAGCATAAGAATTACAGTCCATTAAACTAAATTTTTATGAAGATAAATTTACAACTGTTCATAGGTTTTGGGTCCCCTTCCTTGTTGCCAGTGGCCAGGACAGCTCATGGTTTGTGTTTTGTGGCAGGGCAGGAGCACCTGCACTGTTACTCACACCCAGCCCACAGCAGCTGCGTCCCTGCCTGCGCAGATTCAGCAGTGCTTTTCTTGGCTCTGACATGTGGTGAATGTTGTTCATATTCTATTCAGGTTCTTATAACTTGTCCATCATATTGCTTTCTGTAAGCCCATTACAGCAAAGCTTATATTACAGTCTGTCAGATGCTGGGTTTTTTGCACATGCTACAAAAATCTATTTTTTGGTTTGCTCAGTTTGTATGTGAATGATCCCATGTGCAATAAAAGATTCCTAGTGCCTGCTTTATTTGTAACCACATTAAAGAATCACGTCTGCAGCAGTCAGGATGTCTTGTGGTTATTCTGTCTTCTGGGGTTTTTGTGGTTTAGATTTCAGTGAATTCCTCAAGGTTTTGCTCTGTGGTTTAGGAGGATTTGTTGTTGTTGTCTATTTTGCACATGAAGGAACTACTGAAACCTTTTGTCCATAGAAACTTTCTATGGAATAAAACCGTATTGCACTGACCAAAAATTTCCCTGTTGGATGCAAGAAGATGGTTTAGATGGTTTCTTGAGATCCTTGCAGCATGTAATTTCTGCAGCTCTGTATTTTTAACTGGTGTTGGGGTGTGGGAGCCATACGGGAGGTGTTGATCTGTGCTGAATGATTGCCTGTGAATTATCGTTTGTATTTTGCCATCTGGCTGCCTGATAATTAGTCCATCTTTTTATCAAATGAATGGCACATGTCTTCCTTTCCTAAATACATATGCAAAACTATATATTTTGGAAAAGGTTGCTTACAACTTCAAAAAAATAGCCAGAAAGCAGTGTCTTTCTGTAATCACGTGTATGTCCTCAGGCAAACCTCACCCACGTATGGACCTGGACTATCCTCTGCATCACTCTGGGGTATTAYGCAATCCAAGCATTGGATTTCTGATTACATGATGTTCTAAATTTGCTGCATACCCTTATAAGCTGAGGTCTGGGTGATGTGCTATTTTACTATGTAGCTGCAATATGTTTCTATATTTCCCACAGTTAATACGTAAAAGATACCCAGTGTGACAGCATGTTCATTGTCCTATATCCTCATCATTGCTSCAAGTATCTTTCCATGACATCCATTCCTGGTGGGACTCAATGAGTTGRGACTATCAGAASAMACAGGCTGAAGGGGCTTAAAGACAGCCTAAAGGGGACAAGGAGAGCATCAGGTACCCAACCTCAGCTTCTGTGGTACTAATGCTAGAGAAATCTGTGATTCATTGTAGTGTGTGAAATCAGGAAATCAAGAATTCAATGCAAATCTACCCCAAATCCCTACGGAAAGAGAAATACCATTTAGGAAGCATTTTTCTTTTCTTTGTTCAGGAAGCCCTGGGAAAAGGTTGTTCAGAGGAGAGGGAAGGCATTTTCTTACTCTGTGGGATGTCAGCTATCCAATTTGGTACTGAGGAGCTATAATTCATGAGTCACTAGCTATRTATTAAATGCACAGGAAAAAATCTCATTTTCATATATTTGGAGAAAGATTTTCTTTTAATTTACAATATCGAAGTACCTGTACTTTTTTAGAAGTTACAATTTTATTCTTTCTAGTTTTTCAAGAATGCAATATATTAAAAATTAAAAGTGTGYATTAGCTTGTAAAGTACAACAAATYGCTTTTTCCTAYSAAGAAAGGATTTCTGTCATAGATACAATCATTTATGCCACTTTCTATGAGTTAACAACTGCCAAACTGCCTAAAAATGCAACATGAGGGACCACTGCTGCTCAGTCATTTGATTTTGTGTAAAAATCATCTGCTAGAAATTGGTACGATGCAACAATATCTGCTATTAAAAGGAGCTAAATAAAAAKGTGCCATAAAGTCTCTCACACATCTTATGCACTGAATGGGACTTGTAGCTATGAACAATCTAAGCAGTATTCAAGTYGATGGTATTAAATGTATATTTTCCTGTATTATCTAATTCTATCTAGTGGTAGTGAACTTGTATTAATTTGCTCGTAAATATGACTGTACATCTTCTCTAAAGGAAGATATTCCTTTAGAATATCTTTGCTTTTCTATTGCCATTTTCATTACCATCTTTTGAAAACTAAAATATTATTTGTACAAGAAGACTCCATTTAATTTCCTTTTAAGGATCATGATCATGTGGATCAGTATAAACTCTTCTCTTTGTAATATGTATATACTAAATTAGTTATGGTCTTCCTTTTGTCATTGAAATCACTGGCAACAAATGATGGCCAGAAGGGGGACTGACCTTTCTGAAGGGTTTTCCTTCCACACAGTGCAAAACAGGGGCACATATAGGTAACAGAACCCTTTGCTTTGGGTAATATCAGTCTTTGGCTCAGTTCAGGTTGATGCCTGTTATGGCTGATTAAACTGTGTCTCTGTTTCTTCATTCTGCTGCAGCCTACTGTATCCACTGTTATCTCCCATTAACTGTGCAGATGGTATGGTATGGTTTTGGGATCAGGCACACTTTTTGYTATAGATAGATGTGTACAGAGCATATCAAATAGGCATGGAATCCATCTCCAGCTGGAATTTTAGCACTACTGCAACACAAACAATATTCTTTGAAACAAATTTACCTCCACTAAAAATAATGGATATTTTCTTCCCAAGTTAGAAGAAATAAAGACAATTAATTCTTTTCTTTCTGTTCAGAAATGCATGCACAGAGACACAGATACATGAACAAATATAATAGTCTAATGAGGGCAATATGTTCATCTTCCATAGATTCTATTTTTGATTAGCCTATGTAATCAAATAGAAATGGATAAATTAATAAAAGCAAAGTAGATACATCAGATAAAAAGGGCTTAGGATGCTACAGAAATAAACGAGAACTCTTATGCCCCCAAATATTTATATTCCTATGATCCTCACTGCCTTCACCACAACTCTCTTTCTACTGATGTAATAAGCCTCTTGTGACAGAACTTAAGTGCTGTGCCTAGAACATGGAATGAGACTTCCCAGATATYCAGTCAAGTACCCAATCTTACTGATACAGGTTCTTGTGCTCTGGTCTTCTGAGTAATGCATGGCCAAGCAATGAACCTTAATATGTGATATGGAAACAGAATAGCATGGACCTTTTGTTCAAGGCGTTCACAGGGCACTCTGGATGCTGCTGTGAAACATTTGCTCCCAGTTTCTTTGCCTACACATCTGCTCTTTAACTACATTTCCAAGTACCAGCAGGTTCTGGGCATGGGATGTTTATTTTGCTGACTTCAGGCTTCGAAATCTCACTTTCGATCAGTATTTATTTACTTATTCTACAGAGAGAAAAGCTTCTCTTTTTTTTTCCAGAGTGAGAAGTTATAAATGCAAAAAACTGTTTTGATGGCTACGCCTTCCAATACCAAACACAAGGTTGGACAGATGTAAATCTTTGGATCCAATTCTCCAAGAAGTTTTGAAAGGAAATTGCATCACTGCTTGCCCATGACATATATTAATTCTCTGCTTCAGGGCATTCGCTGGCTGCCTTTGGGCCAAGAGGGATTAATTTTTTCTTTTTCTCTCTTGATGTATAAATTGCCTCATAGGCTTTTTTTTGTTTGACTTTTGTTCTGTTCCTCTAATGACCAGCCAACTGGAAATAGGCCACATGTCTAGACAGGATGCAAAGGCCCAGTGCTGAAACACTCCTGGTGCCATTTGAAGTAAGCTTTTAGCTAAACTGATAGTCAGATTTAGGACCAGGAAGAACTTTTCCCCTAATCCAAGTGGAACTGGTACMAGGTTTTTTGCTTGTTATGTTGTGTTGCTCTATATATAAGGTCACAATTTTTGTCCCAGTACCTTATGCAAATTTTGAAAAAAAGAAAATCCTACTATACTGGAATCTACAGTATTAGCAATAACTTTTATTCATCCTGTTTACTTTCTGAAGGTCATTATAGATTTTTAAAAAATTATTTGTTGTAGTTGTTTGTCCCAAATAAAACTTGGGGACTGTAATAGCAGGAAGCAGGGGGCTTAGGACATTCAAGACTCCACAGATGCCTGTTAGTACAGGGGAATGGATTTGTTGACCTGGGTTGCCATTTCAGAGTGATGTTCATGTAGGAATGGAATCCTGCTTGCAGCACCATCATCATGATTCATCTTAGATCATTTTGATGCAGAAGTGTGAAGCAGAGCAGAATTTGGGCTCTTCATACAGAGATGCAAAATGGCAATCAGTTTTTCAAGGCATGAAAATATAATTCCAATAGCTGATCACATTTCTTTCACCTYATTATTTAGAGTTACTGAAGAACATTTCTCTAAATAATAATTCAAAAGCAGTATGTCAGATAATACAGTCAAGTAYCTAAGAAAAGAATATTTGAAGGCATGTTCAGCTTTGTTGAAACCTTACATTTAATCCTTGCATTTAATTATTTTTCTAAAATACGTTTTCTGAATTTTGCAAGATTTGTCTAGCAAATAAAACAGACTTTAATAATTTGCTAAAAGACAAAAAGTGTGTGAAATGTAAGATCCTTGTCCTATTCAAAATAAGCTTCTCTGGTTTTTAATCCTCTTGTGCCTACACTTAGAGCTCTGTAGTGTGATTTTTCACCTTAAGGAAGATTTTCCCCAAGGAAATTCAGTACAACAGAAATGCTCAAAATGTGTTTAATACATGTGGATTTTTGGCATGAGAAGGCTCCAATTTTGAATACATAATATACCCACTAGAATCAGCCTAAAAATAAGATCTGTTACATTTTTGCTTCATAAACATATCTTTTTTTCATTCACAATATTGTTTTGAATTTTTGCCAGGTCTGGATATTAATTCAGCTAAACAAAGAAATAACTGTTATTTCAAAGAGATTTCTGCTAATATCAATTCCATGCAGACTCTGGCTGGCACACCTATCATGGTGTCCATTTTCTGCTGCTAAGGCACATACAAACTGGATAAAGGTGTTGTATTTTAAAAGACTTTTGAAGAGGATGAGAATAATTAAGATCTTACACTTCAAAATACAAATTTTGTGTTATGTTATTGGAGTTGCAGATTATCTCCAACAGAAATCAGCACATTAAATAGTCAGCCATGTTTAGTAAAAGGTAGAAGTACATGGCAATTCTGAACTTCATGAAGGTGTGAATTTTGTACCATCCAGATTTTGACTGCTTTTATTCTGATTTGTTTCTGAATATTGTAAAATTATGGAGCTCCTTTGTATTTCAAAAATAAAGTTGTGAAACTCTTATAATGAAAAAAATCTGTATGCCACAAATAGCAYCATCTTAGTTTTGTGTCAGCTGTGATATGGGGTATAAAAGCAGACACTTTGTCTCTTWGTACTACAGTGCAGAAAGGCATGTTAGATCAGGGAGCTGAGCCTTTGTGTGTACTGCCTTCCTTGACATCAACAGAAATGGYTGGCAGTAACAGCAATGAGCCATATGATTTCAGAAATATGCTTTAGATTAGAAACCACAGCAGATTTCCACTGGAGCCTGTCATCTATGGGAAGAACCAGTAGGCTGGTCTGGCAGAGAACAGGAACCTCTGCCCCCTTTCTCATGAGCAGTGTGAGATCTGGAGACATTCTTCCTCCTTTAGGTGCTGTGACATTGCCAGCCCCAGCCCTGCCATGGCAGAAGTCTGCCTTTCAGAATACCATTGCCACTACCTGTCATCTTTCAGTAAACTGTCATTGCATGCAGTGCATCTCCTTTCCAGTTCCTGATTTTTCTGAAGTGGATGGCAACCATGGAACTGCCTCTTCCACAGTGTGTAACTGTTTTTGGTGCTCCATACATACACTGTGCTAATACATCTGTATTTTTGGCATAAATCTATATCTGCCCTGTAAATCCATGGCTGGCTGATGGTAGATGTCATCCACAATATTTCAAGATGTCTTTTACCATGACTAGTTTCTGGCTTCATAATGGCTGCTAAGAATATTATTTATGGAAATATGTCATTAACCCTAAATGCATTTCTTAAAAGGGATCAATTGAAATAACTCCCTGTTAGGTAAACAAGAGTTTACATTGGCTTATGGACTGATTTCTTATGATTCACAGCTCCTCCACATTCAGACACAAAGAAATCAGACTGATTTTGTAGTAACAACTTCTACACATTTTGTGATGTTCTATTTAATTGAGGGAAAAAAATAGCCAGTAGGTGCATGCCTCCTTACTTCCTTGCTTCTCCATGAACCAGGTCATGGAGCTCCAAAAGCAGTGCAGTGAGACTGAGCACCAAAGAGGTCTGTSACCTGCTTCAGGCTCTAAACCAAGGAACTGTTTTCAGCACATACAGCCTCAGATGACCTGCTTTGCTCCTAAGCCAGGATTTTTCAGCTGGAGACCCATGAGCCCAGGTAGTATGGACAGAAACTCAGGCCTGATGCTGCCCACCCCCTCTCTTGCTGAATCCTTTCATAGCTCCTTTTCCTGACATGGATATATCAAGTTGCTCCCTGCTTGGAGGCTATCCTTGTGACCTTCATTCCTGTGTTCAATTCAGTTTGTTCCAGTGGAAAAACCATAGGTGAATAAACCCAGCCTTCCACTATAAACACTGTCCAGTGCAAGGCCAATTTGTATTTAGTACCAGGGAATCCAGGGTTCATATATATAAAATACCAGTTTCTTTTGTTCTGATTAAAGTCAAGTTTGAAAAAAAAGTTCCATTTGCTGTGTTAAGAGCAGGACCTGGACATTAGGGTGTATATTCATCAGGAGCATCTATTTGTCTGAATTGCTGCCCAGCAACATTAGAGGAAACCTATTCTCATCCCTGTGATGCAACACTTGGGGTTTTCTGACACTCTGTATTTATGACGATGATGTTATTCATCACATAAAGCAGGGAAAACAAAGAGTCATTCTGATTTCCCTGGCAGTGACATATATTTCACAAAGGCTAACAGAATGATTGCAGATTTCTGCTCTGGTGAGTGTAGGATTTGTTCTAGCAGCTCTATAAATTCTCTAACATTCAGATAGCAACACATCTATACACCATGTAAGTCCTGAACCATCTGCTTTTTCCAAGAGTGCAGGAGCTTTTTAGGGAATTCTTTCTGGCTCTTATTTAATGTGGTGAATTATTTCTTTTGCCATTCCTGCCATTGACCACAATGATACCTTTCTTACAAATTTTAATTACTTAATGAATTGTACAGCACYTGACTGGCTGCAACTTCAATAAATTGAAGAGACTATATAAAAGGTGAACTGATTGCAGTTTATGTGAAGAAAAGGAAGCAAAGCTGTACAATCCTCATGCAGCAGGACAGGAGAAAAATTTGTGGCAGTCAGGGACTGCTAGCAAATGAAGGTCTTTGGAAGTAAAGGTGAAACACAAGCTGATATTGAAATTCTTGATTATAAACCCAGGAGAGCAATATAGTATAACAATAATTACTGAAAATAGATGCCCCCTTTTAGGTAAAATATAGCTGTAGAGATCACATATAGCCTAAACAAATGCTATTCCATTTAGTACAAATATATAACCAAGACTGCACAGCTGGCAGGATTAGGTGGAAAACAAAACAAAACAAAACAAAACAAAACAAAACAAAACAAAACAAAACAAAACAAAACAAAACAATCAAACGAACACAAAAGGAAGATTTTTTTACAACTCTGGCAGTTCTTTGGGAAATCAAAGAAACTTTTTTCTAAGAGGTTTACTAGGCTTAGAAAGTTTTTTGTCAGCTTGAGGAAGGGCTTAGATTTAAAGATATTAATCAGTATTTCAGAAATATTTGCCCTGTTTCCAGTTAGAATTGTAGCAGAGCTCCTGATGTGTGTTCTTTGATGGCTACAGTAATACAGAGGAGGCAGAAGGGATCCACAAGTTCTGGACAGTCAATACAGTCCCATAGCATGATAGCAAATRAGCTAATCAAATTATTTGATTAGCTCAGCCTGTCAGTATTCTTTTTCCAGGATAACTTATTTGATGACTCTGAATG
The DNA here is from genome assembly GCA_902810485.1 of Alauda arvensis. Taxonomy (NCBI): domain Eukaryota; kingdom Metazoa; phylum Chordata; class Aves; order Passeriformes; family Alaudidae; genus Alauda; species Alauda arvensis. Next base: position 722,040 of record CADDXX010000352.1, read on the forward strand.
GCTTTGACCTTATTTCAGCTTTAGGATAACTTTAACCTTCCATTGTTTGTCTTGTAAGAAAGAAATGAGTTTTTCAGAAAGGACACTAGGTTTTTAAAATAATGGTCTGGCAGAACATTTCTCAGCATGTTCAGGAAGGTACATAATGTTTCTCAGGAGATCAGTTTGGATGACAAAACTAACATACCAAACAGATCATCCTTCAATAAGGAAAATCYCTTTTGTCAAAGAAGTATTCATATGATCACTGTGATATTTACAATATATGAAATAAACCACTAGTTTTCTAATATAAGTATTTCCTGCAGCATGGAGCAAAGAAACTGAACATTGATCTTGGTTACCCTTGTGAAACATTACAGTCTTGTATGCTATAAAAAAGGAAGCAGTGATTGGCCCAAAGACGTTGGCGTATCTTGTATAACAATTTTCCTTTATACAACAACTTTCACCACTCTTCTATAGCATCTGTACAACACATATACTATAGAATGGCAAATACAAGTTAAAGTATCCATAAGAACCCACCTTATTGAGAAGAAGAGCAATATAAAGCAGTTCAGAGCTTCTGTCCCTTTGCTTAATCAGTTKTCTCTACAACATTATTCTAAATCTCACACCTTTATTTTGAAAGCATAGTTCAGTGCTACCTGTCCCAGTAGCACTGCTTAAGCACTGCTTAAGAGCCAGTGTGTACTGGACCTTTCTTTTAGRCTATCCATACTGCTTGAAAGCCCAGCTGTTGAAACATCTGGAAACTTGCAGCCTGAGTGTGTGACTCCCTTGTGTTGTCCCTGCTGTGTGTCCTTCCAACAGCCCCTATCAGTCCACAGCMTTGACATAATCTGACTGGTTTTGGCTTTGTCCCCTAATTTTATATTGCAATAGAACTGTGTTGGTAGCAAGTAACTGAAAATCTTGTACATTTGTTTAACCTAATGTGCATTAAAAAGTTTGAATGAAATCCGTTGTTCCAGTCCACTGAATTAGGCCAGAGTATATGAATGTTTTCCACAGTGAAATTATTGTTATTGGCATTGGTAGTCTAAATATATTCATCTGAGATTGGACTGGATTGTAGTAGGAAATATGTTGATTAGATGGAAGTGKAACTTTGTCTTTGAAGTTAAACTCATAAACTCACAGTCTGACCACTGCTGCTTAAAGATCTTTAGAGACCTATCTATCCATTTTTCAAAGTAAATACACTGCATATGCTGCTACAGYTCCATTTCTGCTTCTAGAGTATTTGTACCTTTGCTGAATAAAGGTTTCCTCCTCTGCTGCTCTTTTACACCATTGATACACAATTTATATGTAAGCAGTGCTCAGTTGCTCTGTGTTTATGTCTCAGTTTATAGCATCCTCTTGTTAAGTAAATGGGACTGTACTGGATCAACATAAGGAGAAAGACCACAAAACCCCAGTGTTCTTTCATCTAGAGGCACTTCCCCTAAATCCCATCTCTCATCTCTGGAAAGCTGTAGCACAGATTAGCCATGACATATAGGAGAGAGCAGCCCCTAGTTTCATGGCTGAACATTTCTATACATTTGGGTTTGTGTAAATGGTGTAGGTTGGGCAATGTTAAAGAGGGGTGTTTGAAAGCACTCCAAAAAAGTGCTGACAAATGATGAGCTATGCTTTTWATTGCTTGGATGTTTTGAAGTGCTTTATGTTTGTTGCCTTGGCTTTTCCAAAACACTTYCATTTTACTTTTGCTAGAATTTAAAATTTCCTATCTTTGTTTRTACACTGTATTTCTGTCTTTGAATGTAAATCTTATTCCATCCCTCCCAAGATASTACCAGATCAGATTTTATGCAAAATAGTTTTCATCCTTTGATTTACTTTGCAGACATGATGACCCCAGAAAAGTTAGTATTATTATGAAAATAGAACAGAGACCTTTTCCTTTGCTAGGGCTGTGGTAAGATATGTTGAGCTGACTTCAGTTGAACAAGGACTTCAGAAGATGAGTTTTCTAACATACTCACAGATTCTCAGTTCTGATCTGTTGGCATAACATCACAGACAGTTGCACCCTAACCTGGTTGTCAGTATGACACTATATTTAAGCACCCTTTTTTTTTTTTTTTTTTAACTGCATCATCCAAATAAGACTGCATCAGAGAGCAAGGAAGCAACTACTTGCATAATAATATTAATAGCTTAGTCCAAATGTGCTAGATAAGAAGTCATTCAAGAAACTGGGCTATTTGAGACAATGTGAGTTTTTCCAGTCCCTGCAATATGAAATCTATTGGAGGCAAGAARATATAAAAGCAGAGAAGGCTGAAGTGCTCAGCTCTAATTGAGACTGGGTCAGAAGTAGTTTTGCTCCACAGGAATGTAGCAGGAGCACATCTGATCTCATAGTGCTAAATGTACTTTTTGCAGGTTTTCCCCTCCAAATTTCAGTATGAATAAATAACTGAATTACCTTCACAAAAATTGATGTAAAGAAACCTGAAGAGTACATATGCCACCAAAACATCCCCAATAATCCTGTATGTTGACAGAATTTAGCTTTTAATATGGAACAATTACTCCTGTTTCTTAAGAGGTGCATAATATGTGCCTTGAAATAACATTACCTGCATCAACACATTTATTCAGATCAAGATTTTGTGTCAGTGTTTTCTGTGGAAGACTTAAAAGGGGTTTTATGATGATGTGTGTTTTCCACTTGGAGAAAGTGGTCTCAAAAGAACAAACTAATAGAAAGCAAGTTTTGAAGATCCTAATATCCTGAAGCTTATTTCTTTGCTAATTAAATATTAAGTCTGTTCTCTGTGGTTTTTGCTAAATCTCTATTTATTTAACCCCTCTTTACGTAAATGCTCAGCATATTAAGTAATTATAAATAGTGCAATAAGCTGGTCTCTAATTAGGAGAGGAAAACACTCACTGATGCATGAACTACAGGATAATGTAGAGCTCTCTGTAAATCTGCCCAGGGTTCAGCAGATTCTATTACAGTCCTTAGGCAATATCTTTAGGTAGCCTTTGTAACATAATGATATCAAACCAGTGTATCATTACATACACATTTGTAATTATAAGAACAAAACAAGCATTCACTGAACAAATCTGCAATGTGCTGCTAAAACATTAAATGCATGAGGTCGTAAGTTTTTTTCAATACTGAATATTTAGTGTGTAAAATGATTGTGCAAAAGAGCTGAAAACAGTAAAAAATTAAAATATTTCTAATATTGGTATCTCCCATTGTATTAAGAAAAGTTAATGTAAGTTACATAAGAATTCTTGAGGAATAGCTCTTTCATTATCTCACCAATTAATTGAATCTTATCAAGGAAGAAATAATTGCATGGTAAAAGAAACTAGCAGAGGCTGCACATTATGATACATCTTAAATGAGGAAATGCCTCATTTCACTTCTACTCTCCAAAGAGCTAAAACCAGAACCCTAAGGCCATACTTCGGGATGGAAATTAATATAAAACATTTGTGTTTCATTACTGGAATTCTACTTCCAATAGTGTGTGAGATGAGTTTCTCACAGAAATGATTTTGTTCACCAGCCTGGCAGCAGTTGAAATAGGTAATGAGCTACAGGCTTTATTTCTTCTTTCAGGATTATGATTTTCATAGGATCATAGAATGGTTTAGGTTGGAAAAGACCTCAAAGATCATTGAGTCCAACCATTAATCTTGTATTGCTAAGCCCCCTGTAGTTTAATTCTAGGCTATTTAATAGGTATCACCCTCCACATGTTTTTTTCCTAAGAGTCTTCCCCTCTACAAACCACGGAATTACTTTGGCACCTCAGTTTCATTTTTCTTAATAACTTTCTTCATTTTGAGATTCACAGACAMAAATGGAGATTGTTACCAAGGACCCAATTCCCATTCCTGCTTTACATAGATAGGGCTTSTCCAGCCAGCTGGTGAGGCAGCCAATGAACTGCTAGCAGCTGGAGGAAATTACTTATACCTTTTAAAAAGAACCCTTGTTGGTCCTGATAATTCCTAACTCGGTCTTCCCATCTGTGAGAGATGTGATGTGCCTTGATTGTTATATCTGCTGATGTTTTCATCATTCATTTACTGTAAGATAAAACCTTTTTTTTTTTTTTTTTTTTTTGACTTTAATGATGACTGGTAGTGATGAGTTCCACTAGTGCTTGTGGTGTCAATGACCCAGTCTTGAACCCTTCTCCTTCCTGTTTATAGCTCTGATAAGACAAGCTGAGCAGAACTGAATGCAGCATTCAGGAAAGATTGATTTACAAAATATTAGATTACTTTCAGTTGTGTTTTCTATTCTGTTCCACCAGTATTATTAGGACCCCACACTGGATTGCAATGACTCCACTGATCTGTCCTCCATGGTGCCAAGTGCTTTTTTCAGTGCTCATACAATTAATTAAACATTCAACTACACTGTTAGTTAAGTTAGAATAGTTAAGTACCTTTCTTTACTCATATATTGCATTTCACTTCTGAGCATTTAAAAATATGATGCCTCTTAACTGTGGGKTTTTTCCTAATATTACCTAACTTTAGAATGCAATTTTTGCTATCTCATTTTGCCATATGAAAAAAAATTGTTTCAACTTATGCCTCTTATCTGATTTTTGATTCAGAATAATACCCTTTCTCTTGCTTCAAACCACAGTGTTAGGACCATATGGCTTATTTAGCAGGGATTTCATTAGAGAATATGTGAATTCCCATGCTGATTATAAAAACAGGGTTTTAGCTMTTACTTCAAAGTCTGCATGCAGGGAATTCTACCATATTCAAAAGTTATGGGGTTTGTATGCATCAGCTTTTCCTTTACAGAATATTTATAGTGCCAGTGCAGAAACACGTTACATACATTCAATGTTTTGCAGCTTGAAAGATTTTATTCAGCTCACCTGGCATGGAAGCAGAGCTTATTCACAGATAATCTATTATGCTTTCTTTCAAATGTTTCCTACACCCCAGCCCTCCATATAATTGAAGTGCCACAGTAGCTGATTCCACTGTAAAGTTCAACAATAATTTTAAATTCCTGGCACTGCTCCCAGTGGAGCTATGTTAATTTGCAGCAGCTAAAAATATGGCCCAATAGTGCTGTTTTGCTGCATTTCCCCTCCTCCTCAAACAAAATAAAGCATTTGAATGCTTAGAGAACACATTTGTCATACACATGATGCTATTTAATAACATACTGACAGAGAATAGTATGATGTCTAGAATACTGTGATGATTGCCTTTAATATGGTTCAATAATAGCTTACAGTGAACTGAAATAGTAGTTTTATATAAAGCATATTAATAATACTTCCCAAGCTAAATTTAAAAGTGTTCCATTACTCCTGGCTCTTTTTCTCCTGTTTCAGAGCTAATAGTTGAAAGGCTCAGGTACACCACTTAGGCATATACKAATTATGAGTTTTTCAAAGTCAAAATAATGCTAATACACTGAAAGTTTCACCTGCTGGAAATCACCTTGGGAATGGTTAATCATTATGTTAGGAGCAAAGCAGCATCCTAGTSTATCATACAGAAAGGCAACCTGGGTGAGGAAGCAGGAGTCCTCTTCATTACCCATCTCTATATAAGTCAGTCCACATCTCACTGAAGACTCAGTGTGTTGAACAGATGCTGCCCATGTGTGGGGCCTGCCTAGTCAGAGGATGCATATTTAATTGCCTTTGAATCTATAGATGAGCATAAAWCTCACAAACAGAAATAAAAAATATTGAGAACCAGGAGGAAAATTAAGACAAAAAAATACCTTTACAATTAAAAAATATATACACATTTTTTGTTTCAAAAATAGGCAAGAAGAAATAGAATTAATTGAGTTATTTGAGGGAATAAACTATTTCCAGTGCAGGCCATTTCTATTCATTAGTTAAATCTATTCTTCCCACTGCTGGTCTTGTGATATACACAGATTCCTGAGTTCCCTTCTGAAGAGAACAGTCTTCTTGAAGTGGGGCTGGGTAAATGTCATGTTGATATAAAATGATCATGTACAAGATAAAGCAGTATTTAGCTTAAAAATATTGAATTTTGAAGTGAGATGAATGTTAAATAACAGAAAATGTACTATAAAGGAAAAATAGCACAAACATTAAAAAAAATACTCTGAGGATTGCTGGCACCTGATTCAAAACCATCCAGAACCTCGCTCTACCTAGGTCTTGGTGATAAAGCACAGGAAACTCCCAAAGCTGAATGAAAAGCAGAAGGCCTGAATGCCTTTATGTAACAGTTTTGCAGTTGGAAGCAGCGTCATGGAACAAAATGAATCATTCATCCTCCATGGAGAAAGAAGCAGAGGTAAATTCAGGTTTTCAGGCTAAGAACTTTAGGCATCTGTGTCATTAGAGGAGGAAACTGCGTCATGAGCTTCTGAGTTGGTGGTAAATCTATACTCACAGGGAGGAAAAGCTAATTTCCACATTTCTGGTAGCAAAGTCCCTGCCTCAAGAACAACATTATGTTTAAATCCTGCCCTTAGGTCAATGGGTGTAGCACAAAGTATTAGAAGGAGAGGAGAGATTTAGCCTGTGTAGTGCACAGCAAGAGTTGCCAAACCCACACGTTACAAAACAGACTGAAGAGGTACTCCACCAACCATTACATTCAAGTTTGGTTAGATCCTTGCTCACTTTTTTTTTCTTACACCATTCATCACACACTTATTTCCTCTGGCTGGTGAATAAGTCAGYGCCCTTTCCCACAGCAGTACTTTGCAGTCTTCACCTCATGAGAGATTCTGCCTGGTTACTGGTAAGACCTGCAACATGAAGAGCCAACATCCTGAGAAAACAACATTAGTCTGAATCTGATTGATCATTGCACTATTGTAAAACATGCATGTTGACATAGCAATGGTCTGAAGCTCAACAGTAGTGCACTCCAAAAAATGGCAATTATATTTGTATCTTTTTAATTTTCCCATAGGATTGTGGGATAACTCCTGTCCTAATTAGGCAGTCTCGGTGCTCTGCCCACCCTCACAGCAGTTGGTACTGCTGTTTTCATTCAGTGACTGTCCTTACCCCACTCACTACTTTTTCAGGCAGATTTTACAAAGCATCCCAAYAAACTATTATCTATTCTTTGAATTTGAAACAATCATAGTTTCATCCTCTTCCTCCACCGTTGTATATGATGGTTTGTGAAAGTGTCTTGCCTGATTCTCATATTTCTTCATGGTATTACAGACAAAGTACACTCATTTGCATTTTGATCCCAGTTTGGCCACTAACGGGCTCTTTCAGGTTCTGGAGAAGTTTAACTACCACTGATTTTAAGGGGCTTCTCTTTTATTGTTTCAAAAATTTCTACAAATGCTGACAGGAATGAAAACAAGGTACAGTGAAAGCCAATGGAGAGGTGAGAAGCTAATCTCCACTCAGGAATGCATATTAAGATCTTAATGATATTATGATATTAATGAGTTTCACCTCATATTTATTCCTAGATCCAGCATCCACAGTGTCTCCTCAAATCTCCTAGAAGAGTTTGTTCCAATGTTACTGGATGTTTTTATCAAGGACCCATAGAAGATGAAGTTCAAGTGTAGAATATAGATGCCACCAAGATGGGTGAGGCAGTAAATTGTGAGATTAGGGACAAAAACACTGTCCAGCAAAATGTACTCTAATCCAAGCAAGTGCCGTGTAGTGTTTGGAAACAAAGAATGCCAGCTGTTCTCACAGATGAGAGACCTGTTGAAGTATTCACTAGAAAAACCCAAGTTTCCTTCACTGATCTGTTTCAATTTTCTGGCCACAGCACTTAGTCAAATGCTTGCATATGCTCCAAGGGTAATGCAAGAATAAGCTGGAAAGGCACTTTGTCTCTGAACACAGTGCTAAAACCATCTTGACAGAAGAGCCATTTAAGCAACAGTGTGGGAAGTGAAGAGTGTACAAAGGGGATCACAAATAATTCAGGTCACAAATGACACAATTTGCAGCATGGACACTGAGGAGTACTGCTGGATTTTTTTTGAAGATCTGATCCATGAACAAAGATTTTGTTCACAAAAGGCAGGCAAAGGCATTGGAAGAATGCCTTGCAGGCAAAGGCATTGGAAGAATCCAGTAGCTAGGACTGAAGATACAGGGGAGAAAAAACAACTTTGAGCCCTAAAATGACACCTGACTTTTCTTAGCTGTGAAGGTAGGTAAAAATTGGATTACAGTTTATCAGAAGGCTTTAAATTCATCACAACTTTAGGTCTGCAAGAAATGATCACGTCTTCCTATAAAARGAATCTAGTTTAATCTTGCTTTAATCTAGTTTCTGAGCAAATGTCTGCAGACAGAGGTCAGACCAACTGATTGTTGTGGTCCCTACTGGCCATCAACTCATGAAAGAAATCTGTGAAGGACAGAACTGAGATTTAATTAATCATATTTTAAACAAAAAGCTTTTTATTCATGTTGAGTTTAACTTTTTTCTTTTGTTCATGAGAGTGATTACCAATTCCAAAGAGAAGAGTTTACAGTAAATATGACTAAGGGCACAGAAATCATAGTTAAAGCTGAAGTATCATTTTACCAAAATTACTTGGTGTGGAGTCTGTGGTGGAATTATGTCATTTGGAATAAGTAATGCCTATAATCCACTTACTCCCTTCATTTTATGTTTCTTTTAGTATTAATTCAAATTTTAATAGTATTGGAAAAACACAGCTGCTTCTTGTTGGAAAGATAGTTATTTTCTCTATATTTACAAGAATAATTGATTCAGTTGGTTGTAGTCCATAAATCTAGCTTTTAAAAATGAAATTATATTACAAACCACGTTTGTCCATGCTGTTTTCAGTGAAATTTGTCATTAACCCTTTTTCTTATCCCATGGATGGTTTTGTTGGAAATCTGATTAAGACTACTGCTAAAATTTAGACAAGTACTAATCCTCATACAAATTGTTCAGTTCCATTGTGGAAGTTTTTCACATTATGTTCTGTGTGACCTGGAGCAAAACTTTTACTGACAAGTGTTCATGCAGTAACTATCAAGGGACAAAATTAAAGCCTAAAACAATAGAGGAAACACATGCATATAWAYATTTATACATCATAGTTGGGGKTTTTTTTWAAGTTTTTAAGGACTTTCTAGTTCAATATAAAATTATCAGATGACATGTAAAARTAATATCATCAGGATTTTGGATASYTATSTACATGTAGGTGGCAAGCCATGAATCAGTTCAATAATTGAGAGAAAATGTATTTATGCAAAATTCTCACACCCCCAGCAGCACATATGTTGGGGTGGGGAAAGCTCAATATTTAAGGGGATTTTTAGAAATGCTACTGGAGCTACTTTCCATATCCTTCTCCTTATAAATTGATATTATTTATCTGTAAGAGTACTCCATGAAATACCTGAAAATAACCTACATTATACCTTCTGACCACATTATCATGAGACCTGGGGAGACAACTACCTATGGGTTCCATTGGTAGCCTGCAGATTTCTTGTACTCAAAAGGCTGAAGYTGTTATTTCTGGACCTATAATGTCATGATATAATATATGTAATTAATGGAAAAGTTTTTATGATTTTATGTATAAAAAATCTGCCAGCAAGATTATGAAGTTTGCTGAATATCTTTTTTCTRTATATTTGTRTAGAAACAYATTTGTTCTGGAAAGAGATGCTGTTGGCTAATACTGCAAACAAACTAAAATATGTGGGACTATATGATTGTCATTTTTTCTAAAGTGCAATGTAAACCAATATAATTTAATTTTATAAGTGTACATCTTTGGAAAGACACCTTGAAAGATTTTTAAAATTATCTATACTYCCTCTCTAAACAAAACCAACACAAACAAGATGAATCGGTTTGTGGCATGGTTAATGGGAGTTTGTAGTTCTACTACAGAGTCAAATTAAATGAAAATCTTTCTAAGAGATTAATTAAAACATAATTCAGTGAAAAATATTGACAAGTTATTAAAAAGATGGATATCTAAATGGTTAGGACCTGTCCCAGGATATCACAGAATCATAGCATAGTTTGGATTGGAAAGGACCTTTAAAGGTCATCAAGCCCAACCTCCTTTCAAGGAGCAGAGATATCTTCCATGAGCTCAGTTGCTCAGGGCCCCATCCAGCCTTGAATGACGCTGAATTCTTCCAGGGATGGGACATCCACCACCTCTTTGGGCAACATGCTCCAGTACTTTACTACCTTAGTACAAAACTTCTTCTTTATATCCAAAATAAAAGCATTTAGTATGATATCACTTTAGTATAAAACCATTGCCCTTGCCCTATCACAGCAGGCCCTGCTAAAAATGTGTCCCCTTCTTTCTTATAGGTGCCCTTCAGGTACTGGAAGGTTGCAATAAGGTCTCCCCAGAACTTCCTATTSTCCAGGATGAACAACCCCAACTCTCTCAGTTTTAGCTYGTAGCAGAAGTGCTTCATYCCTCTAATCAGTGGTGGCCTGGACTTGCTCCATTAGCTTGATGTCCCCGCTGTGGTGGGACCCCMGAGCTGGATGCAGCCCTCCASGTGGGGYCTCACCAGAGAGGAGCAGTGGGGCAGAATCCCCTCCCTTGAGCAGCTGGCCACACTGCTCTTGATGCAGCCYRGGGTACAATTGGCTTTCTGKGCTGGGAGGGCACYTTKYCTKCYCATGTCCAGCCTCTCATGCACCCCARGTCCTTCTTGGCAGGGCTGCTCTGGATCTGTTCACCCMCAAACCCATGTTGATACAGATGCAGCACCTTGCACTTGGTATTATTAAACCTAATGAGAATCCAATGGGACAATTTCTTGAGCTTGTCCAGGTCCCTCTGGATAGYATCCCTTCCTTCAGGTGTGTCACCTGTATTAATTAGCTTGGTGTGGTCTGCAAASATGCTAAAGGTGCACTTGATCCCTTCATCTATGTAAATGCTCGACACATTAAACTACWCTGTCTCATGAGAGCACTGCTGGCACTGCTGGCTCCTGGTGGCTCTTTCCACTACTCTGATGTCCCCCTGTCCCAGTAAAAGGCCCTGTTTAATATGGATACATATTTATGAAACATTTGCATTTGAAAAATTGCCATTTATGGAGAAATGTCTCAGCCATTTCTAATATAAACTTGATTCATAGCCTGTACCAAAAGCAATACAGAAATTCCTCTATACTGCATTAAGCATCTCCCATCCACACATATCCTCCATACAAGCCCTGTTCCAAGACCTCTACTAACATCTTGATACTTTCCCAGGTGCATGAAGGTTTTACAGTGCTCTTTGAAGACAGAAAGAATTTCACATCTTGTTGCAGAAATGCAGCAAACTAAATTAATTGATTAAAAGTATCTTAAAAAAAGGTTCAGAGAAGGAAAACAACACTTTCTATTATTTCTTTTTGTCAAATTATAACACAGCAGTAGTTTAAAAATATCTCATATATAAGAAATCCAAATAATTGGATTGGATAAATTGAAAACTTTTATATCCCAGCTTTCCCATCACAAGGGAATGCTATATGAAAACACTATGATCAATATTAATTAGTACAAACTCACTGCGGACAAAAACAAACAAAGCACAACAGTATCAGGAAAAGTTCATACAAAAAGCCTCTAGTGGCAAAATGAACAACCTGTAAAATCTAAGCCAGTCCAATGCAATAGTTGATTTTGCTCCTCTGCACAGRTCTTGGTGGAAGGTTCCAGAATGTGGTCCCTTCTGGTGAGGGCACCTTTCCCCCCTCCATGCCTCCCATGTGTCTCACTGTGCTCTCAGCARTCACAGCAGCAGTGCTGGGGATTTGGGAAACTGGTACAAGCAAGAGCAGCCTGAGGCTACTGTGATGAAACTGGAAAGTAGATCACCATACAGCTGGTGTAGGACCAACCAGCAATGACATGGCTTGCAGCCACCACTGCAAACTGTTCCTCAATTATACTTTTGCCCTTCAGGTACCAAAAGAAGATTTATGCCATTAGCTCCTGTTCCAAGGTAATCAAGCTGTGTAATAGATAAACTTCCCAGCCTCAAATATTAGGATTATTAAAAAATATTGYTTTATAATTAGAGAAATTTGAAAACAACAGTTTCTACACAAACTACATGCATGATCCTCTTTCCTTCAGATATTAAAAACATCATTTTAAAGCACCTTTGCATATCCTTAAAGCTATGAAAGCTACCTGTTCAGAATATGAAATACTATCCAAAAACTTAACTGCGGTAAATACAACTATTACAATATAGTGTGATCCCTCCACTTTAAGCAACCTTCTTTACATCTTTATGGTACTTTAGCTCCCACTGTTTGTCTAGTAGCAAGTATATTAGATCTGGTTAAATGCCACAAATAAGGCTTCTGTGGAAAAGACAGTATAATCTCACATTGCCTAAGGCATGAACAGCTTATGCAAGTGGGGTATCACTTTGCCCTTGAGTAAATCATTACATTCTTTCAGTGTCCTACATATGTATASATGCATAGTTATGTCTGGAGGGTGTTGTAAAATAACCTCTCTTCAAACATTGCAAAAGCTGCAAACAGACAATTTTTCCTTTTGGGACAAAGTCTTTATTGTGGTATGTGTGCTAATGTGCAGATCCTGGACTACCACATTCTCCTCTCTCTTTTAACTTTTATCTAACTTGGACAGAAACATGCTGGCAGAGCTCAGGACTTTATTATCCAATTTCTGTATGGAATCAATTCTGAYAGATCTTTAACTGAAAGATCCTCAGAAAAAAATAGTATCCATGTACTGTCAAACTAGTAGYTCTTGTATTTGCTGTGGCTAATGTATGGACAACACTGGGCCAAAATTTGATGTAGTACTGTGGAAATTAATGACATCCAACTCACATTAATCTGTCTACAAGTGGAGATCCAGTTTTCTAAAAGTGGARATAATACTGCAATCTCCCTCAGAAATCACTGCAGAGAGACATGCAGCTGCAGAGGACACTAAAACAGGTRTGTGAGATAGATGAGAAGAACAGATCCCTGGAGGGATCATATGCTACAGCTGCACATACAAAGACCTGAAATATTTGTCAGGACCAAGCATCTACCTTCCAGATGGTTCAATGAGGGTGAGATGAATCCAACCCTTGCCTTACAATTCAGATGCTGAAACTATTAAAAAACAAACACAYCAGTGCAACAAAAAGAAAGGTGCCTCAGATGGTTCCTTTATCTCCTTTTTCTAACTCTGTAGGGTGCTGAGGAACTTGCAGTATGGAAKGATCCTGAATGGGGGGATGCCAAGGACTAACCCACAGGAAACCCCAGGCACAGGCTGCATCTGAACAGGCTCTTCTCTGATCTCTTGGGGGAACAAGTGCCAAACTAGGAATAAATTATAGGATAGGAGGCAGCAATCACCAGTCTGGTAGGATAAATATGTGGTTCCTCAACCTAAACAGCTTCCTATTTCCCTCCTGACAGTGAGTGGTGGCTCTGATGATGATTGTAGYGGGGTTGTTTTCCAGCTCCATTTTTAAGCTGGGCCACTGTGCAGATAGGAATCCAAAATGTGAAGGGGTAAAAAGAGCCTAAATAAGARGAATGCTGACTTAACCATGCTTAAGTCTCTGTCTTGTTGGTTAAGACCCAATTCCAACCCTGCTCCCAGGAGTCTCATGCTCTGTCAGTGAGGATGTTTGTAAAAGAAACTGGGAGAAAGCACAGCTGCAACAGATGACCCAAGCTGACCAAAGGTATATTCCAGCAGAATATCATGCCCAGTAATAAATAGGGGGTACTTGGAAGAAACACCAATCTGGCCTTAGGAAAGGGAGTCTGGCATTGTTTGGTGGGTGGTCCCTAATTTTATTGTGCACCACTTTTTTTCCTTTTAATTACCATAATTTATCATTATTACTGTATTTTATTTTCWATTATTAAACAGTTCTTATCTCAACCTACAAGTTGTACTTTGATCCTCCTCCTCATTCCACGAGAGTGGGGCGGGAGAGGGGGCTTGAGCAAGCACCTGTGTGGTGCCTAATTTCCAGCTGGGCTTAAACCATGACAACCATAAATCATCTTTGCCATTTTCTTCCCCCTGTGAGTCTTATCTTCCCCTTATAACAGAACACAGAACCACAGAATATCCTGGGTTGGAAAGGACACAAAATTATCATTGAAACCCAGATCCTGGCTCTATACAGAACAACCCCAAAAATCACACTGCATGTTTGAGAGAGTTATTCAAACACTTAGCTCTGGTAGCCTTGGTGCCTCTTGCCTGGGGAGCTGCTCCAGTGCCCAACCACGCTCTGCGGGAAGCAACTTTGCCTAATATCTACCCTAAACCTTCCCTGACACAACTTCAGGCCATTCCGTCAAGTCCTTTCACTGGTCGCCTCAAAGAGATCAGTGCCTGCCCCGCCTCTTCCCCTAATAAGGAAGTTGTAACTGCAATGAGTTACATTCTTTTTCAGTCTTCTCCAGGCTGACCGGACCAAGTGACCTCAGCCACACCTCACACGGCTTCCCCTCGAGGCCCTTCACCATCTTTCTTGCTGTCCTTTGGACACTCTCTCATGGCTTTGTATGTATGTATGTTTCTGATACTGTGGCACTCAAACCAGCCCCCAGCACTGGAGATGAGGCTGCCCCAGTGCAGAGCAGAGCAGGGCAATCCCCTCCCTCACCCAGCTGGTGATGCTGTGCCTGATGCACCCCAGGACAAGGCTGGCCCTCCTGGCTGCCAGGGCACTGCTGACTCGTGTTCAAATTTCCAGGACCCCCRGGTCCTTTCTGTGCCACTGTTTTCCAGTATCTTATTCCTCAGTCTGTCCATGCATCCAGGGTTGCCCCAAGTGCAGAAACTTTCCATTGTTGAGCTTCATACAGCTGACAATTGCCCAGCCCTCCCTCTAATCTGTCAAGGTCTCTCTGCAGGTCTTGAGGTAATTCTATTTGCCATAACTCTGTTGTTTATTATTATTATTGTTGTTGTTACTCTGTTATAAAGTATCTAACCTTTCCAGAYTCTACTGTCTTCTCTTGATAGATTGCAGAGCTTGTACCCAGGATCCCACTATGAACCAACTCATTCAAGGTAACATGACCTAWTGAACCCATCTTACTAAACATTATAGATTTGGCTGACAAAGCAGCTCAGGTGAAATTATATTTTCAAGACCTAAATACCGCTTGTTTTACCCTCTGCCAGCAGAACCAACAGAGATTTGCTCTGACTCTRTAGCCCTTTGAACAGCTAATTTGTGGAATAAGCCACAATGTTTCTTTGAGACCTCATATCTCCTTATTCWAAATAGGAAGTACCCTTTGGTCTAAAGGAGAGAGATTTCCAGGCACCAAGAGGMAATAACTGAAATGGAACAGTGGTCTTTTAAGTCATATTGTGCTTGAGCAGGATTATAATGCTCKCAGGGCTGTGTCCTGAATCCCTCCTTCAAACACTTCAGTATAATCAGCTTTTTAGGTCTTTCAGCTCCATGCCAAATGGCAATAATGCCAACACTGCCCACATGAGCCAAATCACCTCCAAAAAMGACATAACAATTTTGTCATCACACTGCTACAACAACACTTTTTCAATWAGGAAATCTGGTTTCTTCATCCTGCATTAGGAGAGAGTCTATCATCAGTCTCCTGTTAGAGGCAACATTACCAAAGTGACGAGGTGAAAAAAAATAAAAATGGGAAAATAAGCTTTWCATATTACCAAAGACAAGCAGCCTTATCTCAGGAGATCCTGAGTGTTTCCAGATACAGTGATATTACCAAAAGTTTATCCAGTGGCATTATGATATCCTGGAACATACTGTTTGTGCTGGGAGGGTGCAAGGGGGCAGGCTTTATCCTAAAGACCTCAGTACAGAGATAAACTAGAAAGCTTCTCTGGGATTGCTTCCTGAGATGTAGTAATTGATTATGTTGACACTTCCAGTCCCTCCAGGACAGTGTTTCACAGTTCACTGAACCACTGTGGTGGTATAAACRGAGCTGGTAGACTTCCCCCTGGAGTATTCACAAGTAGTAAAGAGGTGAAGAGATAAGGAATGGGTTTCTCAGCTGTAACTGGGAAAAATTCTGGTCTTTAATTTTCTCTGCCAGCACAGTCAGTTAGGTGCTGATCTTGTCTAGGAGGGAATGAAGAAATCAGTGAATTCTGGTGCTGCCTAGCTAAGGCTGGTGACAGCATGCTASGCTCCTCTGCTGGGCTGTATCCACTGATGGCTTGCACTTGCAGGCCACAGACAGCAATGCTTCACATTGCCAGCTCCGAGCTGGCAATCAGCTACTGCCATGGACTGGAGCTAAGGAGCCTGAACCTTGTCCCAGCTGTCACTGGGACTTTAGCCATGACCATTTCAGCTGCCAGTAGCCATGAATTGTTCCATATGCACAGTACATTTAAGCTGTCAAAGGCTCTATAGAGGCTAGAATGAACCACCTGGGCTACCACTGATAAACTATCATACCATGGCTACTTCAGTAATTATCATGGGCACTGACGGTTCATTGTGAGATGGCAGGCCCCTTTCAAGGTGTTTGTTGARGAGGTTTGGACTACAGAACTTTATCTTTGCATCTTGGGCAAACATGAAGAAAATATTTGGTTGCAACTATGAGAACAGGCTTTCTGTAGCTTGTTAGTCATGGATGAAATTTTGGCATGTAAACAGGCACACTCTGATCAAGCCTGAATTAGARCTCAGCCTTATAAATTGTAGAGTTACACACACATATTCAGGAAATCAATACAGATTGATTCTTGATTTCATTTAGATAACTGCAAACTGACCAGCAGRGTTGTGYATGCTATAGATGCYGTTTAGGGAAACAAACCAGTCTTTGCATGGTTCTTTGGTGAATTTCTAATAAATTCAACAAATAAGCATGATGAAGTTACTGTCATACAATGTTTAGGTAGGGTTTTTTTTTCCAAATCTGGAATGAAATTCCCTTTTAAAACAGGGTAAACCACAGAACTTTCTCACTACTGTAGCAGTATTAGGCTTTTGGGGACAGTTTGGCAGTCAAGTCCACCTTCTGCATAAAGCTTAGGTCTAGAGCATTAGATTTGTAGGAAGASTTTATTTTACTTACACAAAATAAGTTTTCAAAAGATTTGGGGTTGTTTTGATCCACAATAAAAATATCTTTTAAATGTAGAAGAACTCTGCAGAATGAAAGAACAACTCTCAGCCAGCTTTACTCCTGCAATTCAGGTCAACAACTTGTTCAGGAAAGCACTGCCACAATAAAAAATACTAGAAAATAAAAAGATCTAAGTGACCCTCTCTGAAGAGTTCCTGACAATTTGAGCTGCATCTCAGTACCATATCTTTATCACAATACCATCTTTCCTCTCTGAAACTGTCACTGTCACTATAGTAACTGCAATATTAAAAAAAAATTCTCCTGCTAATCTTGAAATACGAACATATACCTAAAATAACTATGCTTACTGTACCAGTATTATCACCCAAAGATTTTGCAGAGCTTTCAGAGAGATCATAAACATAAATGCTACAATGAAGAAACATTTTGTATTTGATAGAATAAGTATAGTAGTTGTTGTAGATGAAGTTACACAGCTTCATCTCCTTCATGAGTAAAGGTATTCAGACAGAATTAATTATGAAAAGAGAGAAAAAATTAAAATTCCTTTATAAAGAAAACATGGCTAGGTTGCAAAAGAAAAGGTAGAAATTACATGCCTTTACAGGTGTTACAAGAGCAAGTTGTAGTCATGATAATATGCAATCTCTTTTCACATTGCTGGAAGATAATATAACTGCATTGACATGAGCAGGCACTACTCACCATGTCCTGCATGCCATTGATCTCCATGCTAAATTGCTACTGGATTCTGAAAATCACTGGGAAGTACTGTAAAAAATTGCATCTCACATTGAGACAGTCAAGGGATAAGGCATATCCCTACTGCACAATATACAAGGATCAGCATAAATTAGAGCTAGCACATGATCTGTCCTTCTGTGTGCAAAGAAGGATTTTCTCCCAAAGTAATTAGGCTTTATGTGCAAAAAGCTTTTTTCACATTACTTGTTTATAGATGCCTGATCAGATACTAATCCTTTATCATCTTCCTTAACCTAAATTTCGTGGTTGTTGTCTAGGATTACTAACATTGTAACAGACACATAGCAGCTGACAGATAAATTTAGTCAAATCCATTATTTTTATTTCTTCCTTTATTTTTTACAAGTTGTGACATAATAATTACAGTCAGTTATCCTTATTCAGAATACAAACACTTTAAAAGGGTCAAAACTTTGATATATGAAGTATCAAGCTCTGTCTTAAATGTCACTGAATTTCCTTTTGTTGACTTATCTGCCTATACAAAGTATCCTGCAGGCAATTCTGGACATGAAATAAGATTTCTTAGCAATATARAAGAGACACATGTAGACAGAACTAACTTTCCATATTGTTCCTCCAAATTACTCTAAATGACAAATGTACATTACGAAGGCAAGGATGGAGGCAGAGACCCAGTCTTACAGGGGTGAAATGGAAGTTGGTGACTATCTACCCAGTCAGCTCCTTCTCAGAGGAGAAAATCAAACAAAGGAAACCTGTGATAGCTTTACAGTAAAAAATAAATGGATTGAAATGGAAATGTTTATTAGATGACAATGGCCTTCCCAGTGTAACTGTACTGAAAATTAGCTAGAGTAAGCAATCTACTCTTGGGGTCCCACCTGGATATGAAGAGTCATGCTGCAGACTTTCTGGGCAGCCAGGAGTCCTTGCAGCATGTTCTGCAGGTCTTTGTGTTGCCTTGGCCTGAGCTGTTTGGTGCTTCCTTCCTGATGAGCTAGAGAAAAGTCCTAGAGAAAAGTTTCTTCTTTTCACTTCTGGAGGGAATAACAGGGAGCTGCTGGTCAGATCATGTGTTGTGCACATCTGTCTTTGCTATGAAGGATTGATCCAAGTGAATTCCCAGTCCAAATTTTAGCCCAACYTTCASTTGTCTCAGTTGGAAGGACCACTGGCATGTCAAACATTAAGGGTTTGTGTGTGGATAGAAAGGGCATGAGCAAKATCCATGCTCATATTGTGATGTCCTTAGTGATTTTAGGCTCCCCCTATTTTCTGTACATGATCTATCCCATTGTCTGCACCTATCTGTGATCCAGTCTCAGTCTGTTTGTGCAGAGGTTCAATGCAGAACTTCTATTGATCTAAATTATGATGGAAACAAAGATTTTGGAAAGTGTCACAGGAAGAATAAACTGTATYCCCAGCACGGTGGGATGCTAAAGARAAGAAATGAAAATATGAAGTGATCTTGGAAACAAAASAGAAATTTAATGTATTTGCAGATTCATTCTCATTTTCAGATCTCTGCTCAGAGTTCTGACAAAAAGCTATCTAAAAACCCCAGCTTAATGTTTCTGTTACAGGCAATGAAATTTAGAAAACTTGAGAAAAAGGGAAGATTTTTGCAGGATTATGAAAGCAAGAGGAGGAGAGAAGCTTCCAAAACTTCATGCATTTCTTCAAGAACAGAACTTCAAGAGGGCTTTGTCCATCTGTGTCAAAACCAAAATATAAATTTGTCTTCTGCCCAAAGAAAGAATTCTGAAATCTATTCCATAWCTTTGCTACACAATTTATTGCACACTTTAACACCACATACACTTAATTAAAAGTACTAAAATGTCAGAACTCTATCAGAAAGCTGGGAGACGTTGGCCTGTGTCCCAATTAGTTCTTTTATTAGCTACACTGGTACAATAATTTTTAATGAACTGGGTATGAATTTGATCAGGAACTGATTTAAAAGAGCATGTTATAAACAGTAAATTGTTGCAGGGTAGGAGATCAGGTTATGCCCCAAKAGAATTAGCTGTGCTAGGTAAGACACACTTATAACCTCATTCAGGTTAGAAAGAATTTTGCTTCTTACTCAGATTTTTTGAAGAGTTGGGGTTTTTTTCTATGTATTTGCTTTCAAATGACAGAAGGATACATTTTTAAGAATTTTAGATTTCTTTCATACTTGAAGGTTTGCAAGGGAAGGAATAATGACTTGGAATGAAGATTCTGTAGGTTTACCTGAAAACTTTACTGTTACAGGTATTACACAGATTTGGACTTAGTGGGAAAATTTCCTCAGCTTTAAAAAAAAAGAAGACATTAATTCTGACAAGATCTGTTGCAATCCCCCACGAGGGTGGCATGGCTGTAAGAGGCTGATAATGTGGGTGGGATGACGGGCACACCCTGCCCTGCAGGATTTGGTGAGAGAGGAAGATGTTCCTGAATTTACCAGAGCACTCCTGCACTTCAGGGGAGGTCCCCTTGCTTGTGCTCACTTTATTTCCTATTAAAAGGGTCATGCTGGTATTTATATCAGCATAGTAGGCCATGTACAACCTTCTGTTATTTTATATTGAGACCTTACCTCAAAAGAACTGAAAACACACTTAAAATTAGATAAAAGTTTCAGTTTGTTTCTGTCTGAGGRGCCAAATTATCTTTGGTCTTACGAAYTGTAAACCACATTCYATAAATCCAACCTAGGATCTGAGGTCTTATCAGGTTTCTGCCACTGAAAGAAGGGAAATAATGATTCTCTGAGATTCTATTTGTGATTCATTTTTAATGATCCATGAACCAGGACAATGTACCCCCACAGAGTTTCTCCAGTGCTTACAAGTATGAAGAGAGAATGTGAAAAAATGGTTCCATTTTTTTCTGCATTAGCTCTTTTACTGACCACTTTAAATAAGATTACCACATTTAAACTGAGTGAACACTGTACTAATTCTGTCAAACTTCAGTGATCTCCCATGCTTTGAAAATAGCTTTGGAACCTCTTTATGTTTATTTTTAAGTTTTTCTTTCCAGAGCATTCCTTGTAGATTTGCCATTTCTTTGAGAGYTTGGAGAGAAATTGATCAGGCAGTATTTCCAGTAAAGTATATTGAGACCAAATCCATATAAATCCTGCAATTCCTTTCTGTTTGAGATAGARTTTACCTTATTATTCAATATCATCACAGAAATGATACTTTTCTCTTGACTTAGATGATTTAATAATATAATGTTGTGATAAAGAAGAGGTTTTATTTGCAGCAAATACATCCAGTCCTCACAAAAATTAGTAGGGCAGCAGAAACAACTTCTTTGCTTGTTGAAATCAGAATAATTATACTTTTTTGGAAGGACAATCATGTCAGTCAATAAAGCCTAATTTGAGGGAAAGCGTTTATTTTGTCCCCTTTTTGGTGTGAGATTGATAAGGTTTTGGCAGAGTCATGCACCTGAGTCAGCCTTAGCTTAAATGGTTATTATTGTTCCACCTACATAATACATTCTAGTAGTTCCCAATCTTATAAAGCCCTGAAGGAATAATCAAATCATGCTCCTAAAACGCTATGTGCAGATTTCAAACTAATCCTTATCTTCTCCCAGAACGAAATGAGATAAAATACCTGTTTTACTGAGCTGGGTCTAATAGATTCCCTCTGCGAAGGAAGCTAATGCTACCGTCCATTTCCATGGAAACGGAGCTTGCAGAGGCATCTTGCATGCAGTGTTTGGGGTTAAGCAGAGCCGAGTTTGGGTCCCACATTCCACGCAATCTAAACTGATTACATCCTGCAAATATGCAGTGCCAATCTGCACGTTCTGTCAGCCGTTTTCCTCCGGGGACTGGGTACCCTCCTCGAGAAGCACTCCCACCGCCTCCCGCCTCTGCGCTTTCCACAGGCTCTGCCGCACCCTGCTCGCTGCAGCGCCAGCTTCTGCCTGCCTCTTCATCAATGGATTTATTTTTAGTGGCTTTGAAACCGAGAGATGCTGAGCTGCGTTCTGCCCCCTCTGCTCTGCCTCTGCTCGGGCTGGGAGCACAGGGCGAGGGAGGACGCAAAGGCAGCGCAGGGTCGCAGCCTCCTCAGCTGCAATTCAGCATCACGAGCTGGATCACACAGCCCAGATCAGCCCAGCTGGAGTGTGGCATTTCAGCACAACGGGGCTTGTGAGCAAAGAAYGCCTGTTCTCTGCATCGGAGGCTGTTTACATTGTGCAGGTTTCTTCAGGTGCAGAGCACTGAATAAGTGAAAACATCCTGTAGGCAGCTGCATAGAAATCTCCTGTTACTTTAAGAGAAAAGTATCTRAATTCTGGCATCTCGGTGTGTCTAAGTTAGCCAACAAGGACCTTGTGAAAATCTTAATTTCTTCAAATAGAAAACAGATTACATTCTTTATCTTTGGGAGGGGGAAAAAAGGCAGCCAGCAGGACATGCTTCCTGAGTTTCTTTTGCTTTTTTTCTGTCTGATTTATTTTGTTTGACTCTTTCAGGATTTACTGTTMATTTCTCATCCAGTTTAAGCATATTATTAATTAATTAACTTTTCATTTATTATTTTTTATTTGCATTATCTTAGTGCATAAGGACCAACATTCTTCATCTGAAGAGCTGTACAAATAACCACCAAACAAAGCAAAACAAAACAAAAAAATTTATGTGGTAGAAGACTAGAGACAGCAGACTAATCCAGACAGGCAGAGATATCCTAAGGAACATTGCAGAGTATTTGCCAGGATTACAGGAAGGGTATCATCAGCCTAAACATTTAAGTTCCCATTAAACAGAATTGCAAGGGAGACTGTGATGGGTTATTTTTCAGGAAAGACCTGTGTGACAGATTTACATCAAAAAAATTTGGAAATGGATTTACATTTGCAAAGGACCAACATCAAGACAGACACAATCTCTGCCTCAAATGAGGCYTTTATGTAAATGAGTGTGGGAAGAGAAGGAAAGCTGGACTACAGATAGCATCATTAGATGCTGGGGTAGGATTTTCTCTTCTTGGTGCTAACAAGCTATATAGCTTGTAATGTACATAATGTACATAGGCAAATTGCATACATGTAAAAAGAAGACTGCATACATGTGCATATGCAAATAAATCTAGTCCAGGGAATATGTTATTAGCTAGAATAACATGGATGGTTTTTCTGGATAGTTCAGCTCTTTGTCTTTCTTCACTACTCTGTAATACAGGAATTCCAGATTCACCTGAAAATGCAAATCAGCATTGCTTTCCCAAACTGCATTACACTTCACAAAGGCAAATACTTGTAGGCTGAAAGCAAGCATGGTAGATYTTTCCCTGCAGTAATTTGTTGGAGGGGGGGAGTTTCCCATTTCAGAGCTCTCAGGCACTCACTGTTGCAGAATRGTAAGCATGGCTTCCCCCATGCACTGTTTCCGTGGGGTATCACACAAAGACAGAAGGGGCATGGACTGACAGAAGAAATGTATTTATGAATGTCAAGGACAATTTATTCTGTCTTTATAAGCAGACCCAAGGAAAAAATGTCAAAAATACCTCAGCATGAGAAACTGCACTGTAGTTAGTTCCTTGGCTTAATGTATCAGAAAAATATGCATCTCAAGCTGATCCCACCATGATCTCTCCATCTGTGGCACATCATTTATTCCAGTAGTGTATAAATTGCATTCATTAATACAATATTCTCCCAGGTTCATCATAAATGTGTGTTGCAGGTATGAATCCAGGGCCATGTTTGAATTTAAATCTGAATTGTCAGTATACTAATCTACCTTTCATAAAATAGCACTTGACAAGGGCATTTTTCAGATTGCCAGGCTGGCACAAGTACACATAGGCTACACAGGCTTGAGTTTTCCATATGGTTATGTTTTAATCAACATGAATTTATTATTTCTGATCCTTCTCACACCCAACTGCATGAGGAATTTTTATTTATRGTATTTCCTATTTGTGTGATAGCGTCAGGTCCTGAGAGGGGCTTCTGTAACAGGAGGCAAAATGCTAAACTGAGCTAACACACAGAGCCTGCTTSAAATAATTTTACAAGGTTTTAGCTGTCTTTCTGAAGAAAATKGTATCAAATCATGCCAGCACTTATAACTTGCATCTGTGTCCCATGATGCCACCTATAAGAACTGACCATTTAATTTCAAGAATCAAGAAAAATCTATGATAGCCCCAGTAACCAGTCATTCTTATTAGGATTTCACTATGCATGCTCCTTTGCTTTACCATGGGGAAAGTGCATTTCCCATTGCATATAAGCAGTCCAGGTGGTTGGTGCATCTCCAGCAGCTGCCAAAGCAGACTTGGTGCACTCAGCCCCCAGCACCAGTCTGCACTGTCAAATCTGCCAGCAAGTATTCAGGTTCTGCTGCTGCTCCCCTCCTCTCRCAGCATGCCATGAGGGAAGACTGTACAAGGGAGCAAACCAAGCTGATTTTGACAGGCATATGCTGCAAAGGTGGGACTGCTGCCTGGAGAAGTCTCAGCAGCCCCCAAGAAGAGAGGAACAAGGACAGTGAAGGTTCCTTGGTGTATCCAGCCTGGTGGCTTGGTGCATGTGTGCATGCAGAGGACTCACTGCATGGGTGCTGGGACACTGGACCCACTGCACCATAATGAGGAGTGCTCTGTGCAACCACAAATCTCCTCTGTTCTCTTCTCCTGCCTAACCCTTTCCTTTCCCTCACAAACTTGTACATACGTGTCTCCACAGCCACACCTTCTCTCCTGCCCTTTTCTACCCAATACAATACATTTTTGTTTCCATTTACTTGTTACTCAGCTGTGCAATTGACTTGAAATAAAGTGCTTAAAGAGAGCCAAATGACATTCAAGTATTGCYTTGTTGATGTTCACATCATGTCTTTTCCCTACATTGTAAGACCCTTCAATATGGATCCCATGTATTGTTCTGTGCCCAAATGGTCTCTCAAGTTAGTCTCTAGGTAGAGCTGTGCCAAATGTAACAAATAAAGAACAGCATTTGTGAAGGAGTGCAGACAACTAAGACTTGGATTTTGGACAAAGATATCCCACTGATGATTTTCAGACTATATGTATGTCATTCTAGAAATTGTCTCAGCTCTGTGAAAACCTTTGATGCCCACTGCTCCTGGTTTTCCAACCTTTATTTTTGAGTATCTACACAACTGCTTGTTCTGACTCCAAAGTATCTAATGTTATACGTACTTAGCCTCTAGAACAAGCCACATCCATGATGATGATGGTTTGTAAAGTTCTCAAGAGTTTTGAATGATTACTTTGTTGTTGTTTTATCCTATTTCCTACTTTATAATGCAAAAGATTATTTTTTAAACAAAGCTAAATAGAAAGCACCGAAATATTTAAAAAGAGCTAGCAAATGATAATTGAGAGCTAATGCCTTCATATCATTCAAATCCCATAGAGTAAGGGGTATGTCTAATCATTGAGGTTATGAAAAAGTGGTTCTAATTTTTCAAAACAGTCAGAYATATTATTTAACCTGTATTTAATGCAAGAAAAAATYATGGGCCATGGAATGAAAAGTATTATATTGATAGAGGGAATGGGTATGGTTAATATRGTATTCTCAAAATGTTAGATCTTTG
Organism: Alauda arvensis; assembly: GCA_902810485.1. Taxonomy (NCBI): domain Eukaryota; kingdom Metazoa; phylum Chordata; class Aves; order Passeriformes; family Alaudidae; genus Alauda; species Alauda arvensis. The sequence continues at coordinate 747,429 of CADDXX010000352.1, forward strand.
CAGGATATATCTTAGGTTTGTACTAACATATAGAAACCTCTGTCACACCTGTCAGAAATCAGAGAACTCGAGCTTGACACCGACCTCAAACCAGGCTGGTCTTCCAGCCTCTAGGGACTGKCTGGAAACTGGCTGCCAGATTCATCCAGTGATGACTGTATGCTTTGCAATGGATATGCAAACAAGAACAGATAACTTTACAATCTTTCTTTTCCTCACCCACACACTCAGAAAGACAGGCAATTTTCTTTGYAATTCACCAAGGAAATAGTCGCAGAGCACCTTAACCCACTACGGCACATGAACTGGGAGCTGGGGGACACACCCCAAATCCTCTCACCCTTACCATTAGAAAGGGGGTGATTCTGAGAAAAAGAAAATACTTTTTTCAGATGTTTTCTCCAGAATACAGCCTGCAAGCTCTCCATGGTCCAGTAGGAAAATATTTTCTTTTTCATAAATGAGAGTGCTTGGAGCCCCTAAAGTCTCTGAGAGAAGTTCTGGTTTCTAGAGCAGCTAGGGCTTGAATTTCAAACTGTGAACATTCTTCTGACAAAGATTTCTTATTATTTCTTTTGCTACTCTCAACCAGTTACTGTCTTGGCAATCACAAAGCCTATTCTCAAACTGCAGAACTGCCCCTAAGAAATCATATTTAAGCATCACCTGATGCAAGCAGTGAAGTTTATTGTATTGACTATGTCTAAAATAAAGCTTTCTCAAAATATTTTTTCTTTTTCCTTTTAAGCATTCCTACTTTCTCCATAGCCTATTCTATTAAGCTCACTTCTCAAAAAGGAAGAAGAAATATCCTCCAGAATTACTTGCAAACCAAACATTTAATACATAACATGTAGTCTCTGGTAATGTGTAGAGATCCCARTTACATATAATTAAATATTTCATCACTTGGGGCTGAAAGATTTAGCAACCTATAGTGTGACCTTACCCAAAGAAGTGTACAGTTTGTATTAGCAAAATCATTAAAATCTTTCTTATGTTTAGAGATTTGCTCTAATTTTGATTTGAAACAAAGGAGAGAGGGGAACTAAGCACTCTGAAAAGATCAGTTGTAGCAGAAAAAGAACTAGGAATAGACCTGATTCATTCTGGCATTAAGACATTAGAAAACTGCTGGAGTTTAAAGAATGGTATTGAATAAAGAGTGCCAGTCCAGAATACAGAACTGTACTGACACTAAACACAATTTATTAGGAGGCTTTGTTAGGCCTGCTAATTTTTGGAGAGGGTATTTCTAGTGACTCTCATACTTCTTCCTCCTCTCACTGATTGAAGGAGATACATGGGACTAGGAAAATGGCTCTGTTTCCTATAAGGATTTGAATTGCACTAACTGTATCTAGGGAAAAGTGTTTATACCCAAAGCAGTGGGCTTATACAAGTAGACTTAATTTTGAAACAGAAAGAATAGACATTATTCCTAAAACTGTTTTCATTCAAATATTCTTGTGTTTAAGCCAGGAATTTTACAGAAGTAATTATTTCAGTATTAAAAAAACCCCCAAAAAAACAACCAAACAAAAAAATCGCAACAAAACCCCTGAAATACAAAGGCACTGTTTGTCTAATGGCTGGTTTGTTAAAGACTTGGGGAAAACTTTGAGACATATATAATTCAGACACCAACAGAAAAGGTCTTTGGTCTTCTATGAAAAATACCAGAACACTTGTTCCGTCGTGGCTTTTCGCTAAACTGAAACTAATTACATCTTGAGCATTAATCTTCCTCCAGAGATAATAACATGGGACTAAATTCTGCTCTAAGCTATAGCAGTATTAATCTGAGTAAGGCCTTTGAAGTGGGATTCATTTTTATGCAACATACTTTTCAATAGATCCACTGTTTGCAGGTTTTATTTGGAAATCCCACTTTCATCAGGTTAAAGCATCACACTAACAATTAAAATATTAAGTAATAATAACAATACCTAGCAGCATAACAACACRCTGCTCCCTGAGGATCTAACTGCTCCTTGAAAAGGTGAATGATTGCCAGCTCACAGAAGGAGACTGCAAAGCACAAGACTGACATGAATTAAAGAGTAGARACTGCTTCCATAAAAGCATCATAAAATGTCCCCAGGTCACCAAAGCGCGGCTCCCACGGGGCTTGGGAAGGGCAGTGGGCTTGTTTTCATGATGGCCAGAGATTTTTCTGCCTCTAGCTTTCCCCAGGACAACACAGAGGCTGTTGGCACCTATCCCAGCCTTGAGCTGCGCAGTAGCTGTGCAGGCATGCCAGCACTTTTGGGAAGCAKCCGAGGGTGTTTGTCCGTGGCAGCAGCGCGGGGAGCAGCGCAGGCTGCGCACGGCTGCACGTCTGGCCCCGGGGAGCTGCACCGCCTGCCCAGAGCAAGGCTGGGCAGCACCGAGCTCCCCTTGGTCCTCATCCTTCCAACACCAGCTGCACTAAGCACACTTTCACAGGAGCCCAGAGTTTTGGTTTTGCTCCCGCTTTTGGCAGCTGACCTGAGAGAACTGGGAGTCAGCATAACAARCTGTCAGGTGAGGTGGTTTATCCTAATCACTGCAGGAATTACACGCTATCTGATAAAAGCCTACAAGGATTAATGTGGTGCTTGAAGATTCTGCTTGAAGGAGCTGGTATGGGTAACTCAGTGTATATTTTGCCTCCTTCTGCCCCCAACTCATCTTTCATATATTTGCTTCTTTGATTTATTAACCTGTGATTTTTCTGCTTTTACCCCTTATTTCTTTTTTCTGTTCTAGCATTTGAGGTCTGAAGCAAACACTAATTAATAAAAATCCCATCACTGCAGATAATATCAGTTTCTTCACCTCACAAGAACACCTTCACACTTTTTGACATTCTAAGTTTGTGCTGTGGATTGTGAAAGCAGCTGCAGGMTCAGGCAAGGCATCTGCTGCTGCTGACTGGCCTCTGAAAAGCCTTCAAGCTGGTCAGGAACCACTTGCTGGCACATCAACAAGCCACCACGCACATAAGCATTTGGGGTTTGTCCTTGCAGAGGAAGCTATCTTGAAGGGAAGGGGTATGATTATAGTGTCATTCTYCAATTGCCAACTGGGGCATGACAGMTCKTGAATCAGYCCCTGAAACMCCAAGCACATAGCCAAGGTGCCTGCTGTCCTTCAGTGAACATACAGAGAAAGCAGGGGGCAAACCTTTCAGATGAGGCATCTCCACTGAGTGCTTTAAATCGGGTTCTATGAGATTCCCACAAGCACAGGAGTATTTTCTACACCATTGTGCACACCTAGTCCCCTCCAGGTGCCACCACAGAGAGWACAGCCCACTCTCAAGCATGTGGTGGTGGCAGCTTTGAGTGGCCTTGAGGCCTACTTGGTGACAACAGAGSTCACAGCCACAATTTCAACCTGCACCCTGGATTTGAGGCAGAGGGGATTGCTGTCTGCTGAACACAGGTCTCTRGTTTGGAAATGAACTGCTCAGTGCKYAAGAGTGCATARTGTTGGTGCTGTGAGAAAGGCAAAAGAAATGGTGGCACAGCTCCAAAAAGTGATCAAGATGTTGGTATCCACAGAGTGCTYAGGTAGTTGGGAGACTGGAGACTTGCAAACAGGTGTGATTAGAGACACAGAACAATTTAGTTCAGAAGTGACCTCAGAGATCACCTAATCAGAACCACTCCTCAGAGCTACCACAAGGCACAGAAGCTGCTTATGGTCTTCTTCACCTACACACTGAAAATCTCCAAGAACAGAAGTTTCACTTTTGAAGCCACATGACCTAGTACTTACCTGTTCTCAGTTTAAAGATGTTTTTCATCTGTAGAGACAGTCAAAAGAGCCCATCCTCCAACATGCAACTGTGGCTTACCTTCCTTTGCTGTGCATCTCTGAGGCTCTGTTTTTTCTACAACCTCCTTTTAGCTGAAAAAAAACAGTAAGGTCCTTCTCCTTAATCTTGCCCTGTCCAGGTCAAGTAAGCTCTCTTCCTTCAGCCTTTTCTCACCATGTTGGGCTGCACTGATTGAACTCACTCCAGCTTGTGAACACATTTCCTGTATGTGGTGGATTGAAACTGGACAAAGTATTCTGAGTAACAAATAGAAGGGAATGATCTGTTTTATCCATTTTATTCTCAAAGCCACTTACTTGCCAACTACTGTGCACATATACTCAGCTTTTTTATAAACAAGTTTGTCCTGGATTTYAGCTTGGTATTCTTTAAAGTACCAGCAGAAGCCAGAGTTAGGAGGGAGGCAGAGCTGGTAATAGGTTTCACAGACTAGTTCTTTGTCCTGTTTGTGATTCCAGAATGATGTTGCCAAAGCTGCAAAAAGTTTTGTTCTCTCTCAGGGTTATTTTRTAATTCTCAGGCTCATATTTTCTAGCTCTTCTGCAGAACAGTTTCCTTTTCTATCAGCTAGGCTTGCTTGGCAGTTCATATCCCCTTTGCTGACATTTGGTCTTTCAGCCAGCTAGCCTTGTTCCATTCCAAGGTAATTTCAATTCATAAGAGTTTAAAAATAAAACCCAGTGTTGGTTATCTGAAGGCCCAACTGCTAGTTAAAACCCCATATGGTTGCAGCTAAAAATCCTAGTTCAAAAGATGTCACTTTAGGCTTCCCCACATAAAGTTTCATCAGAGGACTAGGAGAGAGAGGAGATGAGTAATCAGATGAATGCAGGGTGCATAAAAGGTACAGACTGCCAGCAAAAGCAGATGTCARAGTGGCTCAGGAATGGACTGTGGAGTGATGTTGAGAGCTCTGCAGGTCAGGTGAACAGCTGGCATTATGGCAAGGGAGGGAAAAGACAACATGAAGAGAGTTGCCAACTGAGGTAATCCTCTGTTCCACCTCTGTCCTGGCAGAACAACTTGTTTGGGAAGATGCTGGCAAGGACTGCAGCCAGAAGAGCCTCTAGGTAGCCGAGCTTTACCCTGTTTCCCATATGCAACCCTCAGAGCTGGGGGTAGCAGTTGTGCAGTTTGTACTTTGTATCATGGCATGTTGGTTTTGCACATTTCTTGGCCCTGTATCTTTTGGTAAAAGCAAATTTTCAGCTCTTTATTTGGCTAGGCAGCTGGATGACCAAAGAGGTCTCTGCCCTCCAGCAAGTTTCAGGTGTGATTTCACATGCAGACTGCCCCACAACCATACCAGCTCCAGCACCCTTGTCCTGCTTGTGGTTCAGTTCCTGCTGTGCTGTGCTGCCTTCCTGTCACACCCAGCTTGCACTAAGGACAATGAGCTTTAAAGCATCCCCAAATTGTTACAAAAGTGCTGCATCATGAAACCACAGCTYCACTCCCCTACTTAGGGCAGCAGCAGCCTTCTGTCTGTCACTTTTCATGCCATTGTGAGAGCCCTTTTACAAATCTCAGTGGTTTTTACTGCCACTGTGTGTGTGTGTACTACTACACTGTGGTGTGAATATGACACCTTCCTGTAATATCTGGCAAGTTTCTTAAAAGTGACTTTTCAGTCCATCTGTGGGAACACAGCTGTGATGGCTGTGTCATTGCTTGCTGATCAGATGTGCTCAACCTTGGTGGCTGATAATTACATTGTTATGGGAGGAGAGGATATCAAAGACTTTGCATCTTTTATTTTATACTTGAAATGGTCCTCTGAAAGAATTCAGTGCATATTAGGGGTCCAGACTTGGTGTTAAGAACTAAATACCTCTCATCTATCACTTGTGTCCTCSCTCCCTGGTTTTAGATATGTGGACGTGTATTTATAGATAGAAAGAGGAATATGGTAATTTGCTCTCAGATACCTCCTTTGCCCCAGAATTTCTGCTGCATCAGTAAAGGAGGTGAACCCAGAGACCTGGATGACTGTGTTGACAATTCTTTAGAGCAATTCCTTGCACAGGTTGGTTTGTGTAAACTACAACTCACAAACATTTCAAGGATTTCAATATTCTCCCAGGTGTAGTTAGGGAACCAGAAGAAGGCAGGGATTACCTGTCAATATGCATATTGACATCCTGTTTTGAGAGGAAGAGTTTAATAATATGAATGGAGGCTCTTCTGTGCCATTTGGTCTCAGGGAAGGGCCCTGASGATCTTTAAAATAGTTACAGTCTCTGTTTCTGTCATTGAGATCCAATCCTGCTACTCCCTCCTACAATTTGCTTTTCCCAATCTCCTCTGCCCCCAGTTTTGCTTCTGGTATGTCTTGGTACTCAAGCCTTCCTTACTGTCACTAATAGATAGTAGGGCTGCCTGCTACTATTTTGTTGAGTTTCACAGCTGTAGATATATTTATTAAAATATCAAATGCTTAAGCTGAGAAACTTCATATCTTTCTCATTTAAGAATGAAAGACAAGAAGAAAAATAAAAAAAAAAAAGAAGAAAAACAGGAAAGAAAAACCAACCCACAACAAAAAGAAATCTAGATGTAAATGCTCCCATCCAGCAAAACAGCAAACTTTGAAAATATGAAAGAGATGCAACGTAAAACCTGAGAAATCCAGAAGTATGAAAAAAGGGCTCATTAAAACTGATCATTATTTAACTCAAAGTTCGGAAGATGTTACATTCCAATTTTAACATCAGAGCTGAAGGAACAATTCTGATCCACAGAACTCTCACCCGAACAGTTGTGCTCTTTCTTCTGTTTTATCAGTTCTATACTGAAGTAAAACAAGTTGTATTRAAGAGAGCCAGTGAAACGCTGATCCATGCTAGTGTCACTGGAAGGAGATATCTACACACACACACATATATACATGTATATACATACATACGCAGACACACACACATATATATATATCTTTTCTTTCAGGAAACAATATAACCAAATAAACAATKTTTGAGACAAAGGATAAGTTGGCATCTCAAGGCCAGATGACCACAAAAGTCAACRGTCCAGAGACATGCTTGTCTTCCAGAAATAACAGAGAAACAGATGCTTTTTGACAGCTACAAAGTGCAGTGATGGCATASTTTTAGGGCTTGAAAGTTTAATCTYCACTTGGAATTATTTTCTGGCTGTAGTCTGGGCTCATATAAGCATTACCCAGTAATACAGCAGCTTTTTCCATGTCTTGGGCTGGAGACTGAAACTGTGAGTTTGCCTAGTGCTCCCAAGAGCAAATCTKTGAATGCTACCTGCCCTGCCAACATGTTAGTGTTTTATGTTAATCCAGTTCCTGKAAGCCAGGCACACTTTTTTGTTCTTTTTCATGGTAATGGTTTTTATCAGCTCTAGTGAAAATTAGTCATCCAGTTCATGGTTTTMTGTGGCTAGAATGACTTGGGATCATTTGCTTACCTGACTGATATACATGTATATTAGTAAATAAGAACCATAAGAAAACCTGTTTGATGACTTCCCACAGGAGACTTCAACAGAACCAGCACATCACTTTTCAAAGTGATTTACAGACAAATTGTTTGTTCTATGAAATGTTTGTTGTTCTGGTAAAAATTTTGATGAGGACATTTCTTTAAGAATGGCTAGAGWACTACTGTCTTTATTATGTTATTGTTGCTGAGAAACAACCTYACATTCTCATGGAAGAATAATGTCTTCTCATACCTCATTTCTGCTTGAAAGATGCATYATTAAACTTAACCCAAAAGTTTGCAGATATCTGATAATTAAGTGTTGAATACTGTGAATATCATCTTACTGTAACCTTCTGCCTTCTATATAGAAGCAAATAAGTAGGTCTGTTTGGCTTTCAAAAGGCATAAGAAAGTGACTGGCTGGTACTGTGCTCACTGACAATGCACAGGAATCACAGGTCAGTTAATTTTGCTGCCAGRTGCTCTACAAATGGAGAGCAAAGGACACCCTGCTTGTGTTAAGTCTATTAATGCAATCATTACCTGCAGCCTCCCGCTCAGACACCATCCTGAACATAAAATAAATGAAATGTTATCTAAGGGATTGTTCTTATTCCAACCTGATTTTTGTATAAAGGCATATAGAGATCTAGTTCATGCTTGACAATCATAGAAATAGACACATATAGAGACAATGCCACTGTGTGTGTAGCACCTAGACAGAGACAAAATGAGGAGCTGAAATCTCATTCTTTTCTGAGAGCACCTTTCTGATTTCTTTTCTCYAGAGGTGCTGTAAATGCAAAACTTCCCAGTGAAAAGCTTCATCAACCTTACACTTCAATATATGTAGTGGCATTTGGTAGCTCAGTCAGGTATATTTTTCCTTGTTTAACATGACATTATTTTATGGGRCTTAAAAACATTGGCTTGGATATTGTACTTTGCTATTCAGTGCTTGGCATAAAGAGATCAAATATAAATTTAACACTATGATTCTTAAGGGAACCTAGGATCTAATCTGCAATGCAAGACAGGTGCACTGCTCAGGCTGCTGCACTTTATGGACCAAGATGGTCTCATTCATGCCATTCTCCRTCCTTAAGATTATTTTTGCACTGACAGTCATGACAGGTTGCCTGAAGATCTGCTTTGTGAGATGTGGCTAATCAGGCAATTACTGATAAGATGAACCCCTAGATAGCTAGTGAAGCAAAGTCATGCCAGTGATCTTTGTTTTACAGTATCAAGCAGCTATGTCAGAAAGGGACTATCTTGTGGATCCTATCCCATTTAAGTGCACAATYGTGCTTCACATCTGAGATACATATTCTAGCAAGACCACAAAGCCTGACACATGGAGAAAACTGAAATCCTGAAATTTTATTTATTTCTGAATTAGAAACACTTCTTCCCTTCAAAAATTTGAAACCCTTCCTGGAGGAAATTTATGCAAAACATCAATTATCTCAGTGGAACACTGTTCTGCTTCAATTTCAGCTTCTTAGAACTCATAGTGTGGTAAGTAGTTCTAACAGTCTGCAGGAACTGCATGTTAATGTTTGTATATTGTTGAAATTATCATTTAGGTTGGAAAAGACTTTTAAGATCAYCAAGTTCAACCATCAACCCAGCACTGCCAAGACCACCACTAAACCATGTCCTGAAGTGCCCTGGCGGCATCTTTGAAATGCCCCCAGGGACGGTGACTACACCACTTCCCTGAGGAGACTGGTGTAGTTCTGGTGCTTGACAACCCCTTCTGTGAAAAACCTTTYYCTAATTTCCAACCTAAACCTCCCCTASTGCAGMTTGARGCCATTTCCTCTTGTCCTATTGCTTGTTATGTGGGAGAAAAGACACCCAACTGGCCACAATCTCCTTTCAGATAATTATAGAGTGATAATGTCACTCCTCAGSCTCCTCTTTTCCAGGCTAAACRCTCACAGCTCCCTCAGCTGCTCCTCATCAGGCTCCAGAACCTTCCCCAGCTTTGTTCCCCTTCTCTGGACCTGTTCCAGCACCTAAGTGTCTTTCCTGCAATGAGGGGTCCAGAACTGARCRYAGGATTTAAGGTGCAGCCTCACCAGTGCCACGTACAGAGGGATGATCACTGCCCTAGTCCTGTTGGCCACACACTTTGTGATCCATGTCAGGTTGCCATTGGCCTTTTCAGCCACTTGGGCCACATGCTGGCTCTTGTTCAGCTGCCACTGACCAGCACCCCAGGCCCCTTTCCATTGGGTCACTTTCCAGTCACCCATTTCTAAGCCTAGAGCAACTCATGAGGTTGCTGTGACCCAAGAGCAGGACCCATCACTTTGCCTCATTGAATCTCATACAGTTAGCCTCAGCCTATGTGATAATCCTGTACTGAATACTGTGAATAYCATCTGGGTGAATACCACCTGTCCAGATCKCTCTGCAGAGCCTTTCTACCCTCCAGCAGATCAACACTMCTGCCCAGTTTGRGGTGATCTGCAGACTGAATAAGTGTGCCATTGCTCCCCTCTTCCAGATCATTGAAAAAGATAATAAATAGAGCCATGCCTAATACTGAGCTCCAGGGACAAGCACTAGTGTGCATTTGACTCCATTCAYCASSACTCTCTGGGCCCAAACATCCACCAGTTTTTTACCCARGGAACMGTACACCATCCAAGCCATGAGCAGRCAGTGTCTCTAGGGACAGATACTGCTGTGGAAAATGGCATCAAAGGCTTTACTTAGGCTCAAAAAAATGAACTTGTCTAAAAGATAATTTTGAAATKAGGAATTGGAATGGTTTGTAATGAGCAATAGCACTGGAAATTTTTCCTTCAAAACTGASAGTTTCAGAACATGTTTGTTTCTAATGGAACTGAATTCCACAAGGGGAACCAAGTCAATTGGAGTCCCAGTTTAGTAGCAACTTGCTGGTTTGGGTGCAGAGGCAGGCAAATTACTGTAATTGCAGGCCATTTGCCTTAGTCAAAATCCTACAAAATGTCTGTGGAAGAAGCCCTGTAACTAGTAGAATCTGTCACAATTATCAGGTCAGTCATACTTCTTACTCCTCTAATTTTTTCAAAAACAGGCCAATCCTTACTTAGTCCCAGTTCCAACAAATATCTATCCTATCTGGACATCGGCCTTTTTCCAAGATGAGTTCCACAACACCAGGGAAGGAGGAGAAGAAGGGACTGGTTCCCATAATTGTTTGTGCAAATTAAGCTTCATCACTCTCCACAGTCTGGAAATACTGCAGATGACTGTGGTTGTCAAATGCCTCATGGAAGTTTCACATGGCTGAAAATGCACAGCCAAGTCACTCTGGTGTGTTCCTAGAAAGGCCTTATGTTGTCCATCTCAGCACACTCAAGCTCCTTTCCATTCTAAGCAGCAAGAATAAACCACCTTTTGTTGATGTAACATCATGGTAGAGCAAAGAGTGCAGCTGGACTAGAGGTGACTTTTGACAGTTCTGAATGAGAAAACTCAGGTAAATATCATGCAGTCAAGGCACAATAACATGCCTAGTGACTATCTAGAGGCAGACAGSATAGCAAGCTCAACATTTCCTATCCTAACTTCAATGCTGTTACTTGGGTGAATACTTAYGTCACTTAATGCAGTGACAGATGTGTAGGGTGTTCAAGGTGTAAAAGTCCTCCTGACATCCTGAGACAGGWCAGGAAGCATGCCAGACTTTTCACCATGCCTTAGTCCTGGCATGTAAAGACAARCTACGAGCAGCCTCTGGGTATTCTGGAAATTGGATTGCTAGGGTCCATGCTGCTGTGATAGGGATGCCCTGGACATCCCCATGGTCCAGTCTACMCTGCAGATATCACAGAGTAACCTCTAAGTATGGCTCTCATCAGAGCTTATCCCCCTCACCATCACACACCTCCACACAGTCACCTGATTAACTAACCCACAGAGCAGCACTAACAGTGATTACCTTAGCAGGGCTGAGTTATTTTCAGTGCATGCAATTCTGTTCCCTCCAGGTGTAATTACAAGAGCAATTAAAACCAGCCAACTGTCTCCAAGTATTATTTCTTGAGAAAACAGGTCTCAAAATAGGTTATATATATTCAGCTATCTGAACTGTAGCTCAGGATGGCCTCAAAGCACTCTTATACAGTCTTACTGTGTTTCTTTCCCTAAACCAGCAAAACCCTGGCCCCTCCTTCTTTTGTGTTATTATTAGTTACTATTGTAGAGTGATTCTTTGAAGTTCTCATTTCCAGGCCTACCTGCTCTCTGGCTCAGGCAGGACCTCCAGTAGGTGTGATAAACTGTCTTTTCACTCTTTACTCCAAGATTGTTTCAACAGCTTGTCTAATGCTTCACTGGTTTCCCACCAACCATAACCTCTAGTTAGATCAGGACTAAAAATTCATAAGGGAAATTTTCATAAGGGTTTGCTCTTCTGTGTTCTTATTCTGCTACACAAAATTGCCAACAAATYAAAACTACACAGTCTGCTACAGGCAAATAAAGAAGCAGATGTTTTTCATTTAGCCAAAAGAAAGATAAAAACAAAAACTAGATAAACTAGTTCAAGACGTGATGAAGAGCTGGAGTGTCCAATATTGTCAGTCAGAAATAAAGGTTTAATATTAATTGAAGCTGAGCACTTTGTTAGGCAGCCTGTAAGAAACGCTTTCCAAACCATATTGACAATATGCTTTCTGCAGTATTACAGGTCATCAGAAAAGTAGATTTCAGATAATATTATAGTAGTTATTCACAYTTTCAAAAACAAACATTAAAGGGGAACCAGTCTCTGGGTGATGAAGGAATTCCTGATTGACAAATTTGTATCTTGGGAAGTGACATCCAGTAACCTACAAAGTACTGGCAAGATCCCAAATAAGCAAACACAAAAACATGTAAACCTCCTTGCTTTCACCAGTGTAGTTGTGAACTGGAATGCAAATCCTAGCAGTTTCATATGTCAGGGTGTGATCTCTCTGATAAAACCACATTTATTGTATTGAAAATTTAGACCAGCAAAGCTGTGAAGAAAGACCACTTAGAACAGTGATATCTACTGCACAGTGCCTGATGAAATAATCTTTTTTCCATACATGTACACTATGACTGTAGGTAACAAGAAATATTTCCTACTTCCAAACACTTGCATCTGTTTCATACCTGTGTCCCTAGAGGTGCTTTCTGTTCTTTGAAGCTTTCAACCCAAACTTTTTACCTGATTTTGTGAAAGGTGTGTCATTTTCTTGGAGTGTGCTTAATTTTYGCAGCTGTAAAATATAAACTTCCCTTGAACATAAAACTCACTTTAAGGTTAAAATAAAAATGCTTAGAACTGTGAGTGCCTTCTTTGATTGTGGAGCGATTAAAATGCATTTACAAAGGGAGAATGAGCAAAACAGTCGTTTTTGGGTTTCATTTTTGTAACAAGCATGTCATTTGCCTTTTTATAATTTGAAATCCTGGCCATAAAATGAAACCGTGGAATAGGAAGCATTGCAGAAAATAGAGACAAGACAAAAAATTAATGAAAATGTTTCATTCATGACGATGATACTCCTCAAAACATCTAGACTCTGACTGGCAAAACTGATGAAACTTCAGGAGCAAATTGATTAAAAAGAGAAGGTAGAGGAGCTAACATGACCAGAGAGCTGGGAGTTGAAATAAAAATGACACATGACCTAAAGGTCTTAATAATATACATGGCTATATTATTGAAATATGGTGGAAGWACTCTGTACTGTGGATCAGGCAGTTGTTTTGACTTAGACTTCCAGTGCAAAAGCAGGTACATTTTCAGTTTTTGTTACATATGTTCTCACCTAATTCACCATGCTGTCTGTTTGCTATATCAGACGTGCAAGGCAAAAATTATGCATGTTACATAAGTTTGAACACAACCTGTTGTCTGACTAAGGTCTCAAGACAACATATTTTCAGTTTTATCATCTAGATGCTGATTGGGATTAGGATCATAGAAACATGGAACATCCTGGAGCTGGAAAGCACCCATAAGGATCATCAAGTCCAACTCCTGGTTCTGCACACGACAGGCCAAATTGAATGYGCCCTGTSTAAAACATGTGTGAGGAAAGCACATATTTTATGGTGCAAATATMATAACTTATATATCCACAGTMATACCCCTACAAATCTTTTTCAGCWCTTCTCTATTYTTCAGTACACTCTTGTTAGACTTCTAGACTTACAATCTCCTTTTAACCCTTCACCATCACCATAACAGAGATTGATAATGACTCTTTTGTCATTAAAGAGTTTTTAATGGTCCTGCYTTACAAAACTCAAATTCATCAGACTTTTGTGAATCAGACTCTYTCCTGTTCCAAATCACTTAATCTGTRTCAGCAAAGGCACAKCTGTTGAGCCACAGCTACTCTGTGGCAAGCTGCCTCTRCAACATCTTAGGGAATGTATATGTGCAAAMAGCCCCTGGCATGGGAATAACTGCATGCACTGCAAATGTAGTTGTCTGTCTTATTTTTACCCTTTTAATGATATATCCTTCTTATTATCAATATTAAGTATTGAATCCTTCTTACTTTTTACTTTTTCATCTTTGGGCTTTCCAGGAAAGCTTAAAAWTCAATTTTCTGACTAGTTTGTCCTTGAGCCTTTTTCTTATTTACAGAGATATTATTTATATTATATGCTGGCCAGTTCTGTTCTTAGTTTCAGGTCCTCACATGTGAGGTTATTAACACTAAGCAGCATTCTGTTCGCTTGCAGGGGTATAAATTGTAAGAAAACACTACTGCTTGGTTTGGTTTTCGGAGACACTGAGCCAAGAAAGTGCAGCCATGGGACTTGTTTCCTTACCCAAGTGGTCAGGCTTCTAAGAACAATGCCACAGATAGAGTTTAGCATCCCTCTTCTATTTCCCACCCTAGGATCTTAGAGTTTTATATATATATATATATATATATATAAAATAGAAAAATTACTTTTCACCAAATTTGCATCTTATTTAGCTTTTTACTACTCACTGTTGCTGCTTTGAAGAAGAATGAATGTGGCAATGGAAAGTGCATGGACACAGTTATTTCACCAGAATCTGTCTTCCAGCCCAGGAGCAGAGACAGGAAACCCAGATGTCAGAGCTGGCAGGTAGCATGGCAGATGGAACCATGGCCTCAAAGGCAGAGGAAGCTGARCAGAGGGAGAGATCTTGAACAGCTATATATTCAGTATTATGGATGGTGTGGAGAAGAGGAAAAAGCTTGACTGGAGAAGGAATGTAGCATCAGGAGAGAGAGAGAGAGCATAAAAGCATCTGAGGTGTTTAGTGGAAAGTGATCTTCACAGCAGGAAGGTCAGAGGGTGACAGCACCATAAAGGCAAGACTAGCTGGGGAGCTGCTTTGGAAGACAGCAGAAAAAAAAAGAAAGCTTAAGGAAAAGTGTGAGACAAAAATAGTGAGCACTTCTCTGGTTTTACAAAAATCAGGTGCACTGATTTGGTGGATTCATATTCAGAGAGTTCTGAGTTCTGGAAAAGCCACCTCTATTGCCACTGATTTTGTCCACCTTTATATACTGTTAAATACCCATAGAAAGAAAAAAATGTGGATTAATCTTTTAACCTACCTCACCCTATTTCAATAGTTTTGATGTTAAAATAAACATCAAAARCCTTACAAGCTCAAAGTGTCATCATCCAAGAGCTGAACATCAGTTTGTTTGGTTGACTTTCTCTCCTTGACACATACATGACACTCAGGGTCACAGTGTATTCTGCAAGTCTTCCTGACTACTATGCCAAATTCTTCAAGTTGTGAGGATTACCCTTCATGGTAGTCAGCCCTTCTGTTACATTCTGGAGATTAAAGCTACCATTAAATAGCTCATCATGGACAGCAGATTTATATCAGAAAAAAGTCATTGTTGAGAAGTGGGCAAACACCATATTGGGAATGTGAAACTGCAAAGAAGCTGCAAAAAGCAGGGAATAATATTCTCTTCTGCTTTGAAAAGTCTTTAATCGGGCAGTTCAACTCTCTTCCAACAGATCCCACACTTCAAGTGGTATCACTCAAGGCAAGCAACGATATTAAAGTGGATAGAAACCTTGATGAGTGAGATAAAAGGAAGAAAACTTAAGTTCAGCTCTAGAAGTACATAATAACAATAGCAAAGACGGAGATATAAACTGCCCTGTGTGGTAGAAATTATGAAGCTGCAACTGATGACTCACACTTTGGGGCAAAAAAGGTATCTGAGGAGCTTTGGAGCCTGGAAAAATACTGTCAGTAAATACTGTCTGAGCAGTCTCTCTTGCTGGAAAGGTTGAAGACTAGTTCAGACATGAGACTTGTCTTATATAAATACATTTAATYTTYTTATGTTGCACAGATATGCAAAATAACCCACTGACATATAGATAGTCCTGGACCATGTTTCAGGATAATAAATMAAGTATATTATGCTGTACAAATTATGCACTGACATGACATGCTAGGAAAAGGAAACCCCTACATCTACTACTGAAAACRTGCWGACAATTTATTCTCTTGTCAGACACTATCTATCAATGAAAAACAGAGAGAAAGAAATAGAGATGATCAAACAAAATCTTGGTACAAGGCAGCTCTTCCTCTTATAGTGATTGCAATCTGTGATTTTTCTGAGCTGTACAGGGTGGAATGTCACTTACGAACATTGACGGGTGAGAAATCTGGATAGTATTAGTAAATTATTTTGTAAATAAATAAATGAAAGGATTGTTGGCTTGTTCCTGATGATTTCCACTCTTTGGATATTCATCTCTTTTCTCTTGCCCAATAGATAATTTTCTTAACTTTTTTCACCAAGGTTTTTTAAAAAATATCTTCCTAAATTACCTATTTCTTCTATAGGTCTATGCTACAGCTGTCAATTTTTCCTGCAAATGTGTTGCTACTTTGTAAGCTTTATATCCAAAGTAAAACAGAAAAGCTGAAAAGCCTAAATTCCTTCATACCAGTGATATATAGGAWGGCTTTTTCCTGGTTGCTTGGCAATAAAAAATAGACATATGACTCCCTCCTCCATCTCCCTGGCACCACCTGAAGATATTTTGTCTTGGCCTTTCTTCTTTTGTTCTTACCTCTCTGTAGGAGTGTTAGTTACAAAAAGGTTTTCAGCCTGATTTCTTTTCCTCAGAGTCTGTATGTCACTGTTTTTCTTTCTACAAAATTTTCTATACATGTGTAAAGACATGACTAATGGCAGCTGGGAATTAGAGGGGACAGAGCAGTGAGAGATCAATGTCACCCAAGTTTAGGCAACTGTGGCACCTCAGATAACTGTTCGGTGTCCCCATGTCAGTGAGATGAAGATGTCACCAGAAGACAATTCTGTACCCCTGGGACCTGAGTCTCGAACTGGAGATGTCTGCACATCAGCCACTGGCCTCTGGAAACCAGGAGAGAAGGGCAGGACACTTCTCACCAAGGCAGCTTGGCTGGGTGTCAGCAGTCAGGTAGGCTCCCCTGCTCACAATGGGCGATCCCCAAAGGCACCTACCACAGGCCCTTCTGCACAGAGAAGGGAGGGCCTTCAGGCAGATAATGTCCATGTTCAGGGGGATCTTCACTGCATGGCCAAGAGGCCATCCAGTTCTGAACTCTTGGGTAATGCCAGTGTCATTGGGATAATTTCCACATCTCAGACCCTGTGCCTTCTCCAAGAAGGCAGTTCTTGGTAGCACTTGGACTGGTCTGCTCTTCTTTCTACAGCCATAAAGAGAGCTTTTGCTGCATACCACTTTTCCAATGAACTTGCCTGTCTTTCTGGGCACAAAGAGATTTGTGGAAGACAGGCAAGGGTTAWCAGAGCCTCTCTGACTTAGCTTACAACTGCAAGACAGGAGAATAATCAGTCCAAGGAAAAGCAATTCTTGGTCTCAAGGTCATACATATATTATGCCACCTAGTGAAAACCCCTCCTCAGTGGGTGAGTGGAAGAGCAGGGGCAAGAGCTGAGAAAGAAAAGGGCCCCAGTTGTACTTGAGGTAGCAGGGTCAACTCAAAGTGCTTTACCCTCATCTATCCCTCTTTTATGGCCATTGTTGTTCATCTGTTGCAGTTTTGAGCAATGAAGGTAAACACATTCTTATCTTGTTTTATCCTCATGCATAGCTCTGGAAGCTTTATCAGTCCAAGAGCTGATTCAGAAAGCAGATTACACGTGCCTGCCTTAAGGAAAAACAGTTCAAATCCTATCAAAAGCATATCAAGGCACAAAGTCAGAGACCTACCTAAGAGTTTACAGAAATACGCATCACCAGGCAAGTTAAATCCTAACACTTTTCTTGTTAATCCATCATGGATAAACAGCTGCCTTTCACTTCTTCCTCTGAGAAATGTGTGCAGGCAGATTTCAACATCTTCAGATATGCTCATTATTCAAAATGATTTTCAAATTGGTTTGCTGAACATTTCCCGAGGCAGAGCCTGTGAGTGTTTTGTAACAAAGCAGTAGTTATCYAGACATTTTTGGCTGAGTAACTCATGCATTGCTGGGCTTGCCTAAGGTTTAMAGAGCACAGTAGAAGGCAAATGGCAAGCACTCATTATCATCATCAAATATACCACTGGGAATTTAATGTCAAACATCCCTCTAGACCAAATGCGCAGTTTAATAGCCTGTCTTCATTTAGATATGAATGTGAGAGTGTCATGAACTCAGAACTTGATTTTCAGATAATTATTTATAGAGATGTGTTTAGACTGTTCACTCAGCTCGGGTGGTGCATCTGTGCACTCAGTTTAGTTAGGTGACAATGCATGTGGCAATGTGGCAGCTCTGCAGTCTTAATTTATTCATCACAAGGTGCATTGGTTTCTTGATCTAGTTTCTGGAGAAATATTTAAAACTCCAGCTGGCACAATGTTAAGTAACATTCTAAAATAAGAAGGTGGCATTTGCAACCTTTSAGTACTTAAAGGGAGCCCATAGGAAAGATGGGGACAAACTTAAAGGGGACCTATAAGAAAGATGGGGGCCAATTTTGAGGTTTGATTTATGCTGCATATAAGGAAGAAGTTTTTCATAATGAGGGCGGTAAAACACTGGAATATGTTGTCCAAATAGGTGGTGGATGTCCCATGCCTACCAACATTCATGGTCAGGCTGGACTGGTCTAGTTGAAGACATCTCTGCTCATCACAGGAGAGTTGGACTGGAGGACCTTTAGAGGYTCCTTCCAAATTGAACTATTGTCTGATTCTAAAGGAAAAAGTAATGATGGTCTGGAGTGGAGCTGACTGCAGAGAAAACCTTGGCATAATGCAGGATAAAGGGACACTGTGTTCCTGAGTCTGGGAAAGATGTGCAGGAATGATTACCATCCAAGATATGATGTTTCAGTGCAAGCTGCTGAAGCCCTCTCACAGAGTGACCTATGCTGAGTACTGGCAGAAGAGTAGTTTACCTCTCTGGTGAGAGGCCTGAGTTGTCATTTCCCACTGAAGTGTGTTCAGCACACGCTTGCAGTCCATGGTGGCAGATGTACCTACAGTGTCCCAGGATTGCCAGGAGCTAGGCCAAGCACAGCCATAGCACAAACTGTTGTGCAGGCAGTCAAAAGCCATTTCCTCCATAGTCAAAGAACATTGAGATCCACAAACATTAGCCATATACTTTTAGAATGTCCCTTGGTCAAGTTGGGGGGGGTTGGTTATGAAAAAAATACTTGAAATGACTCACACATATTAAAGAGTTAGAGCCTAAATTGTATAAAATTAAGTTAAAATACATTAAATAAGTACTGTAATAATTACATAAAAATGCAAATATAGGTCACAGAATCATAGAAACTGAGGATGGTTTGAKTTGGAAAGGACATCAGAGATCAGCTAGTTCAAACTCCTGTATYGTGGGCAGGGACACCTGTCTTCTTAAGAAAAAAGCTCTCTCCCAACCAAGTTGTTCAGTGTGTTTTAGAACCATTTTTGTCTGAGTCTCTAACCTGGCTTCTATTGAGTCACTAAAGAWCTCATTTTTGAAATTATTGACAAAAGATCTTTTGAAAATATGTTCTGGTTTACAAGCTCCATCTATTGTTTATTACCTGGGAGGACCATTGTCACTTCTGTCTCACAAATTTCTAACCAATAATTTGCTCTCGTATCCCAGCATTCCACATTAGCATGGAAAAAAACATTCTGCCAGTGTGGTATTTTCCCATTCACAGAAGTTTTTACTGCAGCTTGGTATAGAGACAAATATAGCAGTTGTACCCAAATAGAAGAGATTTGTCTAAGGATGCATATAGCTGCTTCTGCCTCAAGAAAGATGGCAATGCTTTTCCATTCTTTTCTTTCATCATCCCTGCAGTTTTCTGAGAGTAGCTTGGGACTCAACATCTTGCTAAGCACATCACAGCAGTGTTACCACTATGGCCTTCTGTGGGATACCTTTAAGGTACAGAAGGTAGCCTCCAGGCAGCACAGTCCTATTTGTCCATCCTGAGCCTTGTCTGCTTGGTCTCCTGGCCTGCCTCTCAGGAAGGTGATGGAGACCCTGGCTCCACCCCCGTCTCCCATCAGMACGTGTAAAAAGTGAGAGATGGCTAACAATTTCCTGTGCTAGCATTTAGAAAAGGAGAGCTAATTGTTTTTACCAAGGAGAAGATAATTGCTAACAGAAAATATTTAATTGGCATAATATTTTAATCCAATTTGGAATTGGGGTAGGACATATACTCTAACACAAGCTTGTCCCAGGATCTTCTAAGACAATAACATTGCTGTCACATTACAAGCACAGTCCTTTTAACCCTGTACTGCAGCTCCAGAGAATAATCCCTCAGGAGTATAATATTTCCCAGCACCATACTTGGGCATAATAGCAAAAGGAATTTTAAAAGGAGACCAGTATTCTCMGGTTCTGCATATCTTTCTACAGCACTAAAGGATTGCCATCATCATCACATCCAGTTCATAATCAGACACTYCAGGCCTTTCTGGCACAGAGAGAAGATGGTTGTTAGTCACGTGATTAAAGGCTAATCACCAGAATCACAAAGGCCTGGCAAAGATGGGATCAACAATGGAGCAGAGAAGTCCTGGAGAGGCAATAACAGCAGGTGCTGAAATGGCTGCTCTGAAAACTGTACAACGAGAAGCATTCACCCCATCACATCCAGTGTGAAACCCACCAAGACAATTTTACTGAAGAGGCTATATCCCCAGAAGACCTTGCAGACTGCCAGGGGTTATTGCCTACAAGGACACAGGACTCACTACGGGGCACTGGGAAAGGCATTTAGGGGTTGTATGCACCTTACTGTGTCAGGGCTTAAGGAGACCATGGGAATGTATGACACTTATGGCATACTTAGGGGATGAAACAAAGGAAAGGATTCAAGGTAGATTGGGAAGGAACAAGCAAGTGAAAATGGAGATAAATGAGTACCAAAGTAGCTGGTTAAGTGTAAAGAGGTTGTTAGTGCACTTGGCCAGCTGAGCTCCGTGCTACCTCACCACAATCTAATTGATACTCTGGTTTAATCMAATTTACAATGATCTTCTGTTCTTAGTAGAAATGTGTGGATGCTAGTGAGCTTCAAGATGGACTTACAGAAAAGCAGGATAAGAGATGGGTGTATTAGCAACAAAAACAGGAAAGTGAAACTCCACACCTAGTATATCTGGGTACCAGCATGTGAAGAGACCAGAAAAGCTCTGCYCTGCTATCAGAAGGATCCAGAATGTGTTTTCATATATATAAATATATATACACAATATASAAAATACACATGTATATTTTCCACTTGTGGATTTCCATTCTAATCAGTTGGAGAGGAGGAACAGCACTGGGCAGCCTGAGCTTTTTCTGAGTGCTGTGTATTTATGTGGGTGTTACAAGATACTGTTTCTATGTTTGAAGCTGGCTCATATGTGTGTGCGAGCATGTGTTCACTGGCTGGACTTCGATATCAAAATATCTTTCTGACTTCACAGTTCAAAGACAAGTGAGATATAGTAAGTGTTTAYAGATATCTGAATACATGTAATGCATACATAAGCTTTGAGAGATCACAATAAAAGCAGGACCACAATACAGACACTCCTGGYTGCTGCATAATGCCAGTGTGCATACTGCTTTATAGCAGTAGTTTTCTTTTGGCCACCATTTTCTGTGCCATTTAATAACATTTTGGAGATCTTCCTCTCTGGAAGGAAAACCTTCTGAAYCTTTGGTAGAGTTGAGCTGGGGTCCTGGGAGTGCAGACAAGCAAATTACAGACAAGCAGGGGATGCCAAGTAACAGCCCTTCAAAAATTTATCTTCATCCTGCTGCAGAACTATGAAAACCACCTCAACTGCTCATGTCTATTATCACTATACCTGAGCAATATTCCTCTATGTGTTAAAAGARAAAGTGGACTCTTTTACAAGACCTTTTTTCTTTTGCTGAGAGAAGGCTTTGTGACCAGGAACTTATGCCTGGTTTTGTGAATGAAGATGAAGCTCTKATGTGATAATTGACACTTTATATTCATCAGGTATTATCTCACAAGAAAAGTATCACTTTTCCATTATAACCKTTTCAAGCCTGGCAGCCTTGTGCAGTGATTTCGTATTACAGTGAACTCTTTTGAAATAAGGATGAGGATTATCCCYGCTCTGTTTACTCTCTCCATACTAGTTTTACATTTTTGAAAAGCTTGGAAAAAAGGTATYATAGGTAGTAAGGCCTATTATTGGAGTTTCTCAGAGAGGCTGCTTTGAAGACATGTTTCTGAAATATTGTCCTTTTATCCATTAATAATGGAAGCTGTCCAGGAGTGAATGAAAACTTGAGCAACAAGTATGAAAAACACAATTGTCTTTTCCCCTGAAACAAATTGCTAGCCTCCTGGTCCCCCCCTTGATTTTCTACCAGCCATCAGGCTCTTCTGTTGTACTGTCTGGTCCTTTCAAAACCCTCAAAGCCAACAAGAAAAATCACATTTCATTTCCAAAAAGAATTTCAGCTCAAATCCAGCTCCTAAGATTAGTTTCCATCAATCCTTCCTCAGCATTAGTGGCACCAGCCTGTGTAACCTTTCCCAGTATTTGTTTCACACGTATGAAAGTACACAGATGGCCAATTATGCCAGTGATGGCACTGAATTATTATGTCTAATTAGAGATGGGAGCAAGATTCTAAGATGAGAAAARAAGAGGTCTGACTCTTTCAGATGTGTGGATTTATGGGCTTCCTTATCTGTACCTGTAGTGCTTCAGCACAGACATTTTACAATTTTACAAGGCATTAATGTCATGAATATAARCAGGGGCTAAGGAGGTGATGAGGCACTGCTGCCAGGAGCCCAAAGGTGGGTGGTGGGCACCCTCTGAGGAGCAACAAAGGAGAGCTCAGCATGCGGCTGGGGCCTTCACAGCACAGACAGCAAGAGGCACASGACACTATTTTTCCTCTTCATAGCTCTTCTTGACTGCAAGGTGTAGATTCCTCACCTTCTTGACAAATATTTCAGATTGAGAAGAAAAAAAAAGCACCATGAGAAAAACAAGGCAGCACTATTATTCACATAAATAAGATGGCTGAGGAGTAAGCCCACTTCTCCTCCTACATGATCTTGGGATGAATTAGTGGCATTCATTGCTACACTGCTAGGTTCTGTGAGAAACAAAAGATTGCACTTTTCATTTTAGGGTCGAGTGGAAAGACTTGACTGTGAAAAGTCAAAGCTTTTTAGACAACTGCAAAATCTGATTTAATACTAAGAGAATTACATGCAGACTGGTATTTTGTTCTCTTCTTTCAAGTTTACTCAAGTAAAAAAGTAATTAATTCTTCAAGCACAGTTGAACCTTGCCTATTTTACACTGAAAACTGGGTGACTCACTGGAACCTGCTAAGTTTTTTGAATTCATGAGCATGAAATCAATTAATAGCAGAAATGAATTCTTCCCAAATCATGCCTATTTTCATTTGATAACTTTAGTTTAATGTCATTTCAAATACTTTGGAGTTGCTGATCAGTCATCAAGATACAATTAGGGTATATTTTATAAGAAATGACACCTCAATAGGCGGCCCATAAAAGACCGCCTTTTGTGTGATTCTCTACTGAAATGAGAGACAGATTGCTGWTTTTATGAACCATCCACAAAGTGGCTGGAAGGTGCTTAACTACTGTTTTAATCAAATGAGTTACTGCTGCTTCTATATGTTTTGCAATACTGGCCCATATATTTAATGCAGCAAAATGTTAAATATTTGAGGAAGCTCACTAAAGATTGTTTGCTTGGTATATTTTTAAAATTTCTATAGCAAAAATTTAAATATATTGTTCTTTGCATATTTTTTTTACAATATTCAGTTTCCTCCCTACTTAGTTAAACAAGGCATGGACTTAACCAAACGCTCCCTTAAACTTCCTTTCCATTTCTGAGGTCTGATCGCTGAAGACTCATTACAAACATTTTAATGCTGCATTTACAAAAAATACTTAATACGAAAAATTAAATATAAGGAATGTGTTCATCACAATTTTTAGGTGATCAAGTTTAAAACATCATAATATAGAAGTGCCAACCTCAGAAAAAAGCAATACATGTGATACAAGTGTAATATGATACATGTGATACAAATGTAACATTTTCTCATCAATCTTGCTAATATGTAACAACATGTACTTAATTCTTCATGCAATGAAAAAATCTAAAAAGAGCAATCTTAAACATTTAATACCCAAGCATCTCCTCACGATACACGTAATGCAATARTCCCCACAGATAAATAATATATCCAAACCCAAAAGCAAAGACAAAAAAACCCTAAAGAAACAAACCACAAAACCAAACCAAAACCAAATAAGCAAACAAACAAAATGAAAGAAAGAAGAATGAAGAACCCAAATTTCTAAACTCTACAGTGTCAGCATGACTTTTWCATGGGTCTAAAGCTTGTTATATGCTTTCTGAATTGCTACTGACTATTATCAGTAGCAATTACCACTWACACACTTTCTGCCTGCATTCTGACAATAACCAGTTAGATCTCTGCTATTTAAGTGTCTCATTGTTTCTTATTCTCTCCCTTCCTCTCTTAGTTTAAGAGCATGAAGTATCTATTCTCATAACAATAGCTGAAGCAATTATCTGTTCCAAACATYGTTAGATTAGCTAAAAAATAGTGTGGCCAAAATAGCTTTATGCTACACCTCAAGTATTGCCCAGCTTAGAYTTCTCCTTTCATGTAGAGCCATAGAGTCACTAGTCCAAACTTTCACTGTAATCCAGAGGTTATTTTAATGCTCAGTGGGTTGACTTCCCATCCAGAGATGGAAATCTTGGCCTTAGTTTCCATGAGAGCCTATTGCTTCTGGCTCCYCAGTCAGGGTATCCTGGTGAGTATCCAGGTATGGTCCAAAAAGGGAAATAAAACAACCAGACCTGGTCAGAAGACTGTCTTTTGTTCCAAATGTCTTTATTTTTGAAAGAAAAGCAAAGCTGTGCTGAGCTGGGACACAAAAGCTAATGATCAGAACATTTTTGTGGGAGGGAAAAGCCTTGGAAGGATGTGGGCATTTTTTCAGCTTGTTTCCTGGGCTGCCATGCTCCTCTGGCTGCCCGCTGTGTAGGCAGGCTCCCAAAGAGCTGAAAGCCTGCTCTGCAGAGAGGGATGGGCAGAAAGCATGAGGGAGAAACCCTGAAACCTGCTGGCTACCAAGAGAGGCCGGCCAAGGGACCACTGCTCTCTCCTTCACTGGGCTGATATGAAGACCCTGAGCAGCACATACCCAGCTAGCCAGCAATCTACTCTCCTGGTGAACAAGAGGCTGCTGCCAGCAGGAAGGCCAGCATTTGGGATGGGATTTGCAGAGACAGCCATCCAAGAGAGGCCAAGAACCCCAACTCTGGTGACAACTTGARTTACGTATTGCTCAGACACCAGTTACCTTTTCCCTGCAACCACCAGCTGGGGAACTTGGAAACCCCAGCCTACATCCAGGTCACCAGAAACAAACAGAGACTTTGAATAAAATCAAAGAGAAGGTTGAACTGGCARAAGAGTTGGCTGGAGGAGTTATTTTCCTACAAACTGTCATTTCTCAATGGAAATTAATTTCATAAGGAAGCTCTTGATAACCCCCATAACCTGAGGGGTTAAATACACTGAGGTGSAGTGATAGGCTTAACACATGTACTTTTAAGGGAAAAAGGACTTTTGATTAGTTTCAGGGACATCACTGTGCCAGAACCCACCAGCTGTTTGGTGRCCAAGAAGCAGATGTGGGCAGTGGGGTGTGTAAGGTCTCTCGAAGSAGGGATCTGCAACCGCCTGTGCTCTCTTACTACTGAAGGTGCCAYGGTTTAATGAGTTAAAAAGCTGGGGTGAACAGTTTTGTTCATTAGGAACCTGATATGTTCTGGAAGAGTTGTCACACAGCTGGTAGCAGTCTCTGAAAGTTTCAGTGAAAGAGTTGTTTGCTRAAGAAAAAGGAGATGACTATGTGTCTGGTCATGTGGTTCCTGTTTAAATTAGATCAGCTGCACCTGGACATTTAAAGATTTAAGGTGATTTTTTCCTGATGCTATTAACTGCCCAAATGTTSCCCAAGATAAAAATTAAGACTTAAAGCTTTAGAATAATTAGATTTGCTGCCTGAAAAGAAATGGTCATTCATAAACTATCTAGCAATGGAGATACATTTAGCAGAGCCTGATATCCTTCTGCTATGCTTTATACTAGGTAGCAAGAGCTCTAATACCCCATATTTCTTGTTTCCACTATTTTATATCTATTTTTATATTTTTTTGTTACTTTTTTTTTCTCTCAAAGGGCTAAGATAAGCATATTGAAGAAATGTATTTTTAGCCTAGTCCTCTGATCACATTCTTTAAGGACAAAGGAATTGCAGATCTGCTTGCAAATATTATGTTACTTCTTTTAGTTGTCTTTATGCAATTTTAGATTAGGCTTTCAGTATCTACCTGCAGGGAATTCATGCTGAGCCATAAAAGCCTATTAAAGGAGTGACTGGTGAGGCACTAAAAATAMCTTAGTCTGAAATAGCTTGTTTCAGCTCTTTATCAGGCACTAAGAAAAGTGTGCTGCCTAATATCCTACAGGAGAAGGATGATTTCCAGAGGACAAACACAATACCTCTGAAACTGATAGAAGGAGAAAAAAAGAGAGTGTGACAAGCTAAGCACTGGATGTCCCCTTTCATAAAAGCAGAAAATCTTCACAGAACAACTTATATATAGCTAAGAGAAGCTATCCCGGATAAGGTAGTCCCAGTTCAATGTTTTTGTTCACCAACTTAGCCTGTACTGGCTGTTCTCTTAATCCTTTCTCTAGTCCTGCTTCATATTTCCTCTTCCCCTCTCGGTGCTTCATCATTTCATCTCCCTATAATTTCTCAGACATTATTTTTAATCATTTCTCACCTGTTCTCCTCTCTTACCTTCTGATCCTCTCTCCAACTCATGTGCTGATACATCAGTGATTAATTAAGCTTCAGTCTTCAACTTTGGTTCATTTGTCCTTCTCTCCCATTGTACGACCATCCCTTCCAACTCTGATACCTGTTTCCCTTACTTCTGCTCCCATCCTGCAGAGTGGACTATCTTCCCTCATGTGTATTTCAATTGCCATGTTTAATTTCTACTATCATCTATCTATCTATCTGTCTGTCTGTCTGTCTGTCTGTCTAGCGCTGATTTAGGTGATGGCTGAGTCAACATCTACAGCTCAGTATATTTTTACTTCTTAGACCTACTCACAAGCAGTCCTGTTGCATGAAACACAGCTGGGGTTTTCTGATCCTTCCTTGCCTGTCACAATCCAGGGAGCTCTTTCTCTCATAACACAGAATTGTTAAATGGTTTTTTGGTCTACCATTTACTAAGTCTTCAAGTCTGTTTATAATTGATGTGACAGATAGTGTCACCATTAGAAAAGGCCTTAGCCTTTCAGGAATTATTAGAAGTCATAATCAGCTCAAGATACAGATACAGATACAACTCCAGATCACTGTTCTCAGTTTTTGAGAAGAAATTCAGTGTTTCTGTGAGACTGATTTAGTGATACAAAGTGTGTATCTAAATAAAAATATTTAGAGACTTTTAAAGAGAAAACCACTTAAGACTGTCATTAATTTTCAGCTGGGATCTCAAACTTGGGTTGGAAATACAATTTAGTGGGAGTCTATCTACCTTTACTTGCAATTATTCCTTCTGGAAGTCAAGCAGTAGATATGAAATACCACCAGCCATGAAAACCAGTAATTCTGATACAGCAGTTCTTTTACCTGTCATTACACAGTGTGACATGATTTAAACCAGAGGTTTTAGCTCATCAGAAACTATTCTCCTCATTTTTTTCCCACCATCTGATGTTCCTACACTTTCAGAAGGGCAGCTGTCCCAAGAGTCTTTCCTAGTTCTCATCCTGAGTAACACCCAGATGCACCTTGGAATTCCTTTTTCCAGGGAAGAGTAATCCCTGAGCATCCACCAAATTTCACTGTTAAAGATACACTCATATACTGAAGAGATGCAATAAACAACTTGTCCTTTTTGATATTGCTGAAGGCCCCTTCAGAGAGAGATTGACCCTAGAGTGAAATAGAGAATAATAAATATGAGGTGCAGGAGTTTTTAAATGCTCCAGCAGCATGAACTGGAAGACATTAAAAATAATTAGAAGGGAAATGCCAGTGCTTCACATAAGGTCTACACAAAGTATGGACTGTACAARTTAACACTGTATAACACCACCAGCACATTCAGTATATCTTTTTTGAAAGAAGTATAAATAGAGTTAGTTAATTTATTAAGTGGACTCTTCCTTCTCTGTTGAGGTTATTTGGAAAGATTTTGTTTTCATTTGAAATAGATGAATAAATTACAGACCATCCCCTCCCATTTGCAACAATCCTTTCCTCTCCCAAGAAGCAGCCCCTGAATAAAGACACACTACATCAAGCAGGTCCATAGAAGGTGTCTTTAATACAATAAACCTGTTGTATGGCATTAGCATGGAGCAATAGTGGAAACTCTGCTAACAGTAAGTTTTACATTATCAACGAAAGAGTTGAGTAAAAGTAGGGTCTTAGCCTTCATTGTTTCTGCTTATAGAGTTGCAACCCCAGAACCATTTCTTTTTCATGCTGCTTCTATTTGAAGCAAGTGGAAAATAAATCTAAGGGGTTTGGGTGAGCATCAAAAAATAAACTGAAAAAATAAGCTGGAAAAGGATCTGACTAGCTCTCTGCCATTGACCCAGAAGCCCAAAATAT
Organism: Alauda arvensis; assembly: GCA_902810485.1. Classification (NCBI taxonomy): domain Eukaryota; kingdom Metazoa; phylum Chordata; class Aves; order Passeriformes; family Alaudidae; genus Alauda; species Alauda arvensis. The sequence goes on from CADDXX010000352.1 coordinate 775,953, forward strand.
TATACAGTCCTTAAAAGAAGTATCTGAAGAAGCAAAGAGAATACCTAATACTTTGTTAGGAAGTTTGATAAATATTTTATCTCTTCCTTAAATACTCCTCCTAAATTGTTAGTCTGACACCTATGAACAGTTTCAGCAGGTTTGAAACAGAACTGCACCCAGAGTAGCAAGAGATTTGTCAAAGTCTCACTAAGCCAAGTGCCAATGATTGTTATTATTTATGCCATCATTAAATAATAGATGAAAGATCACAGTGAACCTCCTAAAAATGTCCAATATTTCCTCAGCAATCTGCTCCCTGTATCTAACATGGAAGTATCTCCAATGATGAATCTTACATGCAGCAGTTTTTGTTAAAACAATATTTCTGTGAAAACCTATGCTGTGAGTGCTTCAGTCTTGCCCCAATGACACATCTCTTCCCGTACAGGTACTTGCAAATGATGCTCAAGTGAGTCACTGGACATTCAGTTATGTTTAACAGTCACATTAGGGCTGTTGTCATTCTTCCTCAGGAAACATCTGCAAGCCTGTTCTGGCTCATCTCAATCTTTGCCCATCGATCAGACATTATTGATCTGAGTAAGGGTCCCTAAACACCACAGGAATGGTAAGTGAACAGCTGCAGTACAAAACCGGGAACTTATCTGTAAAAATCAAAGACCTTGAGTGAAAGTTGCTGAACTACTGTGGAAATAAAAATTTACTCCTTGATCTAAAGCTGACCAAGATCAAATCTCAAGCTATAGTGTTCAAAAGAGTTCTAGAATTCCTAAAGTGTTTATTGGGCTGGGGAAACTGGGCATACATGCTTGGGGGGCAATGGGTTCCTTCTACTTACTGAAATCTGTTTGCTTTCAGGAATATCAAAAAATGATCTTGCTACAACCTGCCAAGTGGTGCTAAGCAATGGTCATTGTGGCAAAGCCATCCTGCAGATACATATCTAATGACCTGAGTCCTTTTGAGATTCTGGAACTCTGAATTTGAGTGTGTACCCTTTGCATTCTTCCTGAAGGAGAAACATTTGTCAAAACTCTGAGCCATGCTTGCTCAAGAAACTGAAAATTTGAGAAGTATTACTGCCGTTTCAGGGTTTGGGCAAATCCTTCTCATTCCAAAACCATCTTATCACATACTTGGTACAGCTCAGGAAGATGCCTTGAGAATTATAATTTACTTTGGTAAAAATCTCCAGAAGCTACTGTCAAGTAACCTCTTGTATTTACTTGATAAGTAACCAGGTCCTTCCATCTAGATCTTTTGTTCATGGTTACATGCTATATGSATGTTTGCATATTCATTCTTGCAAACTTTACCTGCTTGCAGTGAACACTTCCTGTGAAAGGCCTTAGCAGGGATTGACCTCTGTAAACTGAAGTGTTATCACTAGTGTCTGACCACTTTGCAAGCCTGGCTAGCTCAAAAGACCACAAATGAATATTAATCAAGTACACAAAATACTTTCWGTTTCAGATAACCCATGAAAATGCACACTAATCTTTGTGAGGTTTGCTGATTTTTTGGTTTGTATTAAGTATATCTGGTGGACCTCTATCTAACTAGAGATAAATTACTTCACTGAAAATGCAGAAGACAAACAAGACACCAATGGTCTTGATCTGGTATTGTTGGCAAATTCTTTGGCTACATTTCTTGTACTAGTTTCATCCCACCTAAAGTTGTGATGCCTATGAACAAATCTGTAATCAACACCATTACAGACTAGACTTTTGATATACACACCTTCCTAGACAAAGACCAAAACAGAAAAATGCAAGAACTTTGTGAACTCTGAGCCAGTCACTCTGCATCATTGGCATATACTCATGGACCAGACAATGAGATGTTCTTTTCTCTGATGTTGTTGTCTGCTGACTTAGCTATGTTTGCCATAGAAACTTTGGGTTACCACACTTTTCATCAATCATCTGAGGGGACAATCCAAAGCACTGGGGACAGATCTAGCAATATATTGAGGTCAGCTCCTTGTTTGAGCTCTGAGGCCAGGTTTTCCTGCAGCATTTCAGTGAAAAGATGCTTCTTTATGCTTTTCCTGTTGCAAGCAGAACTAAGTGTGATCATTTGGGAGACAGAATCTTGAAGGCTATAATTAATTACCTTCAAGTTGGAGGTAATTAAAGATGTAGATACTTGACCACTGAGTAAGCTAACAAGGAGGTATACTTAAGGCACACTGCATCAAAGTAATGAAAACTACTATTCTGAAGAAGGGAGAAGAGAGGAGAAGCTGAGAGGACCTATGCTGGTACTTATCCAATTACCTGTACATATTATTTCAGATAAAAAGTAATTTCAGAATACTGCACAAACCCTGTGTTAAAAATCAGGGCACTGAAAATGCAAGACTAGAATAAATGGTGTGTCAAGGAAAAATTTTTGTCTTTGGTTAAATAAAACATCCTGGAAATATCATGTTGGGCTGAAGTCTCTTCAAGGTTGATGTGCTCCAGATCTCGTGGCTCCATTAGAGAAAAGGAAAAGAGGTTTCTTTCAACTTGAGGCATGATCTTGCACCAAACCATTTGCTTTTTTTCCCTGAGCTCTTAATAAAGAGGTAGAATTTCCAATTAGTAAAAATAAGACTAAAAACTTTGTCTATACTGATCTCATCTTACAGCAGAAGTCTCATAAAGATTCCAGGCCTGTATACAGGACAGAGACACAACGTATTGTCAAAACAGAGGTGACTCGGTTTTATTAGTCTCATAACTCCTTAAGAACAAGTTCTAAAAACCACTCTTTGGCATCTAAAGCACTGCTGAAGAAGATTATATGAAGGTTCAATACAGTGATTCAAAAATAAAAAATCCTGACCCCTCCTCTGAAAGTCTGTGTGTACGTAAGCCTTATCCAAAGAAAATTTACTGGGGTGCTAAATTCTGTATTTGCACAAATGGCCAGAGATAGTATTTTCTTACTTGACCTGAACATGTGATATAATCCCATCTCCCACCTAAGATTCCATCTCCATCCTAAGATTCACAAAATAAGCTTATCTCTTAGGAGACCCATCTGGAGGCCTGATCCGCACATACTGCACACACACTGAATTTAATGAAATGGCAACAGCAACTGCTGTTAGCGGCAGTGGCAGCAGTGACTGATCAGTGTTTATACAATACCTTAGCTATCAGGGCAGTTGCCAAGTAAAGAGGAAACTGAAGATTCTTTTAATCCCTCAAATGTTCCCAACAAAATGGAAGACAGGCCAGTTTGTCTTTTCACAGGATTCAGCCACTTGGCATATCTGAAAAGGTGGACAAAATGACAGCCCGAGCTAAGCACAGGCAGGAATCTCTTCACCCGGTGACCTACTACTGTGACTTTTGTTTTGAGCTGCCTGGTGGTGCCCAGGCAACTTCTGGGGTCTCTGATCTACCCCAGGAGCAGAGACATTTGCTTTGGCTGCTGCAGAGATGGATGACATAGCCTTCAGCTCCAGTCTGGGAGTTGCCTCCAGGATCCCCATGTAGAGGAATTTCTCCATTGTATCCTGCCAGTCAGTTAGGGGAAAAAGGCACCCTGAGGCAGAGTGGCTTGAGGGTGAGTGTCACTGGTGAAAGCTGCAGTCTACGCTATTTTTTGCTGTAAAATGCTGTTAAAATGAGACTAACAAGCCATTGAAATAATCTTCCTGGGAAGTGGTGGATGCCCCAACATTGGACGCCTTTAAAATTCAGCCAGAGTCTTTTGGGCACAGTGTGCTGAGAATGACCATGCTTGGGTGCTGCAGTGCCTCAAAAGACAACACTGCATTGGCAGGAGGTGTGAAATGGGCCTTGCAGCTTCTCAAGTTAGCTAAACTATGCTGCCACAAACAAGGTGCCTGCAAAAGCCCTAGTGGAATCAGTGTGTCTGAAACCATGGCATTTTCAATATTTCTGATTAGAAAGCATGTATTCAAAGGAAATAATACAGAAATTGAAATATTTAAGGTCAAGCCATGTTTCCATAACAGTTAGTGGGATACTTGACACAAACTTTTAAAAAGCAAGAATTACACTCTAAATAGTCTATTTATGAGGAAAAGGTAATATTTTAATGTACCAGAATTTTTCCAAACTGTTTCAGGAAAATTATTAATAACCAAAGAAATCTGAAAAAACTCAATGTTGAAAAGTGCTTAATTGCCATAGCAACGCCTGTTTTACCATTGAATATCGTAACTCCAGAGAGATGCAGAGCTGCCATGATCAGATGGCTTCCTTTAAAATTTCCTGATTGCTAAAATCAAAGAATTTTACTGCATAATCCTCTTTAAACACAATAACAAAAACAGCTTCCCTCAGCATTAGCCACAAAGTGCCAAATGTGTTTCCATACAGAAACAGAGATCACCTTCACTTTAAGCTATTAAAGACCATTTTTGTTAAAAAACAAAATAGAGAATCGTGTTAAATAACAAATGAAACTGCAAGATCTGAAATGAACCTTTTCTTTCATGACTCAGTCTCACTGAGGGAGGCAGTCGGAGTTGTCTCTATATTCGACACACGTGCACTGTGACATTGACTTAACTGCAGAGTAGACAAATATTAGGAGCCCCCCAAAAGCATAAAAGAAAAAAAAATTGTCATAGTGTTATTACCAATAAACTTGTCTTGGTTATAGATCCAGAAGTTGATCATCTGCCTCTGAAATACGCTTAGCAAAATAYGTGATAATTTTAAGTGCACAAAAATATTACTGATGTGCTAAAAGCTATCATTCTGCCCCTCAAAGGAAATGGACTACCTCTGACCTCAGCAGGCTTTCAACCAGACTTTAGAATTTCTGAGCTGGAGGATTTGTGGCCAACAGGAGCCAGGCAGACTGAGAGGAATAATGCTGGGCAGAATGTCACTTCTCCTGAGAAAGTGTCCTGCTCCCCCAGTAGCTCCTGGGCCTGTGGTTCCTTGGAAAATGGATGCAGCAGCAGGTACCTATGTGGTATTACCAAAATCTGTTATGATTGTTCTTTCCTAAGAAAATCTATTACAGAGGACAAGAGCCACACATTCGATCTCTTACAATTGATGACAGTTTTTTAAGCCTTTGAAATTTTTTCAACTGAGAGCAATTTTGGCACACTTGATAAAACCTTTGAGAAGAAAGATCACGGAAAAGCGTGACATGCATGTATCTGTTTGCCAGCATGAATTCTGACAAAGCTGAGGACATCCATGGTGGAAGTGACAGCAGAGGGTGGAGGTGGAGGGCTGGCTCAGTGGGAGCAGTGCAGCTGTGACATGGCAGGGACACGTTTGCACAGTGCAGTCTTCAAACCCAATTTTACCCTGTTATTTTTGACTGATGAGGAACAGAGACCCTATTAAAATGACCTCCTGATATGCATTGACCACTGACCATAGGGAAAAAAACCACAACTCTGTGGTGGCAGCAAGTTGTTTTACATTATTTCTGTCTATTTATAGCTCATGTGAATATTTTGACAAATGCAAAGAATTCTGTAGATTAGCTACTTAGACACCCTGCTGAATGGATCCCAACAGAAACTCGAGGGGTCAAAGAATTTTCTAGCTAAAGAGAATTAAATTTGTGATTCACTGAAGAATGTTACAAGGCAGACACTGAATTTTTGCACTTCCACTTTTTGTAAATTGTCTTTTAATTAGATTGTTACCCTAACTTACCCCCTTGTCCTCAAGTGTAAGTCAATTATTTTATATGCAAATAAATCCCTAAACACCTCATTTAACATTTCAGCATAAGAAATTGCACAGGTACTTCATTTTAAATCTTCAGTGCTGTGTTAAAAGAAAAATATTTTTGCAAGGTTGCACCACAGCACCAGCTTAACCACACTGTAGGAAAACTTTCATTCAGCCATTACTGTCACCAAGGAAATTGAAGTTAATTCTAGCTTCCACCTTCTCAGATACAGACTTCTGGTAAAAATGTATAGCCTATTTTTGAAACCTCTGTAAATACCGTTAATGACTTTTGTTGCTGCCTGGATCAATTTCCTGACTGGCAGACTCCAAATAGACTGAATTAAAATATGTTTGATATTATGTGTCATTAGTAAGTGAGCACTCTTACCTTTTCAGATAGAAGACATCTTTACAGCATTTGCATTTGAAAGGGATGAGTAATTTTCAGCTTTGAGAGAACGTAACTCACATGTTTTCTGCATAATTTTGCATTCCACTTAAAAAATTCTCTCTCCTCTGCCATATCTTTCATATTCCTTTAGAATATGAAAAACTTAGGTTTCCCAGTATCTCTAGCCCTGCCAGTTTGTCCATATCTCTCATGAGTACTGCTTGAGTACTCCCAAAAGAAAGATGAAAGCTCAGTCTTGCTCTGTTTTTCTTCAAATAATTTCAGCAATGCCTGCTGGGGATTATCCATGGAAAATAATTTATAAAAAGAATTTTTTTGCTACATAAAAGGCTAAATAAAAATAAGGTTTATCTTCTACGTAATTAAAATTTGTGCAAACTCAGCATTAGACATCTTTCTTTCAAGCAAATACTCATACCCCATCTTTGCAGAGTGCCATACAGCTCTGTTTCCACACAGAGCAAACCAAAGAAAAAATCTCATAGACCTTCTCCTGCACATTTTAGCTTTTTGTTAGTGGAGCCATTGCCTGGTGCTTCTTCACCAATGAAAATCAACATTGAAAAAACAGAAGTAAGTAATCTCTTCTGTTTGGGTAAACAAAAGCTACTCTTCAAGAAGGATCACAGATCATCTTACAAACCTTTTAATAACGGTGCCAATGAAGGGATGTTCTCTGTACTATATACAGGATCTAAAGGATACATTTTGCTACTGAAAGTTCTGCCCCATCTCCCTTTAGTCTGTATGTAATGAACTATGGCAAAACAAGGCAATGCCCACCCAATGTGATGGTGAGCACCACATCCTTTGTCATATTTTAGAGCCTAATCATTATGAATATTTGCAATAGTTTGTGTAAATGATGTAGTTGCCCCTTTCTCCCCCAAATTTTCCAATTGCAATTCTGACTTCTTGATTTCTCAAACCTTCATCTTAATAGCAATAAAGATCAAGCTTTGAGTAGGAATTCTCAGAAGTAGTCTGTGTTTAAGCCAGTCTATAATAACACTAAGTATAGAATGTCTGATGTTTGTTATTACTTATTGATATAGGTTTAACATAGGTTTAGCTACATTTCTTATTTGATTTATCTGAGATGAGTTGAGTCAGGTATGAAGAACAAACACCCTCTTCTAAAGAGAGTTGACCCTATTCCTTGCAGGCCCCACTGGTAGCTGATATTGCTGCAGCAGAAGCCTACCCTCCATTTTATAAAGTCATACTGTGAAAGGCATCAACTACATAGTCCTGTCAAGAGAAGCAACACAAATTATTTATGAAACTTATACAAACATTCACAAAAAAATTACTACAACATTTTTTTGTGGGCCACAAATTAAAAGAAGCACTATTCCTAAACATTTTTGCTCTGCAATTCTTCTTTGTAAAGACATGGAAGTGATAAAGGAGTTCCTGTTTTTATACACAGAGGATCATAGGATCATCAAATGGCCTGGGTTGGAAGGAGCCTTAAAGATCATCTAGTTCCAGCCTCCCTGCCATGGGCTGGGACTCCTTCCACTAGACGGGGTAGCTCAGATCCCCATCCAACCTGGTTTTTTGACTTTTCATGACTTCTCTCTGCATAATCCAGTATAGTCATCAGAAGTCATTACTTTTGGAACAATATTTGTGCATTTTCACTTAGCTGCTCTTACTCTGCATTGCTGGGTTAGTTGCACTGGAAACAAGGACAAGAGGCTTAGCTGCACTTCAGTTTGTGTTGCAGGAATCACTACTTTCAAGGAATGACACTGAAGTAGAACAACCAACAGAACCAAGTATCTAAAGCTGTTTTCAGCACCTCTACTGAAACTATTTTCTGCTACTTCTATTTTGGTTAGCTCAGGACCAGCCTGTGATATATGAAATCACCCCAGGATTCCCCTATTTATTGAGTAGGATGTTTATCTGTAAGGATGGTTTTTTTTTCCAGAATTAATTTTCCTTGGTCAAGGTTTGATTTAGTCAAGTTGTCAGTGAAATTATACTGACTCACAGAGATCTAAAATTAGCTTTTATTAAATCTAAGCATATCTAATAATCTCAACAGGTCTAATAAAACTATTATCTTCTAAATTTTCTAGAACTATGCTACTTAATTTACACACTTTATACAGTTTCTTGAAAGTCATGAAGTTGAAGCAGAATACAATCCAAATTTTATTGTTTTGATAATTAATTTTAATTAATATTGTTGTGTACTTCCTAAAAGAAGGGAGGGAAAAAGGCATATATAGAAACAAAAATGACCAGAAATAATCAGAATCACAGAAAAAGCATATGAGTTTAATTCAGAGGTTTATCTGTTGAGATCTCTGCTTCCCCTACCGCTTTCAGGTGATATCTTTCCAAGGCATTTGCAAGACTGTTTCAGACCTGAAGTTTGTTTTACCATTGCTGTTTCTTTACTCAAATAATTATGAAGCATTCAAATAAAAGTCAATCTTACTTCACAAAAGAGGGAGGGGTGGGGGAAAACAAGGAGACAAAAGGGACATTTGCTTTGCAATTTTATTTAACAAAAGAAAAAGAGGAAGGAAAAAAAACCAACATAATTTTGTTTTGCCAGCCATAGAATAAACAAATGTAGAAGTTTTCCTGCCTCAGTGCCTCAGAAGGTCTCAGCCTTTGCTTTTCTGGGTCATATTTATAGGTACTTTCCTGACATTGCCTTCAGCTCAATGTGCACATGGGTGCTGTGTATACATACACAGGCTCCTCTGGACAAGCCATCCTAGTTCCATTAAGTTTACCATCACATTTAACCCCATGAGACCTCTACTGCAGGTAATAAAAGTCACAGTTCTTACCCGTCCCCAGGTCTATCAACATCTTCTTGCTCTTCTTGTTGAGCCTAAAGCAAGCTTTAGAGTGAAACTTGGTATTATTTTTCTATTAAAATCTCCTGTAAGTTAAACTCTCACACCTCCCAGAAAAGAAAAAACCTTCAAATTAATTCATTTTATAATTGCTTCACTTCCTAAGGTTTAGGCTACATAAAGTAATCCATGGCCAGGTTCATGTCTCTCTTTATAAACAAAACTGCATTACCAGATCAGTTGATATGCCAGCACTTGGTTCTGTAACCACAGCTCCTTTTGCCCATACTGATCAGAAACACCAGCACTCAGAAGGAACAAGATGGTCTGTCCTGGACTACTACTGCTTTTAAAGAGTATTTTGATTTTATAAAAAATGTTACAATTAAGTCTTTCTTTCAATGATCATATACCATTTATTTTCACGGGCATTCTGACACATTCAGTGCATGCAGTCCATGCTGTCCTATGTCAAATGAAGGGTATGAACCAAAGGAAAATATTACCCCCACCCCCCCAAGACCTGCCTCTTTCATTCAAAATCTGAGTAATAGCATCCAGATCTGGGACTGTGTCCCTGCATCTCTCCTCAAGCTCTGCATGGTGCTGAGAAGGTCATCCAAACCACAGCTTTCAAAATGTGGCCACAAGCTATGCTTTCTTCATTTTCTGGGTATCTAATATGAAACAGCTGTGGATTAATTTGCAGGCATAGTGAACACTCACAACTCCAGGTGGGGGTGGTTCCCACTGCATAAAACTTCATAAAAAGGTCTCTTCATTAAAAAGTGTTCTGAAACATGATTTTCTAGGTGGCTTTCTAAAAGTAGCAGACATCTCTGACAATGGGATTTTAGCACAAACCATTTCTATAGGAATGCAATGAAGAGAAGTTCACTGACAGCCGTGAATCACTGCAAGTCTGCAGAGATTCTGGCAGTGGTACAGATAGCCATAATAGTGTATAAAGGATCCACAGCTCTGGGTTAGTAGTCTGCAAGAAATCAAAAGGTTTTGCATAAACCAGTGCCAAAGCTGAACCACATCTTCCCCTACATGTATATATAGTGCTACATGCACAAGCACACAAACAAGGAGAGTTGAAGAAAGCAAAAGGAATAAACAAACATTTCAGGCTAAACTATCTGTAGGTATTTATAAATTAAAACAGTTAATTTATATTGCAAGATAGACCTCTTTCCAAAGAGTTAGCTGTTTCTCCAGTTTAAAAAGCTTGTAAAGCCCTGCCTTCCATATAGCGTGAGGAAAAACAGGCATCTCCCAAAGATTCCAGTATGTCAGGTTATTTAATGACAGCATCCAGACCATGTAAAGAGTGATCACTTTCGCATCTCTCAGTCCAAGTACATACCTATTCTGCTCAGGAAGGGCTGGGGTCTCAGTTCTATGCACGTTGTTTCCACTTAAAGGAAGCCCAGCCATGCAGAGACCATCATATTTATTTCATAAATGACCAATACTATTTAAGGAATCAAGAGTGACATGTAGACACAAGCTAAGCCAAGCCAACCAGAAAGATATAGCAAAGAAAAGCTTGGATAATACCCACCTGACCTAGCAAGGCTATGGGATGTTTGGGTTAAATTTCTTTTGCTGCCTGAGGGAATTTGACCTGGTATCTCCCACTTGGAGGTGAATATGCTGATCACAAAAGGCTGGCTATTTTAAAGCGCAAGGGTGAGGCATCCCATTATTTCTGTTTAAACTGTTCCACTTTGCATGGAATGAATATTCATGGGGTTCCTGAGAGAATGAAAGTACAGCAGTGTGTCTGTAACGGGGCTATTAGGGTGCCTAGTGGGGAAGGTGGTGAGAAGAATACATTCTTTTGAAATATGTGAGCATACCTGGCTAAGCAGTAGCATGGACAAGGACAGGGTGTTAATGATCTGTGTTTGGGACTGAAGTGTTCCTACTGGAGATAGGATGGAATTTGAATGTTCAAATCTGATTGTGGCAGCAGCCCTCAGACACTACTGAAAAGGCTACCTGGAAATTAATAGTTATCTATTTAGTTCTGGATAATGTGAGAAAAATATAGTGTGAAACTACTCACAGAATGATGAAAAGGCCTCTCCTAGAGCTAAAGGAATAAAATTTCTCCCTTTAAACTAGCCTTATATAGAGATCTAGGAGCACAAATGATTCTGGCAGAGAAGTAATTAAGTAGAATGACTGCAAAGACCTGATAATAGAATGTCCTATATTTGGCAAAAAGTCATTCATCTAGATATTCTAAAAACCATATTAAATAACTGTTCACATGAACTCTTCTATGAAGGTATTTTCCCCTTTAGACTGTTGCTTTAATGACTGTGTAATTATTGGAATTAATTTGGTTTGAAGGAASACTAGTATTTTTAACATAGGTTTTATCAGGTAGTGACAGTATTTTTGTCTTAGCATAAGTTTGCATTTTCACTCTCAGATACCTTACTATTGGATCAAACTTTTAAACTGTGGAGCTGGTGATAAATTCATCTGTGGTAAAAAAGGTGCTCATATAAGTCTGTTTATGCTGACTTCTGCTGACTTTCCTCAGGAATGAATCTGTCCCAGAAAGCTTATTATGAAATTATTTAGAGAGATGTTGATGAAGTTGCACTATATGGATAAAGTAATTTCTGTATATTGCCCTGAAATTACTTCGCTATGAGAAAGGCACTTAGGGATGGCTTCTTTTACGGACAAAATCTATCGAATTTAACATAAAGGAGCAACACTGTTTTAAGATTCAGCAACAAAATTGCTTTATGGGATCTGTATGCACTATATGCATATATGTCACTTGGGATTATACTTTAAAAAATAAAGAAAACATTCTATTCCCAGATTGTTTTAGTTCTAGGGAAGAACGACACGGCATCCACAAGAATGAGCAGCCAGTTCTCACTGACTGAGATCAGTGACTGCTCCACTAGGGAAAAGGATCTTCCTGCTCTGAGTACAGCCCACCTAATGGAAAGAGAGCAAGGTTTTAGCTAAGGAACACCCAGGGTGCCTGTGCCTTTTCAGTTTAGCCAAAGTTCATTTCAGATCTTCTGGCTGGCACAAAGCAGCAGGTTTGCTTCTGTTTGCACGCATACAGGTGGTTTGGCACTGCAACTGCATTTTCTGTGGGAGAGCAGTAGCAGCCATTGCCTTCACAAGAGCTTTGCTGTGTAATTAAGTTTTACTAATAAAGACTGAATGTACCAGATTAATAACTTTGTCTCTACACTGCAGACTCGTAAATTAGAATTGGATTTTTGTCTGTCTAAGAATTGTTCCTAGATTCAGAACACTGCTTTGATACCTTTAATTTAATTACCTACAACAATTTTATGCCATTCATCTTCCACAAAGTGCCATTCCAGCCAATGGAGACACACTGATTTACACCAGGTCTGGGGTCAGTGTTGGAAAAATTTAGCTTACATTTTTTCAGAACACTTGATAAAAATATCTGGGGCTTTTGTTCCTGCTTATAGAGCCTTATCCAATCTATAGACTGTGGTAAATGTAAACCTTTCCCCTCCAAGGTGTGTTCTTTGTAGGAGCCAGAATTTACATTTGTCTGTTAACTCACTTTGAGGCTCATTGTCCTAAAACCACAGAGATGCAGATCTGGGAAGGACAAGAGAGTGCCATCCTGTCTCCCCCCTACACTGTCCCCAACAGGAGCTGGTATGAACTGTCCTTAAATGCATCCAATAAAACACATTCACACATATTCTTAAATACTTCAGTATTAAATACTTCAACAGTCAAAATACTCTTTCTAAAAAGACTGCACTAATAATGCAGTTTAGAAATGACAATATTTAGCTGCCATACTTAATTTTGTCCTTCCTTTCTGGTCTTAAGTAACAAGTGACCATTATTCTATTTGTCATGATCTTTTTTACATACTAGAATATTTAAACATTGCTTTTTAATGTTCCCTTTGGTAGCCTAAAGGAATGGGATTACCTTTCTTTATGGATTACATTTACTAAATCCTTTAGCATTCCTTGCACCATACCGTGGATTTTTTCCAAGTCATCTTTTTAAAAATGTGGTGTCTAAAAGTGGACACCTAGTCTGAGATCCAGTTGGCTCCCAAGCAGAGCAAAACAGTTACTTTTCAAGGGTTGCATACAATATTCCTAGGAACATATTTCTGACCAAGACTTTTTCTTGGAAAAAATAGTGTGGTTACTCATAGTCAATTTGTGATTCACCAAAACTCTCAGATCCTTCTCTGTGTAAAGACACTTCTGTTACATGTCTGTTTTCATGTCTTTGTTGAATTTAATCGGCTTTTAATTTTAGAGGGTATCTGATTTTTTAGACTTATTAATTTCCAGTTTTGATGCTGTCATCAAAGTCAGAGCAACTTCTCAGTTCATATTGACTGCAGATTTTCTAAACATATTAATTCAACTTCATCATTCAATAATTAATAAAAATACTTAGAAGAAATGGGACTCCACATGAGAGTTCACATTCTTAATGTGAATCACTGAAAACTATTCTTGGCAGTCACTCCATAACCACAAAGAGGGGATTCAGCACTCACTTCACTTGGGCATGGGTAAACCACCACCATGACTGTGGAAGTGCCCAGCATTATATTCTACTATGACACCTTTTCCCAACATCCACCTTTCCAGAAAAGTTATGCACTGGGAGGAAGTAACAAAGATGGATCCAGACCCTTCTCAGTCATCTCCCCACAGGCTGAGGCAATGGTAACAAGCCGAAATGTAGGAACTCACACTCAAATACACAAGAATTTTATCCTTTTTTTGCCATGGATTGGGCCGAACACCTTAACAAGATTCTCAGAAAATTTATGGAGTCTTCAGCTTGATGACACTCAAAAGCTGAATGGACATGGACCTAAGCAACTTGCTGTATCTAACTCTGCTTGAGCTGGGGCATGGATTACAGACCTCCTGAGGTCTCTTCCAGGCTCAAACATTCTGCAATTCTATGAATCTATAAGACTGTGCTATTTGTTTTACATGTCCTTCCTTGAATTCAGAGTGTTTTGCAAGCAGTTTTAACTTTTCATAACAATAATGTTAAATAATCTGAAGTCATGGTCTGATCTGCAGCTGAAGATCAGCCTGGGAACCAGATTAGACATTGTGCTAGTCTCTGCAATATGGCATGAATGACATGTAACATTTCAAACAGCATTTGAAACTCTGCAYTTGACTCCTCTAGAAACTGAGAGCACATCTTTTTAACCCTAGATCAAAGTCCTTCTTCCAGCCTGAGCACTGGTATTAGACAGTTTCCCTGTCACAGTCCCCCTCTTCCCACCATTCCACCTTTAAAAAGCAGCATGTTATTTTTAAGGAAGCTGAAGCCCAGAGCTGACATTATTAGTAAAGATCTGCATCCAAATTCATGACTCATATGACCCAGGGCAGGCCTCTGCAGTCAAATGGGAGTATTGGCAAGCATCACTTGTGACCTGGACTCCATCCCCTGTGTTCCCAGAACCTCACAGTCACTTCATTAGTGCCCACATGGATGAGTAACATGAATAGCATGAGTCACAGTCAGGGACTGGATATGCCTCAACAGTCTTTCCACTGTGCCTAAGGTTTTTGAATTAGTCAAGAAGCCCATGTCCCAGCAGGATGGTCAGACGGGCAGATGGATGTCTCTGGCCCCAAGACAGAGAGTCTCTAATCACAGCCATCCATTGAGAAGTTTGTCACTGGAGCAGCACAGCAAATAATAGGATTGTACCTTATGGAAGAGCTGAGCCAAAATGTATTTGTCTTGAAGCAGGAAATTTTCAACATTTATCCCTCTTAAAAGAATTTACCTGTTTTTCTGCTGCAATGGGGAACCTCTGGCATCTGAATTCACTAGGTATGGGACCTGACTCTTAAAACAACCCACAGCTTTTACGAATTATTGACTTGGAAACTGATGGGGTGGACAAACTACTCTCAGCTAGTCTCTTAACCTGATTTTGATACTTGGCAGGAATTTAAAAAGTATTCATGCTTCATTCTGTTCTCTTATTTAACAGATTGTTTTTCATCTCTTTTCTACTTTCATGACAGTTTCTGGTTGTGAAATAATGTAAAATGCACTTAATTATAATAGAGGGTTTTAAACTCTCTGTTCAGACAGGGTACTAAAACATAGTACAAGCACATGTCCTGAACTAGAATGCAATAGCAGAGTGTGAGAAAAAAAACCCCACATTTAATACAACTCTCTCTATGCATATTTCTTAGTTATATGGTTGAAATCCACACTATGTCAGGTATGATATAACTCTGTAATAGTGATTCTTCTTTTTCTTTTGTATGTTATGAATACCAGTATTTTCTCAATTATTGGTAAACCTGCTGATAATTTCTTTAAAARGCTAAAGGGGACTATGCTGTTGAATATTCCCTTGGAATTTAGGTGTCCAAAAAGGTGTCTCTTCTACTGACAGACCTTCATATTTGCTTGTTCAAAATGGGTGATTCTCCCCAGAAAATAATTCTATATAAAGACATGAGCACTTTTATCCTCTAGGTGAGATACAGATAGGAAAGGCCTCATTTGCAAGTCYTGCCAGAGCAGGAGGTATGAGGTAGACAATGGGTAGTTGAGTATTTATTGTTCCAGCAGAAATGTAAAACTTGGGGCAACTTACCACTGGCAATTCAGGTGCCAGTGGGTTGTAGATACAAAGTAGCTCAAGAGGGGTTTGTGAAACTCTTAATATGTAATTTAGGTACCCTGAAAGGCAGTTGGCTAACAAGCCCTCCAGCAAAACTGGCCTCTTGACCTGAGTATTTTATCATCTTAGTCAGTCTTCAGCTAGATAGGAAAATGATGAAGCATTACAGCCTGAGATTTGAGGGGAAGTGGTAACCACACAGTACTGTGTGCCACTGTTTGTGCCTTCAAAGAATTTATTTTGATTCTATGATCTCACACTTCTAAAACTCCTGTGTTCCCTACCAAGGTTATTGAAATGTCAGTTTTGCAAAAACTGGCTGTCTAGAGCTTGTTTTACTAGCAGCATGACCCTCTAGTGAAGCTAATTCACACCATTTTTTCCTGACTTGAGGACATATAGATACACATTATTAATATCATTCACATAGCTAGTTAAGGAACTTAAACCCACCAGAAAACAAAGAAGCATGCGTGTTTTCCCCCTATACCTGACAAAGCTCACAGTACCTGTGAAGATGGAAGAGTGTGTGCAGACTAGCANGTATAAATACAGGTCAAATAAGGCATAGGTAAATTTTGTGCTGAATTTATCAGAAAAAAATTGGCTAAAAATTAAATAACTACACCATTATTTAGATTTTAAAAATCCTTTGAATCTTCATTTCACACTGAAGCATTGCAAATGGACTTCCTTGAATATAAATATATTTTTAATATAAGTTAAGTTGATATGAACTCTAAGTGAAATATTTCATTCAAGGAGAAAAAAAAAAAAAAAAAACCTGAATAAAACTCTAAGAGTAATTCCTGGGAATATTTTTTGTTAAGACACTTCTGTCTTACCACAATAAGCTCCACAGCTAACTCCTTCCCAGTTCCAAAAAAGGCAAGCAATCTTGCACATTTCTAACTGCAAGTCAAGATTTCCATGAGGCATGTCTTTAAATGCTCATACACCATTGGTTTCTTGTAAGTTATATTGGGCCAAAGCAATTGCACATTTCAAAGATAAAACTACTGCTATAGCATTGAAGGCACAGCCCCACTACCACATGGATTTTACTTATTTCAGGAATCAAGAGTTTTCAAGATCTCCCCAAGGTTAAATACAGCATCCTGTGTGCAAGCCAAGTTGCTATGGTGACATTGCTTCATACTTGTATTACTTACTTGTTAATATAGGCTTTTGGCCTTCTGTTTTCTAATTGCTGMTGGATGAACTATCAAACTGTCTTACATTAACAATACAAAGGTGATATGAATCACATTTCAAAACACCAAACTAAATGTGGAGCAGTTAAACCTGAGAAAAATGCATCATCTCAAATATCTCTTAACAGATTTTAGATTTAAGCATCACCTTTTAATTTGAAGCAAAATTGTTTCAACTTATTAGACTYAAAATATGTTCCAGGAGGTAAAGATGGAATAAGGAGTTACATTCATAAAAGCAAGACATTAAATGTCAGGAAAGTATATTGTTGTCATGCAAAAACAGCAGGAGAAATTAAGTATTTCTAAGGTTCTGGTCTCAGTGCTGCATGTTGTCTCCACCCACTGGGAGTTGAACCTCACTGCCTACTACTTGTAGGCATAAATAAAAATATGTTCCATCAGATACATAAAATAATAATATGTTTCATGTGCACATTGTTTGTTTATGTCTTTATTTATAATTTGAACAGTATGATGCTCTTGCAGAAAGCTTTCCAAGACAGCAATATATTCTTTGTCTATGGCTCTAATAATGATGTTGTGAGAGACAGCAATCTTCTTTAGGCGTTAAATAAGTATACAACTCCTGGATAGGGATCTTAATAGAGATCACAACTCTTTTCATAGAGTTGGTTTGGGGTTTCTTTCATCTCTACTAGAAACAATCAAAGATATGTGAAAAGTTAATATGTTCAAAAGCCATTAGGCCTTTTGTTTCAGAATTTGTATATTGGCAGATGGAGCAATTAAGTAGTCCCAGTGCATTGTTAAGAAGCAAAATACAACCAGAGTAGATGTTTCTCAAAGATCCTTCTATCCACAGTGAAGAAAGGCTCTGATTGCATTTTTACAAGCTCCAGAACATGCGGCAAAGTGAGGGTTTCTCTTCTTTCTTTTCATCATTTAGGCTTTTCCCTTAAGATTCTGTGTCACTCAGCATCTTTTGCTACCCAGTGACTTATGACTAAATACATGCCAAAAAAGAAAATCTGAGATGCATATTTTGTTCCCTATCATTTGACAAAAACTATCCTGAGGCAACACTTTTTCCCTTTTTTCTGACATTTAGCATGTTGCATCAGCATGCAAAACTATTTTGTGTACAACTACGTTTCACCTGATTAGGTGTACCCACACATATTTTTCATTTGTAACAACAAGTATAATGTTCTAAATATTTTTCAAAAACTTTATAATTACCTTTCTTCTGAAGAAGCCAGAATTTAGGCCCAGAACATTAAGAGCCAATCCTTGGAAGAGGAACAAAATGAAATAATTTATACAAAAATCCCTTGATCCTTCTGTCAAGCTCATTGAGGTGAAAAGTGGCCTTAAATGCTGATGATGTCAATATATTCTCATACTCAGAATGCTGTTCATTACTTTTGCTGGGAATACGAAGCTGAAGGTAAGTTTTTTCTTAATTTCAAGGTTTCTGTAGTTAATGGTTATAAGATAATAACTTAGTATTGTCTGCTCTGTTGTGCTGTTGAAGAAGACTAATGCATTTGAAAT
Source organism: Alauda arvensis (assembly GCA_902810485.1). Classification (NCBI taxonomy): domain Eukaryota; kingdom Metazoa; phylum Chordata; class Aves; order Passeriformes; family Alaudidae; genus Alauda; species Alauda arvensis. The sequence goes on from CADDXX010000352.1 coordinate 794,285, forward strand.
ATTTTGGGGGGTTTTATTCATGCATTTAGTAGGGAGTGGACAGACTGAGATAGCTGATTCAGAACAGATCAAGAGGCACATTTTTAGGAACTCAATCTTTCAAATACTGCAGATTTCAGCTTTCAGAAGAACATCTAGTTTCATCCTTTAATGTATGTTCCTATGGAGACCTGAGGAATTTGCAGTTCAGAGACCAGCAAAACATTTTCTGTGAAATATGTGAGTACATAAATCCTAAACAGGAATAAATATTTCTGAATTGAGAAAGGAAAAGTAATCATGATAGTTACAACTTTCAGCTGCTGTCTTGAGCATCTGATGCTTGTATGTCACGTGCTTCAATCTAACACTCAGACTTCTGAAAGCTTCATAACCTTGGTTGCATGTGCCTTGAAGTTTGGGCAAATTGTAGAGGGCAAATTGAAAGGATGCTTTAAAAAGTTGAGGCTAGTGAACTAAGAAAATTGTCAGGCAGTGAATGGGCTATTTGCTGGGCAGGGAATGAGTATGTGTATGTGGATGCAGTAGTATCACTGCACCAATTAAGGGCAAGTTTTGGAAATCAGCCATCCCAAACTGATCATCAAACCCTCCAGTCTCTAGGGTCATGGTAATAGACACCACTCGAATCCCATTACAATACATGTCCACAGTCAATTTAAAGTGCCCTGTACAGAATGGCTTCAGGAGAAAGTCCACAGAATGCCAGGGTAGGATGAGCAATTTACCTCTCACTACAGTAAAGATTTGCTAGCAGATTAGACAAGCCATGATAAACAAGCCATTTTTACCGTAAGACAGGAGATGACTGTAAAAGAGGCATTACTATTTCCCTACAAGAAAAAGCAGTCTATGAGGATCAACCTCCATCTTGAAAAAGTCTAGGATCAGTAGTCACAAAGGAGGTAGAAATCTCAGTGGAAAACCCAGTCCCAGTACCTTCCTGCTTCCTTGTAGGCATCATCAAAAAGACTAAAAAGAAATGCACTCTTCTATAGTCCAGCATTAATACACCATCTCTCAGGAATGTAATATTTGCAGTTACTATGTGCAAATTCTACTTCATGTGGATCATATGGACTAGGCACCATATGGATTAGTGTTTATGACTTGTGAGCTAGATGACTTACAGATACCAGCTTAGGATCAATTAATGGTTTTCTTTGACATTTGTAACTAGGCTGTTGGGCATTTTTAAATTGAGTATTTTTGTTTGCTTGAAATTTAATCTCTCTTGTATTATAAACTCAGAATATCTAGGTAAAATTAATATATATATCTCAATCCCTTAAGAATATGTGACTCATTAGTATCAGTGTCCTGGGAAATACTCTAAGAAATGCAAATACATTGCTCCAGAATATTAAAAAAGTGCCAAGCCATTCCTCTGTTGAAGTATTTTGGGAACTGGATAGGAAAATGTGCATTCTCAAGACCAACATTATCCATATAASTTTTATCTTGTACAGTGTTTCCTGGGGAAAGAACTGCAATRTTGTGGGTTGGAATCATAGATTCATAGAAATAATTTACTTCGAAAAGACCTTTAAGATCTTTAAGAATCCATCCATTAATGTAACATTTCCAAGTCCCACTAAATCATGTCCCTAATTACCACATCTATTTTATAGGAGGGACACAGACTTGTTGGGGTGTGTCCTGAGAAGGGCCACCAAGATAATAGAGGGATAGAGTAGCTGAGGTGAGGCTGAGAGACTTGGGATGGTCCAGCCTGGAGAAGAGAAGGCTCTGGGGAGACCATAATGTAGTCTTAAGGTACTTGAAGTGGGCCTGCAACAAAGATGGGAGCAAACTTTTTAGGTTTTCAACTAAAAGAGGTTTAATTTCAATTAGATATAAGGAAGACTTTTTCAAACTTAGGTGGTAAAAGACTGGGTGCCCAGAGAAGTGGTAGATGCCCCACCACTGGAAGCATTCCAAGTCGAATTGGATCGGGCTCTGGGCCACCTGATCTCCTTGAAGATGTCCTGCTCATGCCAGCGGGGGTGGATTAGATGACCTTTAAAGACCCTTCCAAATCAATCTATTCAATGGTTTTAAATACGCCAGGAATGGTGACTCAACCACTTCCCTGGGCAGCCTGCTCCAGTGCTGGCTGTGAAATCTTTTTGCTGCTTCTAGTGAAATTTTTTCCCAATATCTAATCTAAACCTTCTCTAGTTTGAGGCCATTTCCTCTTATTCTCTTAATTGTTTTGTGAGGAAAGAGACCAACTCCCATCTCAGTACAACCTCTTTTCAGATAGTTTAGGAGAATGCCTAAAGGTAATCACTTTCAGGGCTTGTAGGGAGATTGGTGGGTTGAGCTGGAAGTCTGTTGCAGGGATACGTAACCTTTTGCAATTTGGTGGGGGATGTGGAGTAACATTAGAGATTTGCTGCTTCTAAGTTTAGGCTCCAGCTCTGAATTTTATTTTGGCAGAATTGACCTCTGTATTGACTATACAAAAATTAGGGAGAAAACATCTTATTTCAATGGACCTAATTATCTTCAACTGGTACCAGTCAAGACAGATGTAAATAAACATGATGGTGTGAGTGTCATTCCAACAGAGGATCATAGTATTTAGAAACCCTGCAGAACTGCTACTGTTTTTCAATATGAAGTCATGCAGGTTGTCTCTCTCCTTTTTATGGGTGGGCCCTCTACATCTGCCTGGAGAAGATGGCAATAGAACAATGCAGGACAGCTTGAGAAGTCACTGCCAGTGTTGTAGCCATCCAACAGATAAAAACAGGATGCCAGTCTCCAGAGTTGTCAGCTTGGGACCTTTCAAAAGCATCTCAACTCCTGACAAAAATAAAACAGCCTTTTTCAGATAAATGCCAGAAATACTGCACTGTGGTGAACAGGTAGTACCAAAATAAGACTCCCTGCTGTCTTCTAGTGTAAAAATAACTCACTATGTCTATGCTACAGAAGACAGTTTTTTGACATTAACTAGGTAATTACTGGATGTTAGATAAAGATGTTTTTAACAGTGTACTTAGAGGAAAAGCCATGGAATGGATGTGTACCTTTTCTACATTTTATTTCCCAAAAACAACTATTTTAAAAAATTACATAGACTTAATTGATATTTATGTAAGTTCCTTCTCAGTCTCATGTACTAGACAGATGCATCTTAAATGAAAATGAAATTTAAAAGCTCCAATTAAATAATCACAATTGCACTGCATTAAAATTTTACAGTGGAGAATTTATTAACATGGACTTAGGAAGATTTTTTCCATGCTTTCTACTTTCTTACTTTCAAGACCTTAAGTAACAAAGGACCCTTCCAACCTGGTTATGCTACGAAAAGCTCCTGAGACCCATTACTGACTCAAAGGCAACATGACACATATTTGAATACTATCAGGACAGCATCACTTCAAACTCATTCTCATGTACAGTGATAGCTCTTGACCAAAATAATTCTTTTCTAGATAAAACAGACACAGGAAAAGAAAAAAGGGTATTTACACAGATTTTCTAAGGTCACCAAGGAAGACTGGTAAAGACCTTAAAAAAAGACTTCATTAGTCATTACTCCATTCTTCCTTTCTGATTATGACTTTCTGCTGATAAAATCCTGCTCTAAATTGAATTATGAGTTAATTAGCTTTCAGAAGGCTGACTGAGAAGACTCAGAAGCTGCAGCCTACCAATTTGAAATAGAGCTCTTAAACATAGCATATTAATGATAATACAGAAAGAAAGGAAGAAAGACTGAAAAAAAACCCATCCAAGATGCTTTTAAATGTCTCTTTTTACAAAAAGACTAGCAATTTACAAATGAATACATGTAACTAGCCTCCAAAGCAACAGGAACTAAGAGGGACCAGTCATAGTTTCTTTTTGACAACATGGTTAATAAACAGTAGCATGAAATACTTTAACCAAACCATAGCAGGATTGTCATGATTGATAATTAACTATTTTATACTATGAAATTAATTATAAGAATATCATTAACATAAAAAAAAAGTTTGATGCAAACTACTGCTCAATTCACGCAAGTGTTACAAAAAGATAATGTACACTTTGTTGCTGATGTGTATGATGGTGAAGATGAGGATCAATTATAGTTTAATATTTACAGGAGCATCTTGGTCATGAAGTGCAGATAGCTTCTTATTAACTCAGAGAGAGATCACGCAAAAGGAGAGTTAAGAGCTGGAGGCAGATCTCCCAGGTATTGCCTGGGAGTGAGAGCTTTCAGTGGAGTTCAAGGGACTGACATCTTGCATGAAGACAAATGGACTTGTTGGATCACTTAGTATCATGGAGTTTTGCAAGGACTAGGAGCAAAAGTTAACAAAACCATCTTGACTGCAGGAATTTCTGCCTTTGATTTTCTGCAGGTTAACTCTCTGGCTTGCTTACAGTATGCATAGAGACAATGCTGAGATTCAAAACCTCCAGGAGWGTGGAGAAGACAGAGGTCTTCCCAGGCTCATGGGGGAAGAGGTGGCCAGGTACTGTTAAAGAACTTCTAGTCAGGCTGAGCTGAAGCTGATTCACAGCAAAATAACAGGATGCAGCACCAGTCTAATTTATATCCTGCATCACTTCTGCAGTGTGTTACATGCTTATTATCTTTTTGGTATCTACTTGCACTGTTCTGCAGGTAAAAACATAACAGGCTGGGGGCAAAATCAAGAGAAAGACAAGCTGTTCTTAGGACAGAAGACACTAAAAATGGAGGGTGAAAGCCTATAGCCACTATAGGAGTTAAATCTCTTTCKTAAGCCTTGTCACATGTTCCTACTTGGTTTTATACCAGAGTAGCATAATCAGGCAGAGSTTAGGAGAGCTGGTCTAATGCAGCYCAATACAGYACAAGAGCAGATGGTTTCCTTATAACTAAATCAGGTCTTCAGTTTACCAGGTAAGTCACAAGATGGGTTTAAGAGAGGGAAGAGCTCCCCTGAAAATCTGGACTTTGAACAGTTTCATCTGCAAAGCTGCTGACTGCAAAATCTAGCAGGTCTGTGAGAACTAAACTTGCAAGTGTCTACTGGTATAAGTTATTCTCACTTTTATGGTTTGAACTTAAGCTAATTAAAGAGTCTGATCTCTACAGTGTACTAAGCGTGCATGCTTWGCAATTCTCAAGGCTGGCAACTTAAATCCATTGAACCATTCCTTAAAATACTTTTACAGTTTTGTCTGGACCACAACTGAAATATGTTACTGTTGGAGGCAATGCCAATGTATGCACTTTATATATATATATATATATATATATATATATATATATATATATCTGTGTGTGTGTGTGGATGTACATGCACACCTATTTTATGCACAAGAGATACATGTAGATGTTATATAAGATATAGGTATATATATATATATATATATATATAGGGAGAGAGAGAGAGAGAGAGAGAGAGGGAGAGAGAGAGGTAAATAGAGAAACAATTTGTCATGGTGAAAGACATTTCAGTTGTTAGAAAATTCATGTTCACCTTTTGTTTCCAAGTAATGGTAGGACAGTTAAAACACTTTCAAAGACCTGTCCAAATACCAGTCCCACAATGAAGATGGGACTCTTAGTATAAATGGAGAAAAACAGTCCCCAGCATAAGTATTTGCCACCTGGAACTCCAGCCACTGACTTGATCACAAAGTTTCCTGCTTATTGAATTTCTCGGACAGCCAGAGTGGACTTAGCTCTCCTAGGGTTCAATACCTCTGAGGGATGGCCCGCACCTCCCAGAAATGGCTTAATAAGAGCGAGACAACTTCTCCAGGCGTGCCRTGTAACAGAAAAAGTATTTAATAAAAGGAGAAAATAACAAACAATGCAATAAAATAAAAATAAGCCGTAACAGGTGCGAAGATGCAGCACCATGTAAAGCACCCCGAAAAAGCCTCGAAAAGCTTTGTGCAGTGGTTTTTATGGTTAATGATGGAGGCAGTGCTTTGGCACACTGCCCAATAAGGAACAGTTACCTTGTGACAGACAGGGACAGAGACCTATCCATGTCTCTGCTCTGGCTCTGAGCCAATCATAGCTCAGAGTGTAGAGAACTTTCCAGGGCTGATTTCCTTTTAAGTCTTATGGTAAAATTAAACATATTTTCTCTATAAAGAAAATATTTGCCTGGTCCAAAACTGCATTGCTACACCTGCTCATACTCTGATGTAGCCTGAGCAGCACCAGTACTAATGCTAAGAAAGAGGAAGCTATCATGCAGTTATCTACAGGCTCTGAATAACAAATATTCTTGGACAAACAAATGTGGACACAATTATACATTAACAGAGAGAAAAGGAAGGAATGTAAGTACTATGCCTAATATGTGACAAGCAAAAAGGAGATCCACAAAAGCCTGCGGTTATGCATAGCTGACCTTAAGAGGCACCCTACTGATGGATGTGTCTTCTCAGCAATGAGCTGAATTTCACTGGAAGTGCTCAATATGCTTCCTTGTACCTGAACTGGTACAAGGACTACCTCAATTCCAGTAGGGCACTAGCAAAGTCACTGTGGTTAGACAGAGCTCAAAGCTCCATGAATTCTGCAACTCTGAAGGTAAAAGCCTACACAAAATGGAATAATGGTCTTGCTTGGTCTTTGCTGTAGGACAGAAAGGGCAGCAGACTTTGTTACTTACCACCTAGCCTTTGGCTTGGTTTAAAGCTGAGAAGACACCATCAGTCAGTCTCTCATGTCCTGGGCTGAGAGGTGGAGACAGATCTAACCTTTGGCAAAGAGAAGTCTTTAGGGACGTTTGTTTCAGTTTTGAAGGCTGTGTTTCTGTGTGAGCAGAGGTAGCCATCATACAGCACAGAAACACAGAACAGGATTACTGTGTGCCAGATCTGTGGAGAGAGGGTGGGAAGCGTTCATCTGCATATGCTGTAAGAGTTCATTAAACACAGTAAACTGCCTGCAAAATATGCATAATGAAAAGCCAACATTTCATTTTCTCCTCTCCATTCGAGAGACAGAGAACACCAAATGTATCTCAACAGTCATCATCTTAAAGGATTCTTTTCACTACAGGGGAACTACCTGGTAACACTTCAGGCTAGGCTTTTGCCTTGTGCTTATCAGCTGCTCTCAAGTCCTTACCTCCAGAAATAAAAAAAAAAAGATGTTCCTAAACTAGAAGAAAATTTCCTTCAAGATTTTACACAACAAATCTGCACCACTACATTTGCTCTATGTAACTTATGCACTTGTAGAGTCATTTAGTGCAAGAGAAAATATCACAAYAGCAACCTTCAAAATTGTTGTGAAAAAAAATCAATTGTCAAGAATTCGGATTTCAYTAACAGCATCACACAATAAAGCTTTGCTATGCAGTTTGGGTGATCTCAGGTCACCTGTCATTCAACATTTGAACCATGTCAGGAAACTGACAATCAGTCATATTTTCAGTAAGTTACTTCCTCCAAGATGAGTCCTTAAGTGAGTTGCCTTCTCCTGCATGAATGTGCAGTATATATTTGCAGTACATAATTATTTTAAACCAGAAAGAATATTATGGCTTTGTTCATCCAGTCATCTTGGATTTCAGTGAAAATTACTCAGATTGAAAGGGATGTGTTATTGTAACTCAATCCTGTTTATATGCCCCAAAATATCACCCACTGTGGGTGGCGGGGGAACCTCCACCATCATGCTGATTTGTTCTGTTACTACATGTTCTTTGAGATTATCAACAGCCTGCAAAAAATGAATTTGCCATATGTCTATACTCAGCCATTCTCCATTYGGTTGAATGGACAATTCCTATTTTATAGAGATCTGGATTTTACTCTCTTGAATCATGCTGAATGGAGAGACTTAGCAACCAAGTAAATCCAATGATCTAAAGCCAAGCAGGACAATTACAATCATCTGTCTGGCCTTCTGCACCACATGAAATTCTGTTGTGYTGTAGCTCAGTCAATTTGTTTGAGTCAGGCTACTTTAGGAAGCTATCTGCCCTTTTAGTTTGCTGCAGAGGGCCTGAAAGTAAGGGGCAGAGCATCAAACATTTTTCTAAAGGAAATGGAACAAGCAGAAGACATAACTATGCAGTCTCACCCATAGAAAATTACACTTTTAGGAATGCTGAGACAAATTAGAGTTTTTGTAATAGTGCATCAGGTTTAGAATATATCCTTAGTTCCTGTGCAATGGTGCTGAAGAATTTCAGGTTCTCTGTGTATCCTCTTCTTTGCTCTCTCTTGCAGTCACATGAAGACATAACATTTTCYATTAAGTAAAGGAAATGATGAGTACAAGAAAGGTTTGACATGTCAATTGAGGACAGTCAGATCAGCTGCCTGCAGGAATGCTTCTGGTCCCTTCTCTAATTTGTGGGGAAGCAGACTCCCTACAGTCACTGTGAATACCTTTTCTAGTCTGACATATTACATAAAGCACAAATACAAATTTGGCTTTATTATCTAAAGTTACAGGGTRCACCACATTAACTCTTATTTGCTACCAGATAAGAAAAGCTATAGCCAAACAAGATTGACCAAATCTTAAACACCACCACAGTGGGAAGTCCAGGTTCTAGCACTATTTCTCAGGTTTTTTGTGCCAATCTTTGATGACATGAGATAGGAATCTCCTTCTTCATTGTTTTTTCCTTTCTTTTCTTGTACCACAACCATCACTACATGTAAAGCAGAATTAGTTTCTTCTGTCAAATCAGAACATTATCACAGTCTGCCATAGACAACTACAGTTGTTTTGCAATCCCTGCTGGTCACTATTGTGCTCAGACCTGCCTCACTCCAGTAAATATTATCACTAGTCTATTTTCAAGGCAAGTAGTATTCTTTTATACTACTTAAGATTCTCTTTGGTTCCACACTCATGAACTTCCTTAGACGTCAAAATAATAATAATAATAATAACAATAATAACAATAATAGCAATAATAATAATAATAATAATAATAATAATAGTCAATAACAATGCCTGCCTTTGACCTATAAATTGCTTTTGTGACTCACAATGAGCTGCAAAGCCCTTCAGAAATGTCCACCTAGAACAAGACACATGAACTACAGGCTGCACCTTGGTCTGGGCCATGGCCTGTGAGAACAGTGAGTACTTGCTATTTAATGGTGCAAGACTTACCTTCAGTCTTCTCTCTGCTCACCATACAAGAGTGAGCCAGCTAGAAGAGAAAAGCAGCTACACAGCAGAGCTTCCTCAAGGCTGCTGGGGAAAGTCAGGGGCAGGGGAAGAGAGATGGTATTTCACTAAGGGATGCTATGTGCATTCCAAGCACAGAAGCAAGGATTCACCAGAGAGGGGCAATGGCACCTGGAAGACAGGAAACTTGTGGGAGGAAGACTGTGGCTGCAAGGAGCTGGTTAAGGAAGGAAATGAATAAGCAAGGAAAAGCCAGGTACAGTATTCTGGAGGTGAAAAGTAGGACATTCCACATGTGGCTTGACTGGAGTGGAAGTCATTTCTGAGGGGGAGAGGGACAGGAAGCATTTTGGCAGAGAGGTGGAAGATAGAAACTGAAGATCTGGTACAGGCCAAAGCATATCTCCATCTAAACTATCACAGCAAGGAAACTTGGGAACAGCTGGTTTAGTGAAATGACCAAAGAGTAAAAATGACCTCTGATCTTAGTTTAAATATGGATTCAATGTATTGCCTTGGGCAAGGAATTGGTTAAATGGAATTAATTAAGTCTATCTACCTATTTCAAAGCACTGCTGCAAGGATTAATTAGTCATTGTGTGCAGATTTCTTTGAAGATGAAAATGCAGAACTGTACAATTAAATTAAATCATTACTCATAAGGTTATGTGACTTCGATGTTCTCCAGAAATACATAAATTAATACCATAACATCTACTTCCATTTCATTCTTAGGCATATTTGTAATCCTGGATAAGAATTAACAGTGCCTATAAAACATTACTACACAGTGGTAACAGGAATAAATTCCATTTTAGAAATAAGGCTGCATTAAAATTACAAAGTTTAAAGCCTTAAGACTTAGGCTTATATATAAAGCTTACTGTTGATATTCAAAGACTTAGTGAATCTGCTGTTTTAMACTACTGCTTCACCTATAGAACCCAAATTTCTGGTTGCTTTCCAACAGTCAGTAGCTGATGTTCCTCACAACAGCAGTGAAACTCCACTGAAGAGAAAGGAATTACTGATGTACATGTGATCAGGATTACAGTCTAGCCTTGGAGTTGTGCCTCCTGGGGTGACATGATAGCCAGTGTGCACACATTTCACTGTCTTCTCCRGGACAAGCTTGGGCAACAGCACAGGGAAGGGTGGCAGGTCTTCCCCATCTGCCACTTTAAATTAATTGAAAGACAGTGATACTCTSTTTGGCACACAGCTTCAGAAAGCATCAGCTATGGATGCTGCATCAAAAGATGCTGCACAATTTTTTGTAATCATTTCGGGCCAGATGGGCTAACACCTCTGACAGAATCACATCTTTTGCATTCAGTGAGGTTTTTTGTTCTGCACACCTATTCACACAAGTGTAACAGAAGTTCCTGTGTGTGTTTCACAGTGGTATCACCATGGTATCACAGTGCTACCACCATGATACAACACTGAGTCACTTTACACCTATGGAAGTCACAGTTTCTGCTGATATTTCAATTTGTCATCTGAAACCATCATGGAAAGCTGCTGTGGAAAGTGTCTAGGCTACACTTGTTACCAAAGACTTTTTACATTTTTTTTTAAATGGAACTCTATGAAATGTTTCTGAAACAACAGCTTCTCCACAGTTTCCTTCATTGTAGGTGTTGCTTAGCATTCATATAACTACAATGACACAAATAAAGTTTTCTTTTGAACTGGCTGTTTTCCAAACAGCTTTTGTGCACTGGTTTATTGAACTTGGTGGACAGGGAGAAGTGGAARGGGGTGTTAGGATTCCTTGAGGATCCAATCATCCTACCTAACTTTTCACATCTCCCRATATCCACACCAACCCCCCAGAGGACCCATCTGCTGGTAGGAAATTGTGCCTAGGGCACTATACTTCTCAGTTAGAGTTACTGAATAGAAGTTACCAAAATGGCTGAACAGAAACAAAATATCACTGTTTTTACTTACTTTTTACTTTAAGATCACATGCAGAGAGCTCCCTTTACTCTGTTATGTCAAACCCGTGCCTTGAACATGGAGCTCAGAACTAGGTCCTTATGCAATTCCATCATGTACTATGGAAGTAAATCTAAAGACCTCAGCCAGAGAGCAAGTACTTCCTCCGTGCATTAGCATCTGTTTGGATTAATTCTCACCTCTACAGCCTCTTTTGTTTTGTCCTTCTCATCTTCATCTTGACTCTTGCTCTCCATAAAGAAACTTACTTATTCTTAATTTATTCAGGAGATAACATCAGTACCCATTCTCCTCAAATCTTCATTGTTTTCACCTCATCAAACACATTTTCATAACACAATCGTGTCATGTTTGTATTTCAATATTCTCAGAAAGTCTTGAAATGTGTTTTAAAAATCACTGCCAGGCAAATTCTTTGAAAGGAATTCTCTTAACCAATGGCAATGTGCTGTTAATGTCCAAATGCATTTTGGATATTAACAATAGGATGAAGTTGTATTAAAAGATCCTTATTATTTATGGAAGTTGCTATTCAAGTGACATTGCTCATTTAATCTAAGTAATCACCGCTCCTAGAGTGAAATTGGGAAATAATATTATACAACATCTGAAATAGATGAGACTATGCATGTAAGAACTTTGCAATTTAATAGCATACTTGCATTTCTAACACATTGATAATGCTTCTGAGGTATGGAATAAAAATCAGATTCAAATCATCATGGGTTTGTACATGAACATAATGAACACTGAGTATGTTCTTTGAGAAATAAACATAACATCCTCTTGCCAAAAAATAGCAATGCTTTAAAAATTATTTCCTCTTTAACACAGCCTCTTTTCCATGTGCAGAACAGATCATCTCCTGTTTAAATACCACAATCGTGACTACAAAATACCAGAGTCAGCCAATACYAAAAACACTTACATGCTGTATATGTTCATAATAAAGAACAAAAATATGAAAGCACTTGCAAAAACAAATTGTGCACATTAGCTTCAGGGCAGCAGAGACTTGCACAGTGACAACCTTATCTTGATACTGTGTTTAATTTGCAGTGGCCTTTTTTGCCTAAGAGTTGTACCTGCCCTATCACTTATTTGATAAATTCCAAACCATTTTTGAAAGATGAATAAACACTCTAATATGTCACACCAGTAGCACCAAGAATGGCAATGAACATTATTTCCATTCTAATTATTTCTTTTGGATGCCTGTATTTTTCTTTTGGTTTGTTTAATTATTTAAAGTCAGACAAGTAGGTGAGGCAGATGATAACAGTTACTTACATCACATGTAGCATCCATAGTCCACCCTGAAACTTTACTTTGTGAGGCTGAAAGAGAATGCAGGTGATTATCAAAGTACTTAAGTCTCTGGAAAGGACACAAGAAGGGGCAAGATGGGGAAGGATCTTACATATTCTGTATCAAATTACATGCTGAGGAGGAAGCAGGGGAGCCTTCCTCAAAGACCAAAAGAGTAGTGTAAAATAAACTATTAGAAATTGCCTAGAACATAGCTCAGAAATCGGATTTTTTTTCTACTGGTGGAGCACAGCAGCCCGAGACAAATTACTTTTCTTTTCATTCTGTCTGTAAAATATTACAGAATAAAAAAGAATATATTATTTTCAGGTGGAAGGGAGCTTTAATGATCATGTAGTCTGTTTAACCACTTCTGGGCTGAACAAAAGTTAAGGCATGTTATTAAGGGCTTCAAAATGAGACATTAATACTTTCTTCCCTCTGCAGTTTTTCTTGACTATTCACTGTGTAAAGTATTTGTAGGCAGAACTTCTCTCTCTGCCTGTGTAGTGGGTTTACCATAATGAGGCCCTAATATTGACAGATGTCTTCTGGAGTCATTGTAATACCAATATTTAAAAATTAGTTAATTTCTATTTATAGTTCCACCACTGAATTCAGAAGAAATTCTGCTATTTCAGTGAATATCTATGTAGTTCACCTTGCAGATTCAGTACATATTAGAACAATATTTACCAATCATTCTGAGACACGGTAATGCTTAACTAAATAGAAAGAATACTTTTAGTCTCTACAATTAATGAAGCATGTGACTCTCCAGAACATTAATAGCAGCACCATACCCAGCAGAAATTGAGTAAAATATTTWAAAAAATTGTATTTGGAAATTTTATGCCTTCAGGAGGGGTTCAGAATTCAGTGACATATATATTTTTGTCAATGACTATAAAGGCGGTGCTTAACAATGGTGTTTCACTCATTCTTCCCGCTATTCAATAAGCTGTGGCTAATAGATTAAGTATTTTTCAGTAACACAAGACACCAGCATGGATGTCTTTCAACAGCATTAATCAATAATGAAGTAGCTCAGTGGAYGATAATGAAAAGGCAGAAGTTACAGTGGTTAGCACTGTGCTCTCTGAGACACCRCTCTTCTCTCATGTGAGATCCTGTGCAGTGATGGAAACCATTCTACACCAGAGCAAGGTAAGCAGGTAAGACTCCAACAGAAAGACATTTAAGGCTTTTTATCATTGCTCCCCTCAGCTATTACAGCACTATAGAGCTGCAAAACTRACTAGTACTTTCAAGTCAGGCAGTAGATGTACCAATTCAAATAGCCCAGAAATTTCACAGAGTTTATCTGTGCYATCCATCACTCCAGAGTCACAATTAGGCCTTGGACACATGATCTTGGTAATTTAAGAACAAATTTTTTTCTGCAATTAAAAGGGGAAAAAAACTAAGCACTGTGCAACTTGCTATGAAAYGGATCTGACTCAAACAAAAAGCTTTACCCATGACAATATTTCTTCAAACAAGAAGTTACAACAAACTTCCCTCTCCTCATGATCCAAAGCCCTGGTTTTTTGTTTATTTGCAAAGGTATTCCCCAATTTAGACCAACTGTACAAACAGAAAGCCAACCAAAAGGCTTTCTCCTGCTGTCACTTGCTCTTATAGCTATTAATCTCTGTAATCAGAATTCCTCCTTCCCCTTCAGACACTCCTGTGCTGACTGCAGCACAGATTCCAGGGTGGAGCATGTAGTTATCTTCTGCACACCAAAGGCCTCAGTGCTGAGCCTGCCATTGGTGTCAGCAGCCCGCCTAAGTGAAGCATAAGCTACCACAGCTGGGACAAGCAAGGTCCTCAGTACAGCTCAAAATATCTCACTGAAGCTGTTTTTTCTCCCCATATGTTAACCAACCTCAGTATCTGAACAACAGCAGCTAAAAAGACTCTTCACTAGAAGGTATCTCAAGTGCCAGCAGAAACATGAACCAGAGGACATGAAGAGAGTGCCTAAAAGTACAAGCAAGTGCTCTGACAGTGAACAAAGGACGCCAGCTGTGATTACGAAGGAGATCCTGGAAGTTATAAGAGAGAATTCCAGCTGAAGCAGTAGCTTGCAAAACCCTAGGCTAGACATTATGACAAAACAGACAGCCTGCTTCAAGGCTCTGAAGAAAGAATAGCATCTGCCATCCTCATGTGCCACCTCTCTTCATTCTATTGGTGCAATTCTGTTTCTTGTGCTTCAAGTTTTGCTTTTCACAGCATAGACTACTGATAAGAAAAATAGCCTTCTGCTGCCTTCTGGTCTTGTTCCTTTTATCAGAAAACAATCACAGTGACTATTAAAGCAAAGCAGGTAGTCCTATTTATTTTCTTTTCCTGTTGATAATTTTTCATTGATATTTCCAACAAGGATTCCAACACTGCTTCTGGGCAGGACAGTCCTTCTCCACTTCTATAATTGGTTTAAAGGTCCTGGTGCCAAAAGGCTGCTCTGTAGTACAATGGATAGCCTACTTCAAAAAATAATGATGCTATATAAATTACAAAGCAGAAAAATATTGATTTTATAGTGCAATCTACATTATATCTGACAGCAGGCAACATGTAAGTCACCTCTGAACAGAGCCCTTTGACCATGTGCTGTTCCTTTTACATGGTGATTATGTGCCACAGAGCATATGAAACAAGAAGTGGAATCAGGTCAAATGGGCATCTCTGCAGAGTATTAAGACAAAGGACTTTATAATTAAAACTGGAAGATCTACTCATCCTAACACAGACTAAAGATTAGGATCAGTGCTTTTACAGTAAGATTAATTATTTGAGAAGTAGGGAATCTATCAGAAGGAAAAGCCTGCTTCACGAAAGCAATTGAGCAAATGCAATTTCAGCTATGACTGTAAAAATGATTCTATGACATATTAGTAAATGTCAGTTACTTGAAGCTTACTATTTATTCTGTGTTCAACAGAATTGTCTTTATGCTCTGCTCTGCTCAACTGAAAACAAGAATCCATTTGCTCTGTTATTTTGTAGTAAGTACATGACCCACTAGCAATGGCATTTTTCCTACAAATAGTTCACAACATCTCCTAAAATTATTAGCTAAGAGGATAATGGTACTGAACTTCTACAGCTGTTAGAGTTTCTTCAGTAAAAAATAAAAAGACCAAAATGAAAAAGAGTTTGTTTTCCTGCCAACAGAAATATGCAAAGTCATTTTTTATGCTAACACATTAAGTAGGGATATTCTCATCAAGACTGCTRTGGTATTTTGCATATTTTAGCAAAAATTGCTGGGAAAAATATGCACTTTCTCATATAAAGGAGCACTTTGAGTAAAAATTTTTTTCAAATGTTTCCCATAGCAGCAGTTGCTATCATAACAAAATTTAGATCAGGTGTTTGTTAATGAATTTCTAAAGATAAATTTTAAAAGTACTTTGAGACCTCATGCTACAGATTTGTTTCTAATGCATTGTGACACATTCACGATCTATCAACCCTTTTCAGACTGTTAACTTTCCATGATATTTTCCAGTTGTTTCATTGCAAACCCCTGTCATTTGATACAATAATATACATGAAACACATCTCAGCTTAGACTGCAGCTAGTCATGCAYGAGATGAGCATGATCTTGCTACTTTTCTCCAGCTACCAGAAAGAAATCTATGTCCTTGCATTGCTGATAATGGGCYCTAAAGCCTTTACAGATTCAGAGGAATAAAGTAGAGGTGAAGAGATCTTTCTGTTTTTCCTGAATGCATAATCAATCATGGGTATGTATAAACTAAAGACAAGCTAAAGGGCTAAGCTCTTTCTATGAAGTGATATTCTGGGCATGTAGGTGAAAATCAGAGAGATTTAAAACTCTGAGTCCCAGAAAGTATTAGAAAGGCTATCGGATTAAGTAAATTAAATGTGTGGGATTTAGGGATGCTTAGTTTTCCTGTGAAGTACATACTGCCTGATTCTTCTTCAGTATGTACCACTCCATTATTCCCTACCTCAGGTGCTAAGTTTTTTCTTGAGCAGCAACCAAGGGATGCAACTCTTGTTGAGCAGGCTGACAGATGTTACTAATTTGGGGAGTTTTATTAAATTCTCTAAAGTTCCAACAGTCATCAGGTGATTGTACTAGATCAGCTTCCAAGGAAGCTGGCAGAGTAAGTCTTGCACCTTTTTCCATCTGATCAGACAGGGACATGGCTTGACATGCCATAGCAGAGCAATAGCAGTCAGGTCTCTCTTGTCAAGAGAGCATCACAAAGCCATTTCACCCTATAGCATGGCTGGCTCTATAAAACCTGGCTACTTCTGAGTAACTAAGGAGAGCACAGCCACCATCAGCTAGCATGCTTTAGGAGATGTAAAACTGATAAACAATATACAGTGATTAGCAACAAAGCATTTACTGAGCCATTCTACCTGCCTTAGGCTAGATAACAATTTTGCACACAGCTACTTGCACACACACCTTACAGCTACCGTTGCAGGGCTTCATTCCTTCCCTGGCAGACTTCAAGGAAGCCGGAAAGTGCAGACACTATGGGGCATGACTAGTTGGTCACACATCCTGCAGAAAGCATAACATAGAGCAATCGCTTGCCATAGCAACCTTAACGTATGGAGAATCAATTGCAGAAACAAACTTATTTTAATTACGGGAGCAAATGTAATTAGCATTTTGTAAGTAAGCTACATCTAAACAATGTAAGAGAAAAGGAAGCTTTTTTAAAAGGGTCTTTTGTTTCTTCAACGGAGAGCTTAATGGGCATTATTATTTAGCATGTCCCCAAGGACAGCTCTGCAGCAACWGAAGGGAAGGAACAGGCAAAGGGTTGCTAGCTACTGTGTTCTGATCCCAAATATTGCCAATGTTATACGGTCACCAGAAGTAAAACGTGTCTGGTCTAATGCAAGTGCGAACCTGAGAAATATCCGTGTCTGAGTTAGTCACAGGAGCCTCGCTTTGTAAGTACCGGAGAAACACAGGCATCTTTAGTGGGAAACGCATCTCATTCTCTGGTAGAGAACTATTTTTCTGTGTGAARGCCGAAGAGACTCGCTGAGGCTGCAGACGCGGACTCGGAGGCGCAGGGCCGCTCCCTGCCTCCCCTCACGCACGGGCGCGGGCCGCCCCCTGCCGGGCAGCGCCCGAACCACAGCTCCGGGCCTGCCTCGGGAGCCGCGCTCTCCGCACGGGGCACAACTCCCACAGCAYTACACAAATTCTGCCCCCAGGCTGTAATTTAGCTTGCCAAACCTTGCTCCTGAAGGGGAGAGGCGGGCAATATCTATGTATTTCTCTTTTTTTTCTCCGAAAAGATACGAGTTTAAATTAGAGTTCTCCATTTCCTCTGTGTGTAGTGGTGTTCAATAGGAGTAAGAGCAGTGGAGGCTTCATGGAGAAGACCGAACCTCAGTTAGGGCTGTGAGAAGGGCCCAGCCACCTGCCTTCAGGAAGAGCCGAAGGGTAGATGAAGCCAGGAATTCTCTTTTCAGAGTTCCTTTATTCTGAGGGTGCTACCTGTTTTTAAGCACCTGGTTTGGCAAAGCCTGGGCACCAGACTTCTGGAGCTTGGCCTTATTCTTTGGGTTTTAAATCTCCTTTCTAAAATAAAAATAGTTTTTTAAAAAGCCCTTCTCTGGTTTTCAGGGACACTCAATATAAACAAATGGATCAGAGATCCTTGGCATCAGGTATTGKGGCAATGTCCTGTAAGTATTTTAAGATTTCATCTTATATCATTGTATCCAAATGATCTCATGTCCTTGGCCTTAGAAAATGTCTCTTTACAGAGAGAAAGAAGAATATGAAAAGGAAAATGTAACCCTTCYCCCTAAACCCTTTAGCTTCTTACATGAAATACAGAATAATTATTGCAGTCCTGGTGTAACAGTTAGAGGCAGTTGTTAAGCTTCTTATAATAAAAGCTTARGAGGATGAGAATTATGTAATGCCCAATTCCAAAAGTATTTTGTTCTCTGACATCTCTTGTCATGTTTCTGATGAAGGCTGAGCCGTTAGACAAATTCTGCAGAGACTACTTTGGTGTAGGTACCTTYGGAGGTGCCAAAGAACAGCTACTTTTTTTTTTTCTGGCTAATTTGCCTTAAAAATTTTAACTTTTGCTTTTCCTGTGGTTGAGATGGCTGTAGTGTGCAAGAAAACAACTGGCACACAAGAATAAACAACAGCATTCTCCTTTTCAGAAACTATATTCCCTGCAGGAATTAAACCATGGGCTGGACACCAAGTCCTAGTTTGGACCTCTTGCCAATTTGTCTCTTTTACTGAAATAAAAGGAAGTTGGACTAGTACTGACAGGGATAATCTAAACTGGGAGGCTGGGAGGAGACACAGCCGGGACAGGTSACCCAAAGTGACCAGARGTATATTCTGTATGATATGACATCTGGTCTGTACATWAAGTGGGGGAAAGGAGAAACAGGGGATATTCAGAGTGATGGCATTTGATTTYGCAAATCACTGTTACATGTGATGGGGCTCTGCTTTCCTGGARATCGCAGAACACCTGCCTGCCCATAGGAAGCAGTGACTTAATTTCTTGTTTTGCTTTGCTTGTGTGCACAGCTTCTGCTTTCCCTATTAAACTGTCTTTATCTTAACACAGGAGTTTTCCAGCTTTCCAATTCCTTTCCCCATCCCACATTGGGAAATGAGCAAGCAGCTGTGTGGGGCTTCGCGGCTGTGTGGAAGGGCAGGAGTCAGGCTTCCTTCCTGCCCACCTCACACTGGCAGCCCACAGGAAACCAAGGGAGGATTACATGGCCCCCATACTAGCAAGACTCATATGAACAAGCTGGAAGGGTTTCCAATCCCAACCTCTCCTGCAATGGGTGGKGACACCTTCCACCAGACCAGGCTGCTCAAGGCATTACCCAACCTGACCTTTATCAGGGTTGGGCAGTGTTCAAGCCTCCCTGGGCAACCTATTCCAGTATCTCACCACCCTCATAGTAAATAATTTCTTCCTAGTATCTAGCTTAAATTTCCCCTCTTTTAGTTTGTACCCATTACTCATTGTCCTGTTACTACAGTTCCTGAAAGAGTCCCACTCTGGCTTCCCTTTAGACCTCCTTTGGATAATGYAAGGTTGCTATTTTGACGAGAGTGAACTGTCAATCCCACTGTCCATGTCGCCTATAAAGATGAGCAGCACTGGTCCCAGCACCGGCCCCTGGGGGGACACCACTAGTCACTTGTCTCCACGTGGACAATGACCCCTTGACCTCAGCTCTTTGCCTGTGGCAACTGAGAAGAGAAAGGCTACACCAACCTCAAGGCCCTGAGGCTGGACCCGTGGCTGCAGGGAATGAACATCCCGCCCCACGCCAAACCAAACCTAACCCAACCCAACCCAACCCAACCCAACCCAACCCAACCCAACGCAACCCAACCTAACCCCCGGCCGCGCCTCCCCGGCGTCCCTGCGGGCGGTGCCATGTGCCGGGGAGGGGGAGCCGAGCCCCCCCTCCCCCCCCGCCCGGGTGGCTCTGGCCGATCGCTCCTTGGTACGRCCCTCTCGCGCCTTCTTGCTGCTTCCTGCCGTCAGCGCAAGCGCACTTCCCGCGCTCGCAGCSCAGCCCCGCGCCGCTCCCGGGCTGTGCGCATGCGCACCGACCCGCACGTCAGCGGCGCGCGCCGGAGGTACGGCGCGGTGAGACTCGGCCGCCATGACCTCCGCGCTGGAGAACTACATCAACCGTATCCTCCGCCGGCACTCGCCTCCCCTCCAGAGCGGGGCCATGGCGCTGGGCCTGCTCGCGGCAGCGCGGTTCTGGTGCTTGGGCCCATCCCTGCTGGCGGTGTCGGTTTCTCCCCACAGGAGGTTGGCCTGGCAGGTCGGAGGACAGGGCCTCTCACAGCACCTGGTGCTGCCGCGCTGAGCTTTGCCCGCGATGAGCCAGATTCGCGGTGGGCTGTTTAGATAKCAGCTTCGATCACTTGCTCAAAACCCGTGAGGTGGGGTTCTTGCAACGCCCTTGGTGCTGGTTTTTTGTGCTCCTTGTAACTCATGGGCATTTTCAGTTTTATTCACAAACAGTAAGCTAATAATCCRTCAATAGTCACGATGATTAATAAATGATCATCAAATTGGCATAATCAGATCTTCAGAAAGGCATGCAGAATGCTAGCCTTGAGATCACCACTGCAGAGCTGTTTTTTAAGGACTTAAAGTGTTGGTGATACTGTTGTTTCAATTTTGAGGCAGTGTAGTTAGTAGGTGAAGAGAGGTGAGCTCAAATCTTTATACTTTTTTAAAGGCTTTTCATGTTTGTGTCTGACTGTCTGTGATTGGGTCAGGAGAAACTTCCAAGGAGATGTTAATGAAAAATGCTATATTGTCAAGCATGCTGATTTAAAAGAAGTGCTGATAAGCTTTTTAGGCTCTAAATGGCTCATAAAACCTGTATTACATATGAACATTTCAGAGAATGTTAATGGTTCAAGTTCAGATATGACTAAATGTTTCCTTAACGAAATATTAGGTACTGTTGCAGTAATTACTTCTGATGGAAGAATGATTGTGGTAAGACATATTTTTTAACATTTTATTTTCCCCCATGAAGACTTTCCATCGTGGCAATAAAGAAGCTCTGTTAGGAGTCTCACATGTTCACACTGCTAAATTATACAGTATAGAATAATTGCCATAAAGCTTAAAAAAGGAATTTTATGAACACTTACTGTTTCTTTCTTATCATGTCAGCTTTTTCCATTGATGAATTTGTGCATGCASATGCTCTGGCCTTTTTGTCAAATGGCTTTTTCTGTGGGAATGCACAAAAAATGCATTCCTCTTCTGTTCAGTAATTTAGTTTCCATCTAAAATGTCTGCTTTGTTCTGTAAGCTCTTCAGCTTTCATGCTAAAACCATTTCTTCCCTGTGGCTGTAGAAARACATCAGCTAGAGAATTGTAGTGGGCTTCTGCTTATACCTGAAAACCTGAGGATAGGCCAATTTAATGTATTAGACTATATAATATTTTTGGTTTTATTGCTTCTGTGTTTTGGGTTTTTTGAGGGTTTTTTTGCATTGCTTCCCCCCATCTTTTATTCTTCTGTGGTTTTTGAGTGTAACTTAATAGTATGATCCTTGCAGGAGGATTGTAACTTCCTGTCTGTACTTAGCTTTGTGCAGCCTATGGAAGGAGAAAGCAGAAATCTGTTGGCTTCACCAAATCTGCTTGGCTGAAGTCAGTCTGGTAAACTTTGTGTTTGTGCTACAAGATACTTCCTATCAATAAAGATTGGGATRTAGGACTCATTGTTAGATGATATAAATGCACATTGCAACTGTTTGAAGGGCTGTTTTATGTGAGTTTGAATTTCTTAATCAATTAGTAATGGTAAATTCATGTTACCARTTTTCCAAACATGTATCTAAGTGCCACAAAATCCTGTATTTTTTAATTTATCTCTTAAAATTAATTTAGTAAATACRAGGTAATCTCCTTCAAAGAGATACCACTTAAAATTGTTAGGAATGTTTTCAATATTATTGACCACAAGAATCCAACTTTTCTGTTCTTTGTTTTACTTAATAATTAATTTCTGGAAACTCAGTACAAAAAAACCTCAATATAGAAATAGTAAAATTAGTTGTCTAGAGGAAAATCATTGATAAAATGAAAAATTTACTTTTTTTAATGCTTAAGCTTATTGTGTCTTTTAGCAAGAGCACACAGTAATACGTGAGCTTTTCTTAAATTGGTTATTGCTTTTAAAATTTCWTTCTTTAGCTGTTTGTGTTTAAGCCAGAGAATAAAACCTGAATAGAATATCTGTTCTCTAGTACCTTTRTTTTGCCACTCTGTTAAAGATATCCTTGACAGCAAAGAGGAAGAATTTTAAGGGCAATGGGAGTGTGCTTTTTTTTTGTGTGTTTTTTTTTCAGGGAACACTCAAAGGTTTTGATCAGACCATAAACTTGATTTTGGATGAAAGCCATGAACGAGTGTTCAGTTCTTCACAAGGAGTTGAGCAAGTAGTGCTGGGCTTATACATTGTAAGAGGTGATAATGTGTAAGTATAGCATGTTCTTGTTTATATCTTTTCATACAAACTTTGTGTGTGCATGCCCATGTGTTTGTGTKTGTGTATATTTCTGTATCCATAATCTGTATAAATCCTGATAGCCCCAGGCACTGTGCATCTTTGTGGGTAGCACAGAAAGTATTGTCAAAGCTGAGTCACCATCCCTGAAGGTATTAAAGAGGTGTGTAGAAGTGACACTTAGGGACTTGGTTTAGTGGTGRCCTTGGCAATGTTAGGTTAATAATTGGACTTGATCTTGCAGGTCTTTCCAAACAAATGAATGTGATTCTGTATTGAATAGCAAACATCAACACTGCTTTTACAGAAGTGATTGCATTGTAATGTTGAGTTTAAGATGATCTGAGGGCTGGACCATTTCTCCTACAAGGACAGGCTGAGAGATAAYGAAGGAAAAGATAGAATAATCACTAAATAAATGAGCTAGAACTTGTGTGCAAAAAGTCAGCAGTCTGGTATACAGAGTTGACTTTGGACAGGTTGTTTTCTTTTTCTTTAGAGCAGATGTTCACAGAGGGCACTTCATAATCTGGAAATGTGTGAAGTTTCTGACTTGACAGTGTAACAAGTGTTGAAGCCAATATAGGGACATGTCAAATGTATGAGTTGGTATTTGATGTAAAATTCCCTTACAAAATGAGAGTGGAAGCTCCTTCAGTGTAGAGAAAAAAGCTRGTGTGTCAAACCCATGGTTTGGAGGGTTACAAGAGAAGTGGAAAGAAGGCCTGGTAAGTGGGCCAGCTAGGAAGATTACTTCTGCAGCAGCATTCTGAAATTGATGGCAAAAGTAAGATTATTTTTTATCACATCTGGAAAAAGAGTATGTTGCTGTGACCAACACATGAGCCTGGATAGGAATTTTCATCTTCTAATGCTAATATATGCTTCTGTACAACAAAATGCCAAGGCTTAAATTGATATCTAGGTGCATTTATCTAACTTCATTGAGAAAGTGGATAATTCTGAAACTTTCATCAATTTCAACTTAAGCTTTTAAGAAAAAGTAATTTRACACATGTACAAAGGTGGGACTTCACTCTACCAGTAGCTTTTCCTTCAGATAGTAAAAATGTGTATAAAACAGCAAATAATGGTTTACTACTTCACTGTTTCTTCATACCGTTGAAATGTATGATGAAAGACATCATCATACAGCCACATTACTCAAAATATTCAAAATATGCTTCTGTGAAATACAATTTTTTTTGCAATCTTAAGAAACTCAAACATATTTATTACAAGTAATAGTTCTGTATTCATGGAACTCTTCAACATGCTGAAATTCAGCATCCTTACAGGAAGAAGTAAAAAGAATCAACAGCTAAGTAACAGTAACTGCAAAATAGGGGACTCTAATAAAATAGGTAAGCTGTTGAAAAGTAAAAGGAAAGAAAAAGTCMTGGTACAAAGTACTTWGAGCATTCCAGTGTGCATCACTAGAAGCTTTCATGGAATAAACAGCATCAGACAGAAGAAGTTGGTATCGTTCAACAGCAAGTAAGGGTTTTTAGAAGATAAAATACAGCTTCTGTTTGAGAACTGTTGAGATTTGATTTCAACAAATAATAACCTGTTTGTTTGGTTTTTTCTTTTTTTTTTTTTTNTGGTTTTTTCTTTTTTTTTTTTTTGCAGTGCTGTGATTGGTGAAATTGATGAAGAGACAGATTCAGCTCTTGACTTGGGGAATATTCGAGCAGAACCTTTAAACTCAGTTGTGCACTGAAAAGATAAAAATGCACAGGGACTTTGTAAATCTTTGGTTGTACAGACCTATTTAGCAATGTGGAAAGTTTTTTAAAACTGTGTTTCATTTGTTTAGTCACCAATTTTTTATTATGAATATGTTGTAGTTTTGCATGTAAATTAAAGTTTCTACATTTTGCTAAAGATACTTTTATTGAATTTCTTTTGGGATTCCATGCTGCATAATTTCATTGGGAAATGCAATCAGTATCAGTGATGGTCCTGATACTGTATAAATACACCTTGCTCTTRAAATAAGAGCATTCCTAAAGGTAAACCAAGGTTTTTCAGGTTAACTCAGGATTATTTGAAGGTAGATGTGTAACAGTCAGTTTAACCATCTCTACATGTAGTTGGGGCTGTAAGAACAGAACAGAAAACTGTTCTTTGTAAATTTTTTTGTGTATGKGTGTAGTGTAGAAAGGAAGAATGTTAAAAGCTTTCACAGTCAAATTAATGACTTATGCACATAATACTTTTTTTTTGTGGTGTCAGACCTTGTTCTTCCCCAAGACTATACTGGAGGTGCAGGAGTTTGTAATGCCTTAATCCTGGCAGACAAATTGGAAAAACAGACTTTTGRGCAGGAACAAAAAAAMCCCAAATGCATGCATTTATTTAAAGCCCATTCAATTCCAGACCAACTCTTTCTCTGTCTTCACCTTTCAGCAGTTGTTGTGTTGCTCAAAATTTGGGTTTACAGAAAGAGAATTGTGTGTTTCCKAATGTGTAATCATTGTCTTAGAATGCAGTTTAGAAGACACTGAAGTACTTTAGGTAGGTAAATTATTTATTTTGAAAGAAATTTGCCTTARTATTGAATATAAAGATCCCATGTAACAACAAAGACCTCTTACACATCAGCCATAGCCAAGCTCAGTGAGACAAGCTCTGTGCAGTACAGTGTTTGAGGCCACATCAGCATGAAGTCTGTACTCTTGAACAAAGCTGGTTTTGTTAGTCTCCAATGTCCCACAGATCCAGTATTTTACCCCTGTATATACATGTCCTGTCAGAACAAGCCAAAAAGGAATTTTAATGTACATATTAGGGGATTTTATACTGATTTTAATATTAAATGGGATTTGGTGCTTTTCATTGCAAGTTCACTGTTTGGAAACCAAATACATAGAAGTGAAAATATTTGTTTTCCATAAAATGTGTCTCTCAATTCTTGTAGCTTCCAGCTTGTGTTCTAAGATTGTCTTTGGTGGAGCATGTAAAGCTCAGTAAACCTTTTTGTTGCCTTTTTCCATTTTGTGTTCTAGTAAGCAGTGTGTTGTGCTCTGTCCACGTTTCTTCTGGGAACTGCTGAGCAGACCCTGAATAAGTCAAATTAGGGTTTTCTTGTGATTACCAGAAGTCAGTACTAACTGGCTATAATTTMATTATGTCAAGAGAATCAGTTTCATTAAAGTAAAAAAAAAAGCCTTCTTGCTACTGAAATGCTGATATCTGCACAAGAGAAAAGAGTATAGGAACGGAAKTGTATTGATGAAGAAAAAGCAGATTATTAAATTAGGTATTTTAGAGCTCAGCAAAAAATGCAGAGGCAAAGAGYGGAGTCAGGGTGAGCAGATTTTGAATGCATTATTTATTGTTGGATGTATAAGAAGAGTTGTWGTTGAAACACATGAATACTTCCAGAAGCACTGGAATAACTATGGAAATACGTTGTCTTATATTTGAGAAATTATGTTTGAAGGTTAATCATGGAATGCTAATGCATAGGGAAACCATCTACCTCAAACACATCATTTGCAATGCAACTCCTTGGTCCTGTGTTTGCTTGAGGRTTTAAAATACAAGCTGCTGATGTGAGTTGGAACTATTTTCTCTGACCTTGAAGTGCTGATCTCCGTTGCAAAGCTGTGGAACAATGRCAGTGAAATTGATCAGTAAAAGCAAGGGACTGACCAGATGAGAATTCCAGTTGTTGAAGCTGCAAAACCACCATCTGGAAAGTGATAGTTTTACAGAGTAAGGTGTTTAAAACACAGATTGCTAACCCTGTCTTTTTTCAAGTAGCTGACCTCAGTTGTTGCATTTTCTTTTCCGAGCCTGAGAACCTGTGTGTGTAGGGTGGTGGGGAACTACAGCTTGAARGAATTGTGTCTGTACTTAGAGGCTGACCT
Source organism: Alauda arvensis (assembly GCA_902810485.1). NCBI lineage: Eukaryota > Metazoa > Chordata > Aves > Passeriformes > Alaudidae > Alauda > Alauda arvensis. The sequence goes on from CADDXX010000352.1 coordinate 820,621, forward strand.
AATCATCTCCAGATTATTAGTGAGGAAGATAAACTCCCTTTTAGAAAAGGATCCTGRTAAAAACTGAGTGCACACAGCCCAAATGGGTTGATGATATGCAGTTGATTGTAAAATTGACTGTTCTGCARTGAGATAGGCAAAGGAAGGCCAGCTCAGGTCTGCTTGGGATTGTCTCCACCTCTGCCAAGATGGAGCCTGCTCAGAAGCAAAATTCTGTCTAAAATCTTAAAATTGTAACTGTGGAGGTTGCTTACCTTCATGCTTAGCAGCAATGTAAAGCTTTTCAGAGTTGCAATTTTTGGCTTATGCTCATGTTTTGTTTCAATTTCTGCTCCAACATTTCTTTCARTTCAATGTCACTGGCTTTGGTCTGGATTTGACCGAAGTCTCCTCTGGATGTAATGATGATGGGATTAAARCCAGGAGACCTAGTCAGAAGGGATTGTTAAATTTAGGACTTGATAATTCTAAAAATTGTAAGGTGCAATTAARGCTTAGTGGACTTTCAGGGACTCTAAGCTRTAGTGGCTAACTAGGTACTTGTAAGTATATGCTGGAGAGAAATCACTCAGTAAAACAGTATTTCATGCATGAAGTTGAATTGTAACCAGTCTGAAAGAGTATTTTCATTGAATCAAGCCTATAGCRCAGTCTAGGCTAAAAAACATGACTRTGAGAGTAATTTATGTCTCATTTATTGTTCTTATAAATGAAGGAAGATGGGAAAAAATCAATGGGATTGAAACCACAAGGTGGACACAGAGTGATGGCCTAGTATTAGTGGTTCTGAAGAAAGCTWAGGGAGTGTTAGTCCCCAGAGGAAGAGCAGGGTGGAAGCTCAGCACATGGAAAGCCTGTGTTTGTGTCTTCACACTAGGGGAACTCTGCAGTCAGTGCTGCAAGCACATTGAAGGTAGTGAAAAGGTACAACAGAGTAAATAAAGTAGAGCWGAATTTTTGAGATGAAAACTAAACTCTTCAGATGTTGAAGAGGTGTGAAAGAGGAGTGGATTGGAATGAGAAAAGAACATCACAGGTAACAGCTCTGTGTTGAGCAAGGGTATGTTGATGGTGGTGTGCTGGCTGGCTGGGTTGAAGGTTCTCCTGTTTAACAGATTGCAAAGATGCAGCAAAGCAAATTTCTCCTGGGAGATAAATAGYATTGTCTGCAAAAAGCCTGTGCTTTATTCTTCATGGTGAGCAAAGTACTCTCAATAACAAAAGAGTAACTCTTTTAGGTGCTCCCAGTGAGTTCTGACTGCTGGTGCCTTATGACTGTCAGCTGSTTCCATGGGTTACATGAAGAGCCCTGCTGAGATCATCTTGAAACTTCCTGCAAGGAGTCTAGATWAAAGATTCAGTAAATAACAGATGATATTCAATAAAATCCAGTGAGTCCTTGCAGAATAATAAACATACCATACAAAAATGAGAAGGGCAGAGAAAGGTGATACTAAGGCCAAAAGGAAGTAATGCTGAATTGGAGGTAATTGTCATATGCCATTAAATTTCCCACATTGTCATAGTCTGGTCATTTCCTCCTTTTGTTTGGTTAATAGAGATCTTGGAGTGAAAGGACAACTATCAACTAGTACTGGAAAAGAATTCTTCCAGTGAAATGAATGAGCTGGTTTATAAAGAGATTAAGTAAATTATTTGGTGTGCATGAAGAAACACAGAAACCATCTTCTGTGATCCAGGGGCAATTTCTCTAACTGCAGTCCACATTAAATACCTCCATGTCCCTTTTGCATATCAAAGTGCTTCAAATGCTGTGTGGCTTACAAGCAGGTTACTGGCTGTACTGGATTGAAAGAACATGGATGTTGTTTTGAGGATGTAATCCAACAGTGGACAATTTCTGTACAACTTGACMTTTGCTATCAACTACAGCCTGTTGTTCTTAGCCCTGGAGGTAGTGTTTATTCTTCAATCTATTTTACAAGTAAACAGCTGAGATACATATCAAACACTGTGCTAGAACGAAAGATGAAGTGCAGGTCAATGGTATTTATCTCATGGCCAT
>CADDXX010000352.1:822782-868592 GCA_902810485.1 Alauda arvensis
GAGAAGCCTCAGTTGAAGAGATTTGGAAACTGTGAATTTGAGTTATGCCAGTTAAAACACCAAGATGTTTTTGCTAGTTATATTTGGTCTATGATCCATTTGTGGCACCTGTATATGCTACTCTACTAATTTTTATTGGTTTCTTATTTCTGCTTTCCAATTGAGAGAACTGCAGCTTATTGATAAGAATAATGAAAATGATTTGGTGGATTAAGTGGACCTTGCAGTAGGCAGAAAAATTGTGTCATATCAATTAGTTTTAGCTTCTCTGTTGCTTAAATAATGAGGTGTAACTTCAAGTACCAGGTATTCATGGACAAATACCTATGAAACCCAGATAYACCAGAAGTTCAAGATTCTTGAGGTGAGGGAGTGAAAACTGGTACCAGACCTAGTTTAAAAATGCATGACAGAAGATAGTAAAGAGCCAGGTATTTGTTCTGGAAATCCTGTTCCTGATCGCCTCTCTCAGCATGCTGTATTTTGCCTTAGGGTCCTTTTCAGCGGCCTTATTTTTCTCTAATTTTTACAGTAATGGCAGAAATGCTGATATTTATTTCTTACATCAGTAGCATTTTCCTTGAAGGAAATAAAAGCTCCACTGACGCAGGTGAAAATCAAAGCTGAAAACACAATAGCAGGCTTACGCCAAAATCTGCTTGCCCTAAAAGCAGGACTTACATACTTRGTAATGCTCCTTCCTGCAGCCTTGCAGCATGTTCCAGGAGCTCTGGAACTTGCTTGGAACAATGAGCTGCTGCCGTTCAGCCTTACATCAGCGACAGTGCYGCCGGATGCCAAAAACTTTCACTCAGTGCTCAACTTCTTTCCTGCTACTTGCACTTTTAGATGAAAGGCTCTCATTACTTTAGGGAGGACAAACACATGTGCAGGTACTGMTTTTGTCCGCTAGAATCTCTTTAATGACCTTCCTGCCATCTTGTTTTATACTCTGTTTATCTTTAGTGCCAGCAGTGATGATTACAGTACTCTGTGTAGAAATGGGAATGATTTATTCAGKTGGAGAAGCTGAAGAAACTGGATCTGAAGTACTCTAATACTACATAAAAGATAGAAATCACTAGGATGGAAACCTGTTGAATGTGAACAAAGTTGGGCTTTACAGCAGTGGTCAATTCTCTAACACAGATATAGTTATTTTATCTGTATAAATAATTCATCTTATAAGAAATAACTGAGAAATTGTGAGAAAACATTTTCTACTCAGAAATATTTTAAGGCACTGGCATTTTATATGGAAGCTTCCTATCCTAAAATGTTACTTTTTAATTATGGTTRTGTACTTTTGTGCTTACATTTTTGGTAATTTTCACTTATGTATTTTCAGACTTCAGCTCTGTTTATGATGCAGATGGAAACCTGTATGTACATAAATGCTGCCATGTTTCTGCAAACTGGCCAGAGCTGCTGSTGGTGTATGGCTGGGATCTGCAGTATTCACACTGATGAACATGTGTGTGATGTAGAGTCCTTGGATACAGGGGACAGGTTGTCAAGCTTGTATTCAAATCAGTGTGCATGCAGAAGAGCAGGAAAATACATGCAGCAATAAACCCCATAGCTAGCTATAACCATTTCAAATCTGGTTTGTAACATTTCCAATTAATAAAACCATTTCTTGCCAACTGCCACGTAAATACCACYTCATCTGTACTATTTCATGCATGCAGACCAAATGTACAGGAGTTCTGTTTTGCACTGAGTTACAAGGACTGAACAGAAGCCAAGGCAGGAAGTGATTATGGCTAAGGAGCTGATGCTGATTGAAAATGTGTGATGTTGTGGAGGAAATATCAGACAATAGAACCTCAGTCAGTTTGGAAACAGATTGAAAAACCAGCACATTAGGATGTAAACAGCCAACAGGACTGGGGCCAGCCTTTCTCTTAACAATCAGGTTATTAGCAGCAGGAGCGTGCAGAATGATTTCCATGATAAAAGTGCAAGTGCAAAATCCATGAGCGTGTGTGCTCATCAATGCTGAAYGGAAACAGCCTTCTTGCTGTTTGCCTTGTTCCTTCTATGTCCTAACTCATCCTGGATACAAGAGTCAGGTGTAAGTGCAGCTGAAATCTAGAAGTCCAAATAGTCAAGGACTTTGAAAAGAAAGGCTTAAGATTATTTTGTGTAATTCTAATAAGGTAGGATCACTCTCTGGAATTGMACTTCTGATTTTCAAGATGGCTTCTGTGAAAAGTCACCACCTCACATTCAATTAAAATTGCCAGGATCCAAGTGGAAACAGTCTCTGATAAGAAATGGAACAGAGTGATTATTATAATTTAAGTGATGATCATAATGTGGGTGAAGGGGACAGCTTTCTGATTTGTCTAGAGACTAGTTTATGCATCATTTATAACATCCATCAAGTAATTTTGAGTTTTATGCTGCAACTTCTGATTTCACCATTTTATGGAAGTCCAGCCAATGCAGAATGCAGTAAGAAAGACAAACATTAATATGTTTGTATGTATCCATTTCAGTAATGGATAAGACATGTACTGTGTGAAATAACTACACTGTATCAATAAAAAAACCTGTGCCAATAGTTTTGAGTTTGATTCTAATTATGCTTTTTCTGAGTTTCAACAGCAAAGTGCAGATGGCAGCAAAATGGTCCTTAGCTAAAAGGGAATTACCAGGCTGCCCTAYTGTTAATGCCACCCTTCAACACACGGGTGTGCCTGACTGATGTCCTCCCTTGTCTTGGGCCTTTAAGCAGCTGAGCTTAGTTATGAAAGTACTGAAAGTACTGAAGTTTCCATGCTCTCTGCTATGGGCCACCTGAGCCTTAGTAACTTAATGAAGMAAGAAACTTCTAAGATGACAAAGCTACTACACTACCCGAAAAGGCCTCATCAGTGAAGATAATCTAAACATAGAGAAGTACAGGTGAGTTACAAAAGCCAGGGAGCAATTTCTTTTCCCTGCACTTCTGGTACATATTTTTATCTGTTTGTTCCTGACTGCATGCCCAGAACATTGACACATCTTGTTTCCTAGGACAAAACGAAAGTTGGTTTTTCCCACAGTGACTTAGGTCCCAGATGGCAAAAATGAAGCTTTTGGATTTTGTTTAGAAATAAAGTCAGAAAGCAATAGAGTAATTTAGAAGAGGAGATTAAATTCAGCCCATGTTTAAAGTAACTGCTTCTTTGTCCAAAAAGTGATGGGTAAACATTAAACCTCATCCCCAAATATGTCTTTTTCTTAATGGAAAAAGGCTTGGTTCCACTGTGGATACCAAGAAATYAAACAGGTTATAAAATCCAGCTTCTTCAAAATATTAGTGCATTCTCAGGCTACAGCCCTGCAATTCTTGAAAACTAGAAACAGCATAAAACAATTTGAGTAAATACAAWGACGTTTTGTTGAGTAGGTTGGTTGAAGACTTGTGTGGAAAAAGGAGCTGAAATATGCCTGTGTCATTTAGAATTTAATGGTAAATAATTTCTGYTGTGGCTACCTAGCAGCTGTGAAAGGACTGTTAGCTTTGTACGGTGTTACTTTTGCCTTGATGCACTAAAACTCCCTAAGCATGATCCCATTTAATGAGAAGCCATTCCAGAGGAGCATCTGAATTGGATGGTAACTGTGTATCCATTTCCGCAAAATGGAATGAATGTAGTTGTATGCACAGGACTTTAGTAATACAACTGGAGGGAAAAGGTGATGTCTGGTAATAGGGCTCTGAGGTAGGAACAGAATTTTTTTACTGTTTCTACAGTTGAAAAGAAATGATGAGAAGATAAAAACTGAAAAATTGTTCTTGTCATTTGCAATACACAGCTGTGCTCATAATACCTCACATGGTCCAAATTATCTCAAATAAAGCATGGACTGTGCTCCTTGCTTGTGGAAGTTGCTTTGTGCCAATAGCAGTGATTAAGTAAAAGTAATGATTAAWGATCAATAACTCACCACAGGCAGTAAGTAGTAGAATGGTCAGCTATTACAGTAACTTCAGCTTAAGTACTGCTTAAGCTTAGGGGAGTTTCGGAATAAAGGGTGACCCTGTCTATTGCCCTGCAACATGGTAGCACACCACTTTCAGGGTGTTGTTTTCAACAAACACCAAGAATCAGCTATCCACTTTTGAGAACAGGTTTTTCACTGCTGAACAAGAAAACAAGTATCTTCCAAGTTAATGAATTGACTAGACTTTCCCTTATTGAKATGCTAGATGTTAACACTGGCTTCCAGCTTACTTTGTCCAGCAGTCAATAACCTTCACTTCTCATCAAAAGCCAGCAGTAAAGAAGAATTTACCATTTACCTTTTCCAGGCAAAGGGGACTTGTAGCTTGTTTGGGTTTATTAACAGGTGGTTTATCTCTATATCCAGRTAAGGGTGGTGAGAGGTACCTCTAAGGTAAAGAGAAGATGAAAAGAGTTGGTCAGTATGCTTGACAGGATATCAGAGTTGTATTCTCTCTGCAAAGTATTAACAAGGCASTTGGAACTGCAGAGGTCAGTGAATTATAAGCAGATCCTGGACACTTCACAGGTCAAGGGTCACTGAGTGGATATGTCAGCTCCGCACAGGCTCCAAACTGCTGGGATGTGCCAGTCTTTCACAGCTGCCAGAAGCTCAGCCAGCACCTTTGCCTTCCATGCAGACGCCAAGGAGGATTGCTCCCAAATGCAGGAAGAGTCTGGGAACTGGTAATTAACACTAGCTCAGCTGAAGCCCACAGTTATGACACAACTGTGCTTCAAGTCCCCCGGAGGAAAGGGACACATTTTGCCTGGCCTCTGGCATTTAAGATCTCACTGGTCATTAAAGTTATTGGAGAAGCCTCTGCCTGACTAAAGGTGCAAGGGAGACATATGCCAAAGGCATTAGTACAGGTTTYTATTTAACAGTAAATGTGAGGTAGAGAGAGRTAGGAAAAAGGCASGTGGAGGGAGAGAGGGAGAGAAGGGAGACACTGAGAAACAGAATAATCATCAGAAATATCACCACCCCATAGGTTCTAGTGACAGCCTGTTGGTTCTCTTGTCTTTTTGGCAGTTGCAGTCYTGTTGATGTGATGGTTGCAGACTGTATCCATCAAGTGGGGAGAAGAGTCCACAAAACACCAGGTCCATGGAGTTTTTATTATGCTGAGGCTAGGTGGAAATGCCCCCTGTAATCCCCCTAGATGATGTATTACTGGATCATGGGTCATTCCATGAGTCATTGACATCTTCTAAGATGCTGCAGCTGTCTCTTACCCAGTATAGCTCAATCAATCAYAGCCCATCAGCTGAGATGAATACCTCCATCCTATGGTRTTTSAGAGGGGAGTTCTCACAGGTGAGCCATTATGTAAGGGAASACACTGGCATAGTARGAAGGAYCACCCCACTTTGCAGGATTTGCCTCTTAATAGCCTCTTCCCTATCTGGAAACCCAGTCTGCAGCCTCAGGTGTGCACACCTACCTGCACTGGGGAGGCCACTCTGTGCATCACCAGCCAAGTGTTGGAGTCATTCACCTGCAGCAGGCCAGTGTCTCACAGGGGGACAGGCAAGGTGCAGCTGTGAGCACAGGAGAACTCTGGAAAGCTCTAGGAGTAGGGAAGGGGTGGAAAGCAGTGTCAAGAAGAGGAACAATAAAACAAAGCCATATTCTAGATTGTAAAGTTTATTAAATATAAAGTTTAATTAAATACAGTGTAATAGCTTCACAAAAATTTATTCATATAAAAAGGAAGAGTGTCACAGCAGCATTTAATGCTTTTCTAACTGTTAACTCAAGACCTTAAAGTAGTGGCTAAAACCCTAAAATTCTTTCAGTCTTGATTCATCTCAGTACAATCATTCTTACCTTTCCAGAACTGGGACTTTGTTCTACACTCTACTGGTGACTTTTGCAGATGGGAAATGACAACACACACATCTCAATTAGAAACTGGTAACTCCCKGAAATAAGTAAAACTGCTCATATGGTTTGCTATCAATTTTCCACCACATCTGGGCTACAGACACCATATCATCAGCTGCTAGCAGCARCAAAAAGATTGTGTATCCTATCACACAAGTTCTGGAGTACTGAGGAAAGTTGATAATAGTAATGTTCCTTTATCCCCCCTCCCACTGGAAGGGTTTTCAGGTGTACCACAAGTGTTTAAGCAAGAGCTGCGAAAGTCTGAAGCTGCAGCAATTTTTAATACAGAAATGAACACCAATACCATGAAAGGTACYGAGTTTGAATATCCCTCATGATATTCAAGTGTACTGTGACAGAGACTGATCATGAGGCTAGGTTGCCCATGGGGCTTTGGAGTCTCCATTTCTGAAGTTATTCAAAAACCAACACATATGTGGGAAACTAGCTAAAGGTGGTCCTCCTGGAGCAGGAGGGCTARAACAAATAGCCTCCAGAGGTCCCTTCCAACCTCACTCATTCTGTGATACAAAATAAAAATACCAAAAAGACCTTAAAACAACTCTTGGCACTGCTACACACTCAAAGTCATTTAAACCTGCATTGCATCAAGTGCCAACAATGTAAAGTGCCCTTTTCTCCAGCTAAACACCACTAAGTTAATTAGCATCAATTAGTCACTGCATCAGGACTGAAGCACTGGGCTCAAAGCAGTGATCAAATTATGTCCTAAGCATTGAAATAGTGGTGGAGAACTTACAAACACAGAGTGAAAGGATTAAAAAGAACAAAGGAAACTCTTCTGTTACAACACAGAACACGAGTGAACCAACATAATGCAACTACTGTGAGAGGAAACATCTCTGACAGGTTTGTCAAGCTCAAGAATCCAGATCAGTGAATCTCCWGGTCAGAAAAAATGGATGTGGTTCTTACTGTGAGTGCAAAAGAAGCCAGCTAGGCAGAAAAAACCCAACAGATGAGTGCCTGACATCCAATAGACTTGGAGTTTATATTCAGACTGCAATGAACAAGTTTTCACATCTGAGGYGGGGAGAAGGGAAACCATAGATGCACTATAAAAGCAAAAAATGTCCAGAGCTTTGCCACATTATTTCATTCAAATAATGTAATTTTTGGTTAAAACATCACGGTACTCCTCTATTGCTCTGCAAAGGGGATCTTGGTCCAGATGACACGTTTTTGAAGATCCAGCACCAAAAGTTTCAAGTTCAGCAATGCCTGGGGGGAAATGACACAAGATTCCTTAGGTTACTTTAACACAGACAGGGAGAATTCATGCAATAAAAGAACATTTTACGTGACACAAGAGTCTACAATCCTGAATGAGACTTGATAATTTCCAAAAGAAGAGCTGGGCATAAAGGAAGAAACACATTCTGTGCACATCTGCTTATCAGGCAGCAGCATTTCTGAAGCAGCGACAGACATTCTGGAGGCTCCACACAACTCCAGTGGCCCTTAACAGTGCTTCTGAACAAAGCCCCTGCAGAGCTCTTCAAGCTGAAGTCTTTGCTTTCCTTCAACGTTCAGAGCCCTGCTTGATTGGAACAGCACAGCTACAAAGCTGCAGTCCCTGCAAAGCAGTGACTCTGGAGGAGCAACTATCATGAAGCACGTGGGTTTCCTCTTTGGACACCTGGCCTCAAATTGGAGAGTGTGTTTTATGCTCCATGCTGCAAGCACTGAACTCATGTTTGCCTGAACACCGCTGAATGATCTCTCCCAAAAGAAATGTTGTCTTTTATCCCTGATCATGTTCTTCTTACTTACTCCAAACAAGACTGCCTAAGACACCTAAGCTGCAAAGACAAGCYATGAATCATAGCAAGAAAAATCAAGATCTGGTTTAGTACTGAAGGCAATCCATGTACAGGGAAGGATGAGATGACTCGAGTTTATAAAGATCTATGAAAATCTGGAGGCTTCTTTGATATTTTGGCTGGAGATGAACTCTAGGGAAGCGCAAYTTCATCTTAAACCAAGTGTTTCAGTGTGGGGCAGTGGATKAATTTTCTTGTTGCTTGKTTTTTTCTAGGCAAGTGCATAACATTCTDTGCAATATTTTGGGAAGCAGGAATTTTTCACATTCAAGTCTARAGTGGAGAGCTAGCAGAAAAAAAATCTCTGTGCWTAGCAGAGGAAGTTGAAAAGAATGGYTTGAAAGCTGTCAAGACTTAGAAACAGTCMCCTTTTTMCTTAATAACACACCTAGTGCAATTACCTTCTTTCAGCTCCTTAGTGATTTTTTCATCCAGTTCCTGTCGTACCTAGAATTAGACATCAAACATACAGTTAGGATATCATATGACCCAAATACAACTGTTAAACTCCTAAAACATTCTTACACCCCACAGACAACGTGACAAAACCTAAAAATACCATGCTAAATGGAGATGATGGCCTGTGATGGCCAAGAAGGTGCCAAAGGCCTTGGACCCCMTGAGCTATGTGGAAAGGCTGAGAGAGCTGTGACTGTTTCTCTCCTGGAGTAGACAAAACTCAGGCAACCTTGTCTGTATGTATTAACTACCAGGGGGGTGCAGTAACAGAGATGGAGCCAAACTCTTCTCAGTGGTGCCAAAAGAACAACTCCCCCAAGCCTCAAGTTTTTTCAAGCGTGGACAGTGAAATCGTGGGGAAAAGGGACCCCTCCAGAACACAGAATGAGATGTGGGTAGCGGAAGGAAGCAGGAAATCAAAGGCCTGGACCAAAAGATGACTATTCCTAAGCAAAGCTACAGTAGTTGAGCTGACCAGAAGGCCCACAGGACCCTCTGCAACATGTGTGGATGAATCAAGAGAAGAAAAAGGTCTTGTTTGCCTCTTTTTTATTCCCGCAGCCATTTTGTGATTCTCATCCCCGCCTGAGGAAAGAGAACTAGGTGGAAATAAGGCCAACAYCTGGATTTCTCTGAAAAGGAATGGAAAGGCCTTTGAGGACTCTTGACAGTGTCTTCACTGTCCTCCTGCCCCCTCTGGAGAAGGCGTGAAGTACCAAGGCCTGAACAACAGGCCCTGACTGAGGCTTGAACAATAGGCCTGGAGACAAAGTTGACCTAGAGATGAACCTTCCAACCAAATGTTATCTATATATATTTGCTCATTAATGAATTATTGCTATACATGTGCATTTATTGGCAGAACAAGTATTTACCTTTCTGCATCTAGACACTGCATGTGGCCACATCTGGCCTAGCCAGGAGGGTACAGGATCAAAGACAACTCCCTTGGCTCCTTCTTGAGCCCTGGCCAGGCTTTGGGAAAAAGCCAACAGGAGAGTGAAATTACACMGTATGTCAGCTTGTGYGTTTAACAGTATAAAAGCTGGGCTACTGCCAAAGCAAAGTCGGGGGAGCCTGGTGGCCTGCAAGGTGGATGCACCACAGGAGTTCCCAATTACCTTGGTTCTCCAGTCCTGTCAGGGATGTGCTATCACACTGACTGCTATTTACAGGGCATACTTGGACCAGATGTACTGCAGAGGTTGCAGCATWGCTGCAAAATCAGAAAGCTGTGAAGCCTTGCCAAAGAGTAGGTAATTTTACTGTTTCATGAAATAACACATGGCAAGAACTGCAAGAACAAATGTCTCCTATGTGTARTATGTGCTCTGCAATCAGGTGCAAGAGCAAAATTATGCCATCCCATTTACAGAATCCTATTTTTGAAGCAGCCTTTTGTTGGTATTAACATACTAAAAGGAAGTTCTGTGAAAAAACTGCTGGAGTGAAGATCAAGGAAGAAGAAAAAAACTACCTCAGAGATGTCTGATTGGATTTGTCACTCAGTGGGATGTTAGCCATTTTAAGCAGTTTAGCCAAACCATACATTGGAATTTCACGTGGAGCTTAGCTGGGAACTCCCTATGCCACAAGTACTCTTTGTCTCAGTTTCTCTTGTAAAAGAATGTCATGACACACTTCACTGCTTTGACTTRAATGCTTTATGACCTTTGACCCTCTGGAAAATTTTTACAATCCCAATGACCAAAAGTCTTCAGTCTTACAACATACAGCTATGCAGTGTTCTGAGGATTAGCAGCTGCTATTAGACAATATGGTATGGAACAATAAATGGAGTCTAACTTCAGGCTGAAAAGGGAGAACCTTGCATACAGGTCCTGAATACTGAAGAACTATTCTTCAGCAGTCGAGAATGGTATTTCAAAATGCTTACCTTGGCCACAAAGGCTGCAACCCTGTTTCTTGAGGGCAATGTGTTCTCGGTTGGGCTGAGGAAGCTTCCTCCTAGACTGAGACTTCTGTTCAGTCCCAAATTGTTGCCAAGATGTCCCAGTGCAGTTGAACACAGAACTGGAGTTGCAGCCAGACCTCCGCTGACAATGCTGCTTGTGATTAATGATTTGCTTTTATGGCGCTCCCGGAGGAGCTTAGCATTGGCTTCTTCAAGTCTCTCATTAGCTCTGAAACATTCAGAAGCACACAAACTCTGACCTTTGATAGTAACACTTTCCCAAACTAACTCTCTATTATTGACTATTACTATTGACTAATATTTGACTTCTGAGATTAGGAGCCTCCAGAAACTGTACATCATTTGACCTGAGCTTGTTTGGAGAGCCTGTTTCTAAGATGTCACACTAGGTGCAAGGAGCAGCATCACCAATACTCAGGACTGTTCATCACGAGGGCTTCAAAGCCATTTGTGAAACCATGTGTTTACATAGCTTCTTCTGGAAGGTATGTCTCCTAGGAGACATAGTTATGTCTCCTCTGTAACAGCTCTGGACTGCCCCCCCCCCTTCCCAAGTGTCCTGGTTTAGGGTAAATTTGGGAGGAAACTTTTTTAATGGGTGTCCCTCTGGGAAGTAAACTTGAAATGGCCCTTTTTCTCTATTGGCTTGGGGAAAAATCTCTTTAGAGATGAGTGGAAAAAAACTATTTATTTAACCAACAAAGTGCTTACAAACATAGAAATTAATAATATGAAATAGTAAAACCTGATAAAATTGAGAAAGTCTATGTTGTGGGAGCTCAGCACGTTATTAGAACTATTTGTAAAGAGGGCATAATGTGTTTCTTCTGTTGGTAGTTAGTTGTATGGTGGAGTTTCTTTAGTATGTTTTACTTGCTCTTGCTCTTTTTATCATTGAGAATAAAAGTTTTACTTTTAGGCTAATTTGTAATTATTCCTAAAATCGCAGGGTGATTTTGCTTTTTAATATGGGTGTGCTGTGTGATGAGAGTAATCTACTTACTCTATTGGTATTGGTGGTATAGTGGGTAGAGGTATTGGTGGTATTGGTGGTATGGTGGGTAGAGGGAATTTTTGTTTTCAACATCCACCCCAGCACTGGTAGTCAGGGTGTTAGGAGGAGTTGTGTWTTAGTGTTTATTACTTTTGACATAGTTTGGATTCTTTCATAGRTTGCTAAAATTTCTTTTTTTGTTCAAGTGTAGTTGGTTTTAGACTTTTTGTAGTTTTGATTCTAGAATTTTAGGGGTTGGCTTTGAGTCTCTCTAGGTACTTTCTGGGATAGATTAKGGTTTTTGGTTGTGGAGTAGAGTACGTTTTTCATTTTTGGTCCTGTCCTGACTGGGCTAAGGGCTACTGTATGAGTGATTTCTTGCTTGATTTGGGTGAAGGCTTGTTGTTGTTTAGGGCTTCACTGAAAAGTGTTCTTTTTGTGGGTGATTAGGTAAAGAGGGCTCACRATTTGGTTGTATTTAGGAATGTGCATTTTTTAAAAGTTTATGGTACTTAAGAAAGCTTGTGGGTTTTTTTTTTTTTTTGTTGGTCGGTGGAGATGCTGTGATTTTGTTGATTAACATTGGTGGGAATTTGATGCTGTCTATTTTGTCACTTTATTTTCAGGAACTGGATTTCACAAGCTAGTTTCTTAACTTTGCTTTTTTTGATAGTGAAACTAGCTTTGAGGAGAATCTGGATGATCTTTTCTTTTTTTTCAAATATTTTTGTTGTAGTGTTCTTTTACACAACGATGTCATCAATATATTGTAGAAGTTCTGGAGCTTTACTCTTTTCTAGTGTAGGTTGAATTAGTCTATGGTAGATGCTGGGACTGTGCTTCTACTCTTGGGGTAATTGGTTTTAGGTGTACTGCACTCCTCTCTAAATGAAAGTAAACTGAGGCTTGTATTTTGTAGTTAGAGGAATGGAGAAAAATGTATTGGTAATGTTAATAGTGGCGTACTACTTTGGTGCTTTGGACTCCAGCTTGTACTGGAGCTCTAATATGTTTGGTATAGTAGTACTCAATGGTGGAGTTATTTTATTTAATGCACGGTAGTCTACAGTTAATTTCTATTTTCTTTCAGATTTGCGCAAAGGTTAAATGGGGTTGTKGAAGGGTGAGTGGGTTTTGCTGACTACTTTTTGGTTCTCTAGTTTTTGGATTATTTTGTGGATGGGGATTACAGTATTTTGAGTCATTTTGTACTGTTGGTGATGCACTACTGAAGTGGAAATTGGTACTTGTTCTTTTTTTTAGAAGTCTTACTGTAGATAGGTTCTCTGATAGCTTAGGTAAGGTGTTCAATTGCTTGATGCTTTCTGTCTCTACAGCTGCTATCTTAAATGTCTACTTGAGTCTTTTTGGGTCTTTGAATTATTTTGGAGGAAGTTCATGCTTAAAATGTATGGGGCCTCTGGACTAGTTATAATAGAGTGGTTTTTTTACTTATTTTTAGTTAGGTTTACTTTAGCTTCTACTAAAGTAAAATTTTGTGATTTTTTTGTTATGCTAGCGATGGAGACAGATTCGGTTCTCACATGTTTAGATGGGATTAGTGTGCACTGTGTACTAGTGTTAATTAAGGTTTTATATTTTTGTGGTTTTGATGTGCTAGGTTAACAAATCTACACAGTCTAAAAAACACAGTTTTTCTCAGCTTCTACTTGGCTGGAGGTAGGGCTCTTTTAAGCTTGATTATTACTTGATTATTATTTCTTTGGGTAACTGGAGCTACTTCTTTTTTGGTGGAACTTCTTTTCTTAGTTTTGCTTTTTTCTAGTTCAAGCATGTGTCGTGCTAGAGCAGCAGTAGATTTTTTATTCTATCTCTTCATGTTTTTTCTGCAATTGTGCAGGAAGAACTACAGCTTATCTTRTAGGGTGTTTCTTCTCTATTTGGGGAACGTTTGTGTTTGGTGTTAGAACTYTGGATTTGTACAGCTGAGATTTGGAGAAAGTTATTTTTAATCTCTTCTTTAATTTCTTCTCTGAGTTTCTGGTGATTCTCTTCTATCTTGTTTTTTAATTTCTGTRTATGTGTTTCTACAGTTGCAATTCTTATACGTGTTGGATTATGCACGGCCTTTGTACATGTTCGCAGTTTTTTCACTACATTAAGTATAATCTTTTCTGTGTTATCTCGTTTTATTATTGCTRAARCAGAAGAGTATTTTTGTGGTTTAAGTTGTATAAGTTTTTGCTACATCAMAGGTGTACATGGTATTAAGTCTGGGTTTTTGGTGTTTAGGTCRTATGAGAAGGTAATYTYTGCTACTGCTATTTCTYTCAGGTGTTGAATTTCTTGTTTTATGGTTTTATACTGGGTTTGTTGAATACTGAGATTATTTGCACATAGATATCWTTGTGCTACACTTTTTAGGACTCGTTTTTAGAAACTGTAAGGGCCAGCCTCTCATTATTTTTTGGTAAATGGCTGGATTATGTGACAGGGATCTTAGATGCTTTGCTTCAGTACTGTTTAGCATTGCAGCCTCACCTGCAGCATCTCAAAGATGAACTAAYCAACTAATTATAGATTTATTAGATTGTAGAGTGTAATTTTTTTTTTTAGGCTATGAAGGTCTTTTAGGGAATAGGATTTAGTATTGGTTTCTGGTTTTTTGTTAGTTGGTGGTTGTTTTGGGTCAGTTGGTTTTCGCTTTGGTTTAGTTGGTTTTTGTTTTGCGTTAGTTGGTTTAGCTTTTGATGTTTTGTTAGTTRGTTCACTTTCTGATTTTATGTTAGTTGGTTTAGCTTCTGATTTTGTGATAGTTGGTTCTGTTGAGGGTYCTTCTTCTGGATTATTATCTACTGGTKGATTAGTTTTTTGYGTGCGCTTCTTTCCTACAGCAACTGTTAGTGTCTTAGGCTCACTGTCTGGTTTAGCCACTGATTTAGGTTTACTATTTGGTTTAGTTGCTGGTTTAGGCTTACTATCTGGTTCAGCTACTGATTTGGGCTTACTATCTGGTTTGGTTGTTGGTTTTGTTATAACTTCAGTAGCTGGGGTATTGGCTGCAGCCTGAGTGACTGGGGTAGCTGCTGATTTATCTCCCTGCCCCCCTGCTTTTATTTGTTGCTCTATAGTATCTAGCAGCGTGCCATAAGCGTATGTTAGGGTTTAGCTTATTGCAATGAGCTTTTTTTCTTTAGAGTCATTATGGTAGTTCTAGATATTTCTCTACTTCGTCTAGGTTCTGCATTTGTTCRCGTGAAAATTCTTAAGCAGGGGGATTCTTTTAAGGTTTGACAGTCTTTCTCATTCTCTACACKACTCAGAATTTTCTACACTTGGGTTTACTCTGGGTTAGGGGTTTCATTAGTTCTTCTGGATATCTCAGATTTTATTTTAGAGAAGCTGCAGACTGTATAGAGGAAGCTTATTAGATTAAATATTAGGAAGGCGGTCTTCTTAATATTCAGGGGAAGCAGCAAATTCTCTAAGGGTGATGTGACAGATTCAAAAGGGAAGAGGGAAAGGAAAGGCTGAAAAGCTTCATTTCCTACTCTTCTTCTAATAAACTGGGTGCAGTTACWAACAAATCCCCAAAACATGCTACTGCAACTGGGATGCAGGGTAGGACGAAAAAACTATTAATTAAACATATATGGAATAAGCTCTAGTACTTTTATAAACTTTTTGTAGATTATTATTCTTGAAAACAGTAAAACAGCTATCTTAATTTGTGCCCCTCCATTATAAAAGCTACATGTTAGAGATAATATTGGAGCTATTTCTGGATAAGAAAAAAGACTTAGGGACTAGAAAGGTATTAAAACTTCAAAAAATTTATGRAATAGAAACACAAGAATGATCTCATCTTAAGAGACATTATGAGGTCAAGCAGCAGCATGGCTACTGACTGCTTGCTGTATCTCAACACAGAGTAAGTACAACTAAAATGCAAGTAAATCAGGTTTTTTTTCTACTTTCTTAAGCCTCACGATTGGGCACCACTGGAAATATGTCTTGGTTTAGGGTAAATTTGGGAGGAAACTTCTCAAATGGGGGTCCCTCTGGGAAGCAAACTGAAACAGCTCTTCTCTATTGGTTCAGGGAAAAATCTCTTTAGAGATGAATGGGAAAAAACTATTTAACAAACAATGAGCTTACAAACATAGAAATTAATTATATGAAACAGTAAAACTTGGTAAAATTGAGAAAGTCTTTGCAGTGGGAGCTCAGCTCGTTTAGTYTCTCTGGCACTGGAAAATGCTGGCTTGGGCCCAGTGGCCTACTGGTGTGGACTCCTGGTGTTCTTGCTCTTGCGGGTTTTTTAGTCTAAGAGCAGGTTTAAACAGTCTCAAGAAAAAGGAAAAAAAAAAACAGTCTAGGGAACTTCTCTCCCTAGCTAGTTAAAACTAATTAGAAGTAAAGGAGATCTCTGACCCGCTGCCTGTCTGTGCTTTAGACGAACAGTCAGGAGCTGGAATGTGGAGGAGGAGCTGCTTTTCTGAAAACAAACTCTGTGCTTCTTTTTTCTCCCTCTTCACTCTTGGAACCAGTCTTAAAGCTACAGAACACAATATCTAACACAGACAGAACAGACGATTTGGGGATAAAATCATTATAAAGCTACTCTAGGACACCAAGGAAATCTCAAAGTTCAGAGCCACTGTTTAAACAGAAGCCAAAAAAGATTCTATTTTTCCTTCACAGAACAGAAATCTGTTCTCTAAAAGGCCTACCCTTATTCAAATAATAAAGGACATGAAATTAATTTTTTCTTTTGTACAGAGGATGAGATTACAGAGACTGGCAAAAAAACCTGCCAGTTAAAACAACATCAACTTGAAAAGTATCCTGTTAATGCCATGATCAGTCATGTTCCTGCTGAAACACTAAAAAGAAATGAAGGCCTGCTGAACAGGAAGGGTCTTAAGGTACTTTCCCCACAAACATGCCATCAAGGCTTTCAATGCTGGCCAGGTGCAGAAGAGGAATTAACAGGAAATATGAGGAAAAAGGATTCTCTTATTACCAGTCCAAAAAAGGCTTACCTTTCCAGTTTCTTTGCTAAGCATCGTCTAGTTTTCACTTCCTCCAGATACAGCTCCTTGTACTTTTCCACTTCTGCCTGTGTACATTCTTTTGGAAAAGTACTCTCTTGCTGAGTATTTTTTATCTTGTCCAATTCACATTCAAGATCTCTAATTCTGTCTTTTAGCTGGTTTCTCAGAGAAGCATGATGACTTGCTCTGATGTGTTCTAGTCTGTCCTGGGAAGCTGCCTGTGCCTGAAAGAGACACCGCACCTTCAATCACCACAAAGAAAAAGAGAACYCTCCCCACCTGCCAATTGCATGTACCCAAGGTCATGGCTCCAGCTTGGCTCAGAGAGGCAGCTGTGTCTCCTCACTGCCATCAGCAATTAAGGCAGAACCCTGGCGCTACCAGCAGGGTAAATAATTCTTTTCACTCAGTTGAARCCCAAATCAGTACTACTATTCAAAGCTACTAATGAAAGCGTATTATCTGTATAGGACAGGGTATGGAGAACAGAATTCCTCAAAGATCTTAGCAGGATGCCTCACATCCTCCTGATCTCCACACCTGTAGCTTCAGTTCCCCTGTACAAGGAGAAAACCAGATCTGTTGTCTGGCTGTGACAGCTGGAAGGGGCAAAACCTCTTGAAGCATGAACAGTGAGAAGCAGGCCAGCAGAYGGAGACAGTCTCAAGCAYGGCAAAATRGAAACCTACCTTGAGCAAGCTTTTGATTCAGGGACCTGCTGGCACATTACACACCATAAGAGCACYCCTGCCCAACCACACATCCTTCTCCCAGTGCTCTTTGGCACAGACASAAGTACAGATTGTAYTGATTGCAGATTGTTAACACACAGAATCRGGCACCCAAAGCAAAACACTAAAAAATGGTGGCCACAACCCAAGTCTACAGAATGCCTACACACACACACATCAGAAAGTCACTCACTTGCAAAAACAGATTGACTTCTTGTAGTTTTTGTCTTATTTCTTGGCCTGCTCTTTCATCAACCTCTCTTTTATACTGTTCTATTTGGCTGTGATCTACCATGTTAGTCTCCAAGTGATGTTGGAGTTTTGCCAACTCTTCTTTCAGCTGGCATTTGCTCTTCTCCAGTTTTTCACAGTTCCCATGCAGGGYAGATAGCTCCTCTCGTAAGTCCCGGTTTTGTGCTTCTAGCTGCATGCTTTTTTTACACTCCCCRTCCAGCTGCTGGGAAAGATCAGCAACCTGTACATGGGGAAAAAAAAGAAACTCAGAGGCATCTAAAGGCAGTGAATTCTGTTAAAATTGCTAAAGGGGTTGTCCATGAAGAGTCCCAACGACTTCTGGCTGAACTCATGCCCGAGACAGGGCTCAAGGCTTGTTCTTGCTGTGTGAGCATCAGTGACGTTCCTCCCCTCTTCTCCAGAGAAGGAACCTGTCTGTCAGACCCAGGGGATGCTGCCACAGCCTCACACTGTGGCTGGGCCTGAGCTGAGGCCCACTGCTGTCAGCCCTGATCCTCACCCATGGACATGACTCCTGGTAGGATGGCAGAACTGCCTGTCCCTAAGACCTGGCCTGAGGATCTGCACTCTTGGCTGACCCTGCCTGCTGTCACCAGACMTGTTCTGTTCTTGATGAGTGCCTGTGGGACAGCCTCCTGGCCCATGAGGTCACAGACCCTGCCAGCCTTGCTGCCACTCTTGGCTTGCYCTTCCTCTGCCATTGCAGAGGCTGCTTTGCACTTAAGGATTGYATATTTACCCATAATGGGAACTACATCAGTATTAGTCATAGTCACCTGCTTTTTTAACTGTAGAAAAAGCATTGAAATCAATCAAATCTAAAATACAGCCAAGGAAACAAAATCATCAACATGACAAGAAATACAGGGAAAGCTTCACAGAGGTTTGAAAACACCACAACCAAAACCAAGCCTCAAATTAAGCAGAACTCACCTTTGTTCTCAATCTATCAACTTCACTGACCATTTCAGAGTATCTGCTCTTCATTTCTCCCTTCAAATAAAGCTGTGACTCCATCTCTCTCTCCTCATACACCCTTATTTTCTTTGTAGCTCTACTGAGAAGTCTTTTCAACCTAAACAGCAAATCCGTTTGGAAAACAATGAAACACAGGAATAAGCAACCTTTTCCTTATGCTCTCAAGTAAGGAGTGCAGACATAGCTTTCTTCGTCTTTAACATAGTAAACAGTATCAGGAATTGCTGAGAAAAAAACCTACTCTTCCTGTGCCACAGATCACCAGGCACATCCAAATTTCAGCTGAAAAGATGAATTGAARGCTTCCTTCCCCACCCCCAGAGAAGTGCAGGGCAACCTGGACTGGCAATTCCTCTTGCATCTATAASTAACTACAGGCTCAGGCACAGACGTACCTTGCAGGAACTAACATGAGACTTCAGTTTGTTCACAGATTATGTRTACCTATTMTTACACTACAGGTCAATGAAACTGGWCTCCTATTCAGGGATATCTCTTCACCMTATSAAAAAGCCATACCTCTTAAATTCCTTCTGCAATTCTAAGTTTCTTCTCATTTCTTGGTCCAGACGGAGTTCAACTGGGCGTTTTAACTCTATCAGTTTCTTCACTTTCTTTCTTTCACTCTCACACTTCCAAAAYAGAAAAGACACAACACACAAAATGTAAGAACAATAATTACATGCAATATGTGTCTCTAGAGCTCTCCACAGAGAAGCTGCAGTCCATGTCCATCTGTTAGCCAAGTTCCATGTTAGGTTTCACACACACTGGCCAACACTGAAGAACAAAAACAGATGCCTCCACTGAAACAAAGGTGGAAAAGATGCTGGAATACTTTCAAGAGTTCTCAACTCATAGCAAGGATTATGTAGGTATGCTTATCATGGAAGAATACAAATCAATCTAAAGCTTTTACAGGATCTCTATTGATCAGCAGGCAGGGGAATTTGATCTTTGGCAATTTTTTCAATATACTATATCCTTACAGCTCTTCTTTGTGGCTACTTATGTGCTAGTTGCTTTGTACTTCCTTTATTCCTCTACAGACGAGGAGGGAAAGACTGCGCCTTTGAAACTGTCAGTCATTTCTTGTTTCCCCAGAGTTCCTTCAGTATGTTTTTTTTTGCAAGGCTTTTAAGCATCCACTACCCTGCAAACATGCTGCTGCTCCTCCATGCACTGCACTGGAAAAATTAAATACTTCAAGCCTGCCCAGAAAACAAAGGGTGAGAAGACAGGCAGAAGGAATTCCAAGAAAGAACTGGGGAACTGCAGTCCTGTGCTCAACTGATGCAAACCATACTGGGAACTCTTTCAAGGAGGATCACTCCAGAACTTACACAAGATATCCATATAGGTTTCACTTGCTTCTTGGATGACCCACAAATCACAACATATCCAGAGCCCAAACAGCAGGGGTAATAAAAATTGCTCTTTATGGAAGAACTCAACCAAAAGGTTAATGTGGWTCTCTCAGGTACCGGTTTAGGTCTCTGGAGAATTTTCTGGATTTACCTGTTCAAAGAGGTCTGCCTTTTCCCTGTCAAGTTGAGCAACACGCTCTTCRAGGTTGGATCTTGACTTAAACTGCTCTTCCCACATGCTCTGCAATTCCTTTGATGTCAGAGCCAGCACATCCTGCTTTTGCACCTGTAAAAGCAAMAACRGCAGAAGAAGAAACTAARGTGACCGTAAAGTAAACACTACAATAGAAAGCTGTAACTCAAATGGAAACTCTCTCCTCTCTCCATCCAATGTCTATGGTAATGTTAATGTGGAATGTAAAATACAGCTTGTGAAACACAACCAAGAAGAGAAATTGAAGACGACAAAAAGAATGAATGMTATAAGGGTGGTGAGACAAGGCTGAACTTTGGGAAATAACAAACACACACACAAAATCACCCTGTAGCTTTCTTCCAATGGTTCCCCAGAACCTTTCTATGTATTCATTTCTAGTGCCCAGCACAGAATATACCCTACCCTCATGGCTTCTGTAACAGCTGTACATCTCCTGAGAGCAAGAAAATGTTTTGAAATTGATAATGGTATTGATGGTTCTATCTAAAGGGACAAAGACTTGCTTAACAGATGCATTTGAGTTGAACAGAACTTGCTGATTCAGTTCAAGTATAAAGACTGGAACTTGACTAGATGCTTTTAGTGGCATTTTTAAAGGAAAAAAAAAGAAAATTAAAAAATCATAAAAGCAAAAAAACAAGAGATATTTACTGGCTACAGAAAGTGACAAAACACTTTGTACAAAGTATCAGATAAAAAAAAATCCTTCRGCTGTATGACAAAATTCCAGAGATAATATGGATCTATCAAGTCCAATCTCTTCTCTCAGCTTTCAACCACTGATCACCATGCTATCCACAACATCCACTCTGTCCTTCATCTACTATGGCTTAACCCTAGCAGGCAGCTAAGCATTACACAGCCACTTGCTCACTCCYTGCAATTGGGATGGGGAAGAGAGTTCATCAGATGAATCACTGATGAACACTACAACACAGCAGTAGGAAAATGAGGAAATGTACAGCCTTTTCCCTTGAGGGTGCCTTGCCCTAAAACCAGATGGGTGTTTAACAGCTGTGTGCTTACAGAGCTCTCATGATCTTTTCATCAATTACTTATACACAAGGAATTCAAAGACTGAAACAGTCATTCACAGAAGCCTGTCATGTACCTGCTTGTGGTGGTCCTCTGCAGCTGCCTGTGCTGTCTGTAAGCTCGTTATCATGTCYTCCAGGCGGTTATGAACCTAGAGAAGCATTACAAGAAGCAAGAAGGCACACTTTAGATTGAAGTTACACCTCACTGACAAAAGTATTATGCAGAACCTCTTCATCTCTTTATTTGTACACTATTTACACCCAGCAACAATGATCAGAAACAGCCTTAGTTTGATGCCACTGTAAAATTGTTAGCAATCATCACCTCTGCCATTTGGTGCAGAGAGAGAGAGAGAGAGAAAAGACCACGTGGGATATAAAGAATGTTCAGTGAAAACAGGCAGGAGCAGCTTTTCTCATCCCCAGTACACCTGAGAATAAATCATGCTCTATTAATCAAAGCAGAAGGATTTTGGACTGCCTTCCCACTTCTCTTGACAGTATCAGTACAACACAAAGTTCAACTATCACATGCAGTGATTTTCAAAATGGCTTCAGCTATAACTGACAATTACAATTGTAACAAGAACYTTAGTTCACTGGTACAACACAAGAAACAATAACAAAAAATATCTCTTAATTCAGGCCACAGATGTTAGCATCTTATCTG
This sequence comes from Alauda arvensis, assembly GCA_902810485.1. NCBI lineage: Eukaryota > Metazoa > Chordata > Aves > Passeriformes > Alaudidae > Alauda > Alauda arvensis. The sequence goes on from CADDXX010000352.1 coordinate 844,181, forward strand.
AGCTAAAATTAACTAACCACTACGTAGAAGCAGTGGTAAGTTCCAGGGCTCACACTGAGTTTTGCAGATACCATAAGCAGTCCTCTTCACTGTTTCATGAGAACAGACACACAGCAAGTAGCCAAAGGAAAAGCAATTCTCCACAGCAAAATCTCTGGGACACGTAATTTTTGTTTCAGTCTAATGATGTCAGCCAGGTCTCTGGCATAAAGGGCTTGGCATCAATATACCCTATGGAATTGCCACCAGTTAACTTGATGAATACCTTAAATGAAACACTTTGCAGTCCCCAAAGCACCATCTGATGTTATGAAGGGTCTAAAGCAGACAATAGTTACACCATTGTATTGGTGTCAAATCCTTACCTTTAAGAGTGTTACATTTGACTTGCTATAGCACATGAAAATTTTCAAAACCAGATGGCTGGGAAGTAGAACAGGATGCTTTCTGAGCAGCCTCTATTCAGAAAAATGCATGAACTGAGCTCCCCTTGGCTCTCCAGGAAAACCTCACCATAAAATTTCCCCAYAGAAATAGGTAACTAGGCTCAGGAGTCACTAAAGGAGAGATTTATGAGCAGCTTACTGAGGCAGAGGCTTGCAGGTCTCTTTGCAGGGCTTCAATTCTGTTGCTTTGTTGCTGGACAGTGGCTTCCAGTCTGGTGTTTTCAATTTCAAGGCTTAAAAAGAAATAGGTGTTACAAAAATCCGCCAGAGCACCAATTCCAAAAGAACAGTGCAAAATAATAAAAAACAAGAACATCCTTTAAAATTTTAATCATTTGCTGTGTTGCAACAAGACCACTTTTCTATGCTGTGGTTTCCAGCCAATCCTTGCAAGAGACAGATACCTCACCCCACTGTGTTCTCTTACTGTTGCACGTGTGCTTCCAGTTGTTTTATAGTAGTGTTAGTCTCAGAAGATGCCAACAGCTGGTCCTGTAGTTTCTGGGCAGCAGCTGTTGCTTCTCTCTCCTTCTCATCCAAGGCAGTCTTCAAGTCACGAACACAATGCTTGGAATTCAGGCATTTTTCTTCCACCTCCCGCAACTGTAAAGTCACAGAACGAATCCACAGTCTTCAGGTGAGCTTTTATACAGGGCAGTCAGCTGCTGCCCAGGATTCATGTGCTGCAGMTAKCTGCCCATACCCTCTACCCAAAGAACTGTAATCACCTCAAGTAGTTTTAAAGCTTCTACTAGCAAATGAACACAAGCTGTGTTCTACAGTGGCCTCTCCCATCCCTCCACGCATTTCCTAGAGCACAGTTCTGCACACTGACACTGCTGATCTGACCCTTTTGGTGACTTAGGATGCTCTTTGTATTCACTCATTTGCTCCTCTGTGAAAACATGAACTAACAAGTTTATCTGTCTGTAGTGACTTCATAAGTCCCTCATAAGGATCAGATTTGAAATTATTTTCCTYCTAGAACTCCTAGACCTCTGTATGTCCATACCTTGGAAAAACACAGTGAAAGGCGGTCCCTAACYCAGAAATAGCTTATACTTCCCTTCCAGGAAAACCACTTAAGGATGGCCAAGTATAGCAGGGCCAAAGAAATGGAAAAAATGCAGAATAAGTTACGAAAGCATTCAGAATTTGATGTGCTAYCTGGTGACAGGGCAGGGTGGGGGGAGTGGGGGCAGGGGCATAGCAGTCCCATACTGTTCTTCAGAAATCAAACAATATGCTTGGCTAATCCGAAGGCAACAAGATATAAATATAGACACAAATGTATTGTGAAAAGCACCTTAGCAAATAAAAAATTTTGTCCAAGTAAGGGCATAAATGTCTGCATGTCAAAGACATGGACACCAAATTTATAAAACAATGCCATTGATTCACACATCATTAAATCTATCCTGTTGAATTTTTTTCCTGGGGTTTCAGAACAACATCTGATCCCACTTTTAACAGCCACCCTAAGATTTATTACAGACATTATGTACCTTGGTTTTAGCCTTTTCCAATTCCTTTTGCAGGCGCAGCTTGTCCTCCTCCAGGTCACTGCGGTAGCGGGTGGTAACTTCAAGGGAGGCTTCTGACATAGATTGCTTTTTAAGAGTATCAGCAAGCTCCTGCTGCAGCTGTCTGATCATGCCCTAATGAAGCAATCAAATGAGCAGGAATAAAGTTGTAAGAACATGAAAAATGCCTTYACTTGGACTTATTTGATTAGAGACTTGTCTTTGGATTGAACTCAATTGAAATTGTCTGTCACCAGCAGGCACGTGCACAGACAATCACCTCTCCATCTTTTTCAGCTGAGCACTCCCAACTGTCAGCAGCTGTTCATGAGGATTTCTGTTTCCTAATTAAAAGATCCAGGTATTGTTCTTCTTGAAACCATGCACAAGCATGCACTGCAACCATGGGAATTTCTCTTAACATAACCCAAAGAAATCTGTTGTGAYGCAAGAGCCATAACCTGACTGCAGACACTACTCTGTTGAACAAAGGCAGCTCTGGAGCTTACATCATTCTTTCTAGTCCTACAATTTACTAATCTAATTAAATTAATATCTATATTAAAAGCTCTTCTTAGATATACTCTAAGAATATGTTGAATCACATTCTCTTACAGCTGTCTTAATGTTTTAGATTAACAACTGCCTGTATAGTGACATACTAGGTTTAATAAAATGTAGATAGCTTATACAGTTATATAAATGTAGTATTTTCAGAGGGAACCTGTTGTTTTGGTATGAAGAATACAGAGCAATTCACAGATTAGAAAGACTGACAGTATTGCTGGAGTTCTCTCCCCACACACACCTTACAATAACTGACAAATGAAGAACAAAGCAGTTATCTCACACGTGCCTATATTTMTCTCACTCAAAAAWTCTGGACTTGTTAGGAAGAAGGAARTGTAATTTTCAATCACTATTCAAATCATTAAAGGAGACAAACCCTACATCAGTGTGTCTAAATATTGATGCGTATTAGTTCCCATTTTCTAGAAAGTAAGGGTGATTAAACAAAACGGGTAGGGCAATTTTATGTCATTACTCTACCTGAAATTGGCCAGAATACTCTGTCATAACAGAATTCCCTACCTACTCCTAGGAACACAGATAATGATGTATTCTCCAGGCAGACCCCTTAAAGCCCCCAGAATATTCATAAATTAACATCCGGATACTAGAATACTCTTCAATTTTGATAGCAACTTAGGGAGAAGCAATGTTTTTCCTCTGTAGGAATTWAAATATTAAGTCCATCTGCATCTTCATTTCYCAACTGTCACATATTGGATCATTCCTTTTACATCACTCTTACTTGTGTTACCAGTGTAATACTTAAAATACCTAAACCAATTCTACAGGGCAAAAAATGGACTAAGGAAAAGAGATGAAAGAAGTTCTAGAAAGAATCACCTTTCTTGATCAAAGCAGACTTGGATAGTTTTTCTCTGCTCTCAGCTCRGGTCTGAGCAGTAACATCCCATTTACCAAAACCTTCGACAATTTCAAGAGAAACACAACAAAGCAGAACAAATCATCATTATCTGGTCCCACGCATATGGCTTATAACTGATACACTTTAGAAACACAAAACAGTTTCAAGAACTGGAAAACTTTAAATTGCTGTAAATCCACACTTTACCTCTCTCTCGATTTTGTCAGTCTCATATTTGAAGACTTGCTCTCTTAAATCAATACACTTGGCATTTAATTCCTTGTTTCTCTCTTCCACTAGGCAAACTTGCTTTTCAGTATCAGCCCTGAGTTTGTTGAAAATATCATTAAAGCGATCTTGCACATCATTCACTACTTTTTCTTTGATGATCCCCTTGTTCTGCAGATCTTCCAGTTGCTGACGGAGCAGAAGGTTTTCACTCTGGAGCTGGGCCAATCGCTCTTGCATGGATTCCTGCTTTATGCTAAGTTTGTTTACTTGGTCTTTCTCAAGTTGTCGAGCGTGATCGTACTCCTTTGCCTGACACTGGGTTTGACTTAATTCTTTCTGTGTCATTTCTAACAGCAGTGTTTTTTCTCTGAGCRTCTGCCTTAGCTGGTGAAGCTCATTTTCTAGACTATTAGCTTTGCTTTCAGCTTTAGTCAGCTGCTGAGACAAGCTCTTGTTGGCTTCTCGCACATCTGAGAGGTCGTGGTGGAACTTGTCCTGCAGGCGCAGCCATTCATCGCGCTCCCTCTGCAACGTTCGCTCCGCATCGCTTTTCCATGACTGGTGGCGCTCAAGTTCCTGGACAGCAGTGTTCAAACGGGAACGAAAYGACTCAATTTCTGTCTCCAGTCTGTCTTTGCTTTCTTTTGTCTGCTCAAGTTTGGAAGTCAGCATTGCAGATTCTGCCTTTAGTAAGTTCAGCTGTCCATTGTACTGAAAAACTGTTTGTGTTAAGGCTTCCTCATTCAGCTTCAGCTCTTTTTTGAGATCTTTGGTTTTTTCTTTCAAGGTCTCATTTTCCTCGAAATATTTTCCTTCTTCCTCCTGGTGCCTAAGTCTTATTTGATCAAGTTCTAGTCTTAGCATGGCAATCTCATCTTGCAGTAACTGATTTTTGTGCAACAAATCCTTTTCTCTCTCAGTGTCCGATTCCTGGATGGCAGGGAAATGAATAAATATCCAGGTGGGAAATACATCTACAAAACCACTTCAGCATTAAACTGCATTTTAACATTTCTAACAYGGCAACATGGTGTCAAAGATGAGAGTGAAATTTCAGGTAAGACATAAGTACTCCATGAACCAGTGCATGTGTCCAATGCAGGCACAGAGTGAAAGTGTAACATATCCATAAATAAACAGGCCAAATACATAATGCCTTTTTTTTCCGTAAATCAGCAACTAAATAATAAAATTATTTAAAATATTGCAGGTATAAAGGTTATAAAATGACAGAGCTTTCTTGTGTGTGCATGCCTTTAAAATAGTCCCTTTTAGATTAATTTAGCTGTGTTACCAATCTGGTAAGGTCTCCATTTACCAGAGGTAAAAAATCTCTGTTTATCAAACTAAAAACGGTATTTCCCTTTTTAAATGTCTTAACACTTTTTTTAGCATTACTGGAAGTTTGCTATACAGCTGAATCATCCCTGGAGTGCAAGAGTCTTGTATAGCGCCTGTTTATTATACACATTTTTTTCCATGTAAACATATTCACCCTGTATTTATTGGGCAGCACAGGTAAGAGCAAATTATTCTTCCAAGAATTTCACATTCTTAGTAAATTCAGTCTTTTCAAGACTTCTTTTTTTTTTAATAGTGTTTATGATGGCTTATTCTCCTTCAATTATTATAACTAGTATCGAGAGTTCAATTCATTGSTAATATTCCTTCATGAAACTTTAATATGTGGTGGTGAAAAAGAACTTCATACTTCAAATTTGATATGGGAATAAATAATTTAAAAAATCCCAAGTAATGGRAACACAGAGTGAGTGTCAAACAACTTCCTTCCTGGTCAGTCTGGATGTAGTTAGCTAGGTGTTTCACTGCTAGAAACCTTAAAAAGTGATGATAAAATGTCAAGGAAATAAAAACAAGACAGTTTAAAAATAGCATAAATATGTTTTCTTTTACCTTTCTACTTGTACATGCAGTGTAAGCGCATACAGCACTGATACTGCTTTCCAGAACTTTAAAAGACATAAGGGAAAACAGAAGAGGTATTTGCACAGTAAAATTACACTGGTAACCTCCAAATAATCCATCAAGAAGCAGAAAAAAAAAGTTTTTTATTATAACTTTGGAACAAAGATGGTGAAATTTAATTAATTAAAAAAAAAAATTGGCTTACATCTGAACTTTTCCCTCTAGTTCTTCTTGTCTCTTCTTCTAGTTCCTTTTGTCTCCAAAGGTGGTTGTTCAAAATGCCTTCYTGCAGGGCTCTGGCACTCTTTTCCTGAGAGAGCTGTCTCTGTGTTTCATCACGCTCATCTTCAACCTACAACAAATCAATTGAATTACTTGCACCTTCRGAAAAATCAAAGCTAGCAGAATGATCTCACTCTCCCTTTTATTCTTGTAAATATTTTTGCTTTCCACAGTTACGATAATCCATCTACAAATTTTAATTTTCTTCTGTAAAATTAAGAAAAAACATGGAATGTTCTGTAATAATTTAGAAAAATAACTCGAAGTCAAGCTTTGAAATACAAACAAAAAAAAGAGGGAACAGACTACTTGGAAACCAGCTGTTGGCAAAATCTGACAACAGTTACCCAATGGCTCTTCCATGAACAAAATACCTCTTCTTTAGGCATACTGGAATACAACACCAATTAAAAAGAAGCAGAAAATAAGAAGGCAAGTGTTTAACTAATTATCTAATATACCTGTTTGAAGAGCTTTCTCAGTTTTATTAACTCCATTTCAAAAYTCCTGGATTGCAACTCAAGTTGCTGTTTCTCCTCCATCTCTTTACAATATTGCTCTTCTGTTCTTCTGAGTTTTTCTCTTGTTTTCTCATATAGTGTTTCTACTCTGAGCCTCTTTTCTTCTTCTTGTTTCAAAGTAAACCTAGGATTTAACAGTAYAGTTGACAAACTAAAGCACTGATAAAAAAATTAGATAGTCTTTACTATGAACTTGCAAAAACAACTCAAACCATAAAAATCTTAAATATTTTCAGATTTTATATTTTTACTCGAACTTTTTAAAGAATTCTATCACCATTCTATTCTCCATGCTATCAGTTTTACAATATATGGAAATAAACCACTGACTGTTTTATCACTTTTAAGTTTGTCTACGTAAATATACTGAGGTATGCACATTTYTGTTACTTTTGAAGAAATAATCTTCATATTACAGACACTTTGATCAAGAGGTATTGCTTGTCTTTGCAATCAAAGCAACATAAACTTTTGACTATGGTTAAAATACATTTTCTTAATATGATGACCATTGGCTGCTTATGATGGATTCAGTGAGTGCAAGTAATGCTGATGAAGCAGCACATCACTTCTCTCTCTAACACAGCCACCAAGTTTTTAACAAGCCTTTTGTAAGTCTTAAACATCAGCTGACCATAGGACGCGTTTGCTCAGGAATGAGACTGATTCTCAAAAACTTCTTTAGAAATGCAGAGGGTTTAAATTTAAAAGTAGTTTTAAGAATCCTCTAAGGCTCTACATCTGGAAGAAACAACAGCAATTTGATTTTGAAGATAATCTATAGAGAAACTCTTAGGGAATATCAACTCCTTTACTAGCTGAAACAAACAGCAGTAAGCACCAGCAGGGTAAGAAGTGGTCCACAGTGTGCCCATGGTACCCAAACAAAACAGCAGTTTTGTGTTACAYAATTATTTTTTAAGTTTTTTTTCTCATATCCTTGCAACAGTCAACCGGAAAAAAAAATAGTAATAACATAAGGACAAAGCTGGCAAGTGAAAATCTGTTTTAGAAGTTCTGCAAACACAAGTAGCAGCAGCCACTAAGAAACTGCTCAAAAGATTGACAGTAAGATTTGTATTTCAATAGTTTATATTGCAAGGAAGAAAGCTTTACATGTACTTTCACACACACACAAAAATAAAGCTTCTGTAAGTGTAAGGCTAACATAATGTAATTGCTTTCATAAGTTATTAAGAATGAAAATAATAACTATTCACACTTGTTAGATACTTTGGAATTTTGAAAAATAGTGGCTAGGGTAAAGTTACTTTTCTTCACATGGGGCTGTGTGTTTTGAGTTTATGCTAAAAACATTGATAATATGGATGGTTTTGTAATTGCTGAGCAACATGTGCACAGCAAAAAGGCATCTTCTGCTCCTCCTACTGCCCTTACCAGCAAGGGGGCAGTGGGTGCACAAGAAGTTGGGAGGGGAGACAGCTGGGACAGGTGACCCAGCTGACACAAAGGGTTTCCCAAACCATGTGACATCATGCTTGGGATATAGAGCGGGCAGAAGGAGGATGAAGGGGGGAGATAGAGTGATGGCACTTGTCTTCCCATGTAACTGTTACATGTGATGGAGCCCTGCTCTCCTATGGATGGATCAACACCTGCCTGTCTACGGGTAGTGGGGAATGGATTCCTTTTCTTGCTTTGCTCATGTGCAAGGCTTTAGATTTCCTTATTACACTGTCTTTATCTCAACCCACAAGCTTTCTCACTTTTACCATTCTGATTCTCTTCTTGCCATCCCACTGGTAGGGACGTGAGTGAGCAGCTGCATAGGGTGTAGTTGCCAGCTGGGCTTAAACCATGACGTACTACTAGAGTCCAACTCAGGCAAAGCTGGGATTGGCTTTGTCTTCCTCCTACCAGGAGGCACAACTCAAAGCTCAGTTCCCTCAGCCTCTCCCCTCAGGGCTGGTGCTCCTGCTCCCTGGCCAGCTTGCTAGTTCTCTGCTGAACTCACACATACCAATTAAGAAGGCCACAAACTGGACAGTGCTCTAAATGCCATTCAGTAAGTGCTGAGTAGGGGCAAATAACCACTCCCTTCCAACTCCTGATTTGCTGCCATTGGCCTTCTCAGCTGCCAGCTCATACTGGTTCATGTTCCTATCTTGCTCTGGCAAGACCACCAAGGTCTTCTCAGCAAGCTCCCTGGCCAGGCCATCCCCAGGATATCATCACAAGAGGATTTTCTTTCCCAAGAGCAAGGCTCTGCATTTGTTCTTGCTGAATTTCCTATGGTGCGTACCAGCTACTCCTGTCTGAACTGAATGCAAACAGTGGTTAAAAACCTCACATCAACCAAGTCTAGATCAGGATTACTGAGAATGAGGCAACCCTGAATTTGACTTTTCAAATAAGCAAACATACAAGCAAATAAGCACTCTGCTTCTCTAAACACTTCTGACTTGCACTCTGTGGAATTACCTGAAGTTCTAATAATATACATCAACAGAAACTGCAAAGACAAAAATGTACACATCTCATATAAATCACCTCTCTTGTAAACCTCATTTTCCCATACAAACTCCTTTGTTCTCTTCTCTTACTATTAAAAAAAGATATCCAGATGATTGTAGATGGCACTAATAAAAGTTGTTTTCTCCTGACATTACATCCTTCCTTTATAGCATAACTTGCCCATGGGATTCAAAACACAGAAAATCAAAAGACTACATGCTTCTCATCCATCACATGTATCAGCACCACCTTCTGGCACATTAACACTGACAAGTAACACATTATCAGAACACAAGATTCCATACTTAAGGCTTTGGATATCACTTTTCCATTCCACTTCTTGATGAGCCAATATGGATTTCAAATCTTGGGTCTCTTCTACGATTAATTTTGACTCCTCCTTTTCACTCTGCAATTTTCTCACTTCTCTCTGAACCGCTGCATACCGATTCTTTTCATGCTCTATTATTTGTTCATATTTAAGAAGTATATTTTGAATTTTCAGTAAAATAGCAGAACCTATTTTGAGATCAAAAAGACAAAGATGCACATATGCATAAATTCTTTCTCGTGTAAATTATTTGATTTGGTGTAAGCAATGAAGTTTTGGTAGTGGGAAAATGGAAGGCAGTGGGAGTTCTCTATGAGAAGAGGCCAGGGGTTGCCCATGCCAGACAGAGACAATGGACCCATTGCAGGGCACAGCTGAGCCTTTCAGCCATGCTGGTGACACCTCAGAAAAACATTTTTAAGACAAGATAAAACCACCACTCAGGCAAAGGAAACAATTAGGAAAAATAGCTGCTCTGTAAACACACAGGTCAGTGCCAAAGGGAGCAGCAGGGAGGTGATACCTTAAATACATATGAACCAGTGTTCATGTTTTAAAAGAGAAACTTGTAACATCTGAGGAAAACGCGACTTTAGAACACACCTGTATGATCCACAGTAAGCTGTTCTAAGAGCAACACAGCCTCTTTGTAGGTGGAAGTAGGTAATTTGACATCTTCTGATGTTGTTTCAGATGAGTGAGATAAATCAAGGTCATCAGTTGCATCCATTTGTATGCTGACCTACAAACAATACAGTCTTTTCTGYATACAGCTATGCAATATTACAGATGCATGAATGACTCATTCTTTCATTCACAGCTCATATCTGATTGATCCCATCTGAATGATTAAAAGCTGATAAAACTATTTAGCAAGAAACTGATTTTACAGTACCTTGTTCTTTTCACTTGCCCTTTTTGCTGCAGGTCTGGAAAACAGAAACGTATTTTAGTTTTGGAAAATTTATCTTGCATTAAGAACAATATCTAATGTTGTTTTGAAAACCTAATTTCAGTAGGGAATTAAAGCAAAATTTTATACAAGAATTTTTTTAAGATGTAGGTGAATACTGGAAAAATTATCATAATTATTGGAAGATTACTTTTTTCACAAGATATTAAGTAAATAGTTGAAATAACAGTTCATTCAAAGTGATAGGAATCATACAGCTACAGACATGGAGATATACATACAGATACACAGTTATGTGCATTCTCTGTTTAAAATTACAGGTTTAGTTCTCTTCAATATTTAGTCTTTCCCTTACTGGTCAAAGAACTATGATTTTGGACTCTGGTGTACTTAGGCTGACTGGAATGGAGTTCATTTTCTTCAGAGCAGCCCACACAATACTGCGTGTTAGATTTCTGACCAAGACAATGTTGACAACACACCAGTGTTTTAGCTATTGCTGAACAGTGCTTTTACCCTGTCAACAATTTCTGTTTCTCATTTTGACTCCTACARTTAAGTTGAAGGAAGGCAAGAAGTCAAGAGGACATCCAGGTGAAGAAAAAAAATAAAAAGAAAAAAACTCAAACCCTAAGATGTTGTATTGCACTAAATAGTTGATCTATTTCTGTTATTATATTGCACTGGATAAATATTATACTTGCATGTGATATTTCCTGAAAAACCCCTCTGTTCTTGTTGCATTTTGGTTCGTTCCTTTCCTCATGCCCATTTCCCCTCATCCTGGATCCATTCCCATTGGTTGTGGTTTCCTTGCCTTCACCCTCCTCTTCTCCGAGGGCTCAAAGTGGTGGGGGCTCTGGGGGGTCTCACTCTCTTTTTGCTTCTCCTGGACTGAATAAAGGGGGACCCTAGTCCCGAGAGGAAAAAAGGAGCGCCTCTGTCTTTTACCTTTGTTCCTCGCTGGGCAAACTCATCGAGGTTCAGGAGCTAGCCTGAATCAAACCTCGAGAGAGAAACCCTGGCACTAAGATGCATGTGATGAAATAGCATCTTTCTTCTTGTAAAGACTCTTCTCTCCCTTTTTAAAAATATATATGTTTACACTGACCTTCAGGTAATTTTTCAGCACTTGTGTATATTGTCTTTATTGAACTTGGCTAAGATGTTCAAAGAACATTAAGCAGAAAGGATATGTTTTGGAACACAAAACATATTGTCACTTGAAGGAACAAAAACCACTGTGCACATCAGTTTACAAAGAACTTACCTTTAGCTTTAGGTCAATTTTTATCATTAAGTAAGTTTCAGTTATAACATTCCTTATATTCAGTACCTTCCTTCCTCTTGAGATGTTTCACTGGAACTGCTATCATCTGGTTCAAGAAAATTATTCCCACTGGAAGAACTCATCTGCTGATTAGCCTTCTGCTTTGAGGTGTGTCCTTTATTTTTCTTTGCAATATCATGATTCAGGGCAAATTCACTAATTAAACAGAAAGAAAAAAGAATTCTCAATTGAGTAACTTTACAGAAAATATTTCTTTGAAACAGACATATCTAAGATGATGCCCAGAAACAACTGAGATGAAAAATATCTCTGATAAAACACAGACTTAACTCCAAGGACTGTGGAGTATTTAAAAGTATTTTAAAAACCCTGCCCTAGGAATGAGGGGGGAATGTGGAACCTGAACCAGATTCAGAAAGTATCTTATATCCACATTAGAGGATGTACTAAGAGCAGGGATTACTTTGAAGGACAGACAGAAAAACACTCCTGCTTAGAATTTCACAAAAATATCAATGCCTCCTTCAAACCTTTGAGATTCATTTGGTAATAGCTTTTCCCTCTTCCTGAATAAAATGTGTTTTTCTTAAATGTTTCTGAAGCAGTGGACTACTCAGTATTGCTTTCAGCATTCAAGAAACTGCTTCAACTAGTACAATATTAGAAAACCTAAAAGATACTTAAGTAATCCTACAAATAAGAATTAGAGATCATGTCTTTAGTTTATATTTTCATTGGCATTTTAATAATTTCTGACCTCTCCTCAGGAGAAAAATTTTTGTTGACTTTTTCTCCTGTAGTGCTTTCATCCTCCATTTTCAAAAAGTCAGTTTTCCTTGGTGTAAGCTTTTCTTTTATTTGCTGATTAGTAATGTTGCCTGGTGGTGTATTTATTTTATCAACATTTTCCTCTTTTGCCACTGTCTGCATATTGAAACATCTTTCTTTGCTTCTTTCCTTCTCAACCTACAAAAAGAAAGTTAAGTTTCAAGTATTAATCAGTATTTCCATAAAAGTGAAACACAATATCCAAGATTGGCTAATTCAGGGTTTATCTCTGAAAAAGTGTAAAATGAAAAGAAGTATGTAGACAAGTACTTTCACAAAAATTAAATTACAAAGTGTATTGCCATTGAAAGTATTTCAAATCCACTCATGATTCTGTGATGTAACAGAAACATAGTCTTCAGAAAGAAAACAACAGTGAATGCTACAACATGAACAACAAAAATGTAAAAGCATTACTGATGGATTAAAAAATTAGAAGGGCTGAAAAAAACTCCAGAAATAAAAAAAATCAAGTGGAAGTGTGCTTGGTTACTGCTTCCTCCATGGAGGGTAGGTAGGGTAGCAGGGAAGAAGATTCCAAACAAATAGAAACAACTCCACTCACAGCAAACACGAATTTAAGTGAAGGGCAATGAAGACACACCATGCAGAAATCACAGCAAATGAAAAGTTCAGTCAAGACCCTGTTCAGAAGCTATTTTCATTCTTTGTTTCAGAATCAAAATTGATTTCATTATGTGCACTTTTTATGCCAATGAAATGGTAACTTCTTACACTGGGACTGAGCGCCACATACTGTTAGACTGGAACAATAGTGCATTCTGTGTTTTCTGAAAAAGGGGGAAAAGGTAACTCTCCACTGCTCTCTTTATTCATAAGAATTGTATTTTCATTCAAACAACAACTGATTTGCACAAAGCATCTTCATTTAATGATGAATAGCTGAAGTGAACAGGACCATTGATATGGAGAAAGACTAAAGAATAAGGAGTAGAAGGTGAACTACCTCTCTTTGCAGCTGTACCTTCTCTTTCTCCAAAGCCAGGAATACTGTTTGCAGCATTCCTACCTTACTCTTAAATCTTTCCATATCTCGTTTTAGCTCTTCATCAAGGCTCCTTTCCAGCATGCCACACGATTCCTGAGCACTAGAGAGAAGACTTTCAGTTTCTGTTTCTCCTATATGACTGTTGATAAGGCAGCCTTTGGGAACATCATCATTAAATCCAGAGTATTTTTTAAGTTTCATTTCTGTTACAGAATGTGCATTTTCATTGCTTGTACAAACAGGTCTTATTTTAGGAAGAACGTTAGAAATGTCACCCAAATTATTTGATTTTAAGCTATGTCCCAAGGAGTAAGCAGGACCTTCCTCAGCACTTTTACTATTTCCATTATCATTCTCTTCTGTTTCCACAGCAGGCATCTTCTTTTTCTCTCCTTTTGCTAGAGACACCTTTCTGTTACATACATTGTTAACGCCAGCTTCTTCATCTGTATTCCAGCTATCTTCTACATTTGTCTTTAAGCTATTTTGATCAGGAAGAACACCAAGACTTGGAAATACAATTTCCATTTTGGGTACTTTTCCACCTGGCCTAAGTTTAGTATCTCCAAATTCACCTTGGCTTTCTAAGTTATTACTTGATTCCATCACAGGAGATGAAATAACCTGAGAACTCTTCAATTCTTCACTAAAGCCATCTTCTAGCATTTCTTCCACAAGGGAAGCAGTTTTCCCAGCTTCATTTTCACCAAACAACTGCTTCAGCTCTGCTGTAATGTTTTTAAAATTTGTTTTCAATTCCCTTTTCTCATTTTCAACCCACATTCTTTCGTATCTTTCTTCCCAAGGTTTTAGATTTAACTCCTTCTCAGTACTGTGCGATTCCTCATTTTTTGTTAGGGCTTCCTGATGTGAAACTTCTGCTTTGTCAGTCTGATTTTCATGTGCTGTTTTTTCTATCAAGTTGGTAGTTTCTAAAATATATTTATCCTTAAGTAAACAGGTACAGACAAAAAGATTACCAAGAAAAAGGAAGTCACAGTTATTCTAGGTAATTTCCATTGCAAACTCATCATGCACCAGAAATAACAGCATTAAGATATTCTGAAAGCAATTTCTATACTACAAATCAAGGGATACTAAATTAAAGGTTCACTTCCTCACCTTTTTCTTAAAAATAAAGGACTTACTAGCTACTAGGACTTTCTAGAGACAACAGTTTTCTAGGATTGGAGTTGTCTAGATGAGGGTTACTTTTACCTTTAGGCCTGCCTGCCTTCTAGTGGCTTTTGTTAGAAAGCAATTTATTTTTTCATGTTTTCTTGCTTTTAATGCCATTTTTCTTTGGAACTGCCAATGTTTCCTCACTTTCCTTCCTCCATTATTCTACTCTCTGGCATTTTACAGTCCCCTGCCAGCTAAGCTAATACAGTATTAATGAACATCACAACCTTTTTATTGTCCACCACATGGAGAACTGGGTCTGTTTCTTCCCCCAAGCTGCAGAAATGTTGAATTTCATTCCAAGCTCCAAAGAAAAGCTTTTATTAGGGAAACTTGCCCATTCCTTTCCTCATCCCAAAACCCAGAAACCCAAACTTATGTGCTTCCTGGTGCCTTCCATACAGACCTGCAGCCTTAGTCCCAATGGGCTGACACCATCCAACTCCTCTCTCTCTTCTTGTTAGCCAAGCCCTTCTCTCTCTGCAGAAATTCCTGCKTTCAGAAGGGGGCAGGAGCACCTCAGCCAGCTCCCACCTGTCTCAGCCTCTCCATTTCCCAAATTCACTGCCCAACCACTACCACCTTCCAGGAGGCCTAAGTTGCATGCTCTGCCTGGTGTTATTCAGCATGCTCCTCTTTCATGACACCTGGGTGTAGGGTAGAAGTAATTTGCTCCACTGTCCCTTGAGGTGCTCCAGAAGACTCCAGACCCCTCTATCAAGCCCTCTCCTGTCATAGGCCCAACACAAACAGGATATCTGCCTTATTCCTGTCTAAAATGCCCTCTGAAAAAAACCTTTTCAAACCCTTACTAACATGGCCAAACAAGCACATATTTTGCAGAGGCAGGGAAAGCATTGAGAAGGTCCCAAAATTCAACTTTTTTGGGTTTCTTCTTCTCTTACAAAATGGAAGACCAGGCATACTTAATCAAATAGATCAGCATACTACCGACAAATTCCCTTCTTTACATGAATGCTCCTTTTGCATAGGGAAAAAATGAATTTGGCTGCACGTTTCTCATGCAAAAGAAAAAAGCACTGGACAAAGCCTAAGCAAACCAGCTGGAAACAAACTAGTGTAACAGCAAGTGTATCCAATCTAATGATAAGGAATATTTCCCACCAGAAGAAGACTGCATCCCTTTTTACTCCAGGCTGTTACACAACCTTTATCTACAGGATTCTCCAGAATTATTCACTGACTGGTAAGTTTCCTTTACTTTACAGATGTATAACATATAATTCTTTTCAGTGTATAATACAATTTAGTAATTCAGACTCTTAATTCAAAATCTTTGGTGTTACATACCCACACTCCATAGTTTTCAATGGCATCCTTATCATCTTCTTTTTCAGCTGATGACATATGAAAGGTAGATCCTGAGCACTCCCCTACAGTGAGAAAACTGTATTTTAATAACCAGCATGACCCAGTACTACTTATTTACATTTAGAGTGCATCTTGAATCATATTTGTGAGAAAAATCTGAACATAAAATAATGCATCCCCTCTAATTTATGCACTTATGGAGACAAAGATTACCATAAAACAGATTGCAGATTCATCTGTGTAGATTGMTTTCTTACAAGGCATATAAAGGAAATTTGCTGAAAATTGCTGTAAGTGGTCACAAATCAACCAATCATCCTTCTTAAAGACGTGTGATCTGGATCTCTCTCTTTGAAATGCTGTGTGCCATACAGTAACTAGTTACATGGCTCCAGCAACTGTAATTTCCCTGTGCGCAGTGCACACAAAATCATGAAAAAAAAAAATCACAGCTTTGAAATATTTTAAAGCCCCAGCTTTACTTTATGCATGAAACAAATTTGTCTCTGGACATGGATCTGGACTATTTCAAACTGCTACCTTATCTGTTGCAGAAGACATAGATGGGAATTGAAAGACAGACTTTCTCAGTGTAACGCTGAGAAACAATCCATGATCTGAACACTTTGCTGTGGAATCCACTCTTCCCTCTCTCAGAATTTCTATATAATATGGGCAGGTCTTCTCAGATAATCCCAGATACAATYGAGAAGCAGCATCTCACTGTCATCGTTCTTGTGGAAGGCACTTTGTACACTTTCAAGTGACAGGTTTTCAGAAAGAAACAAGTCTTAGCGACTCAAGTGGGGACTTTAAAAACAAGAAATGGSGGCTTTTCACCCTTATCACTCTGCACCTCCTGTCTTGCTCCATCACACCATGGATTCTACACAATAGCCTTTCTATACACAMAGTTCCACTGCTAAAGAGGGACACAATATCCTTCCTATAAGAAAAATGAGCAAGACTGAGAAAAACAGRAAGGTATCATCATAGAAATACAAAAAGGCACAACCTCACTTCTTGGCATTTTCTGCTTTAGGTGGGTACTTTTGTAGGCTTTCATTCCTTGAAGGGTTCTTAACATTTGATCCAAGCTCAGAGTTACAACTTTAAGCTTGAACTGGAGTCTGAGCTCCTCAGTCAGTCATAAAGGTCTCCAGAGGTCAATTCCGACCCCAAGTTACACAGTGTGAAGTAACCTTTTCTTCCCACCTCACTGCTGGGTAAAATTTCTGAGATTTTTTGTAGATTTGATTGTTGGGTATTTCAGCACAAGGCATTTCATAACACAGAACAGTCATTAGTGGTTTAAAAGCACTTATTTCACAGGGTTGTTATGATCTCTGTATAACTCTGATGCATTTCAAATAGCCTGATAAATACTAAAGACAATAATAACAGCAATAATTAGGGATTATCTAAGGATACTGTTCTACAAGGAACACCAGCATTTTTCCCTTTTCCTGTTTTTCAACAGGATTTAGATTGAAGAAGATTTAGACTTTACTCATGCTTCTAGATATCCCAATATCAAGCTGTTTGCTGGTGCAGATGAAGGCTCCAGGCAGCAGTACAGACAGACAGATGAGCTAGTRGTTGAGGAACATTTGTAGGTAGCATCACAGAAATTACTGCAGAGAGTGTCCTAAGTTATCACCACCAAGACTGCTGTAATCAAAAGCAAACCAAACTCCTATTTAGTCTTGCTCAACAGAGAAGTTTTCAACAGCAGCTATGCTGAGTTTGAAGTCTCAGTCTTCAAGTAAGATTTTAGGATCTTTGGAGCCCATAAGATCTATTTCACATARTGCTTAATCAATCTGGGAATTTCTATGTAACTGGCAGAGAACAAGGGAAAAGGCAGGATAGACACAATGCAACAATGTTCTTCCATCCTGAGGACTGCCTGAAAACGGGAGATGACAACATGTATGCTGGAGGAAGACAACATCATGGAAGGGTATACTACAGGAGGGAGCAAACATGTATAGGCRCATATTTCTGCTTCCAGAACACCTTGTTGGAACCATTAATTTAAAATTAGGAAAAGATTAGCAATTACAATATGTTAGTCCATGAAAGAACATGACAAAGAGATGGTCATGAATACCTTCAATATCCTCAACATCTTCTAAATCAAATTTCTGCAATATTTCTGCAAAACATAAAAAACATAAAACAGATGCCTTATTAAATACTCCTAAAAGATTAGGAAGTTAACCCAGAACCACTTAGGGGAAATATTACCTGATTTCTGCTGCCTGTGTTTAGGAGAAGTTTCGTTCCTTTCCAAAGCAGATACGGGAGCCTTCAGCTATGAAAGACATTTCAATGATAAAACACCAAATTCAAAGTAACGACAAACTATTTAATGAGCAGAATAAGTAGTCAGTCTGACACGAACAAATACTTACCTGTGAATTGTTGGGTTTCTCCAAAAAGCCTGGAAGTGRAAAATATTTTGGGAAATGTTATTTTTTTTTAAATTGTGAGTACCTTTTACTGCATTCAACATCAGCAGTTTCTACAACTAAGTATTAGTCTCAAGCATTTACCTCATCATGCACCATGTGTCTTAGTATACAAGAAAAGAACAATGCATACTTCCCACCATGCACCTTGGATTTAAAAAATAATTRTCACAGAACTAGGACAATAGAGGTGAAGCAGGAAGGTCATGCACGTTAACAAAACAAGAATAAAATATTTAGTTCTTCTGAGGAGCTGAATCCTGCTTTCTAACAGGATTATTTCAAAAGCCAAAGCTGGTCTGCTGTAATGAATRATCATAAAACAGCATTATGACAGTGATTAATCCACAAGTGCTTAATATTGAGGAGCAGTTTCCTTTCCATTGATGGGACTAAGAAAGCATGGGTGCACACACAGAAACCTCATRTATGCCTAACTAGGTCAAATCAAGGCCGTGTTCATCAGATTGCCATGGTTTACCTTGCAGGGGAACAACAGAAACAAATGTTGTCTGGTTTTAATCTCTGTTTATAACATAGKTCCAAATATTTTTTAAATTTTGTCCAACATTAAATCATTTCCAAACTCACACAATTCCACCTATATTTCTCAAATCCTCTGCTTAAGTCATCTTACAGTTTGAGTGCTCTCACTAAATAAGTATATGAAAGAATACTTAGAATTATTAAGAATGGCTCTATGGCAAAAATTTTGTATTTAAATAAAATATTTTATATTTTAAAAAAACCCAAATCAACATTATGAAACCAAACAGTATTAAATTTCAGTAAACTTGGTGGTCCAGCAATGTGGAAAGACTTAAGAAAGATTACCACAACCACCTTTTACCATCTTTTCACACTGATCCTAAACTGGTCTTAGTAGAATTCTTGTCTAAGCAGAATTCCATGACAAATCRTTAACAACTACATTTGAAGCTCCTAGAAGCTTGTAAAGTTTTTCTCAAGATGCTCAAGAGACAGTGTCACAAACTACAGGTAGAAATCCTCAGCAAAACCCCCTGTAATGTAGTCCTATTTTAGCTCCTAGGCAAAGCACAACATAAAGCWATCAAAATGCTAACAAAGGTTAAGCTAGGGGAGACAAAAATGCTAAGCCAGATCATAGCTGTCTTCTGCTGCATCATCTGAGAATGTTAAATGTTGAGAAAGGTCAGTCCTAATAGACATACAGTGTCATTGCTACGAAACAAGAACCTCAATCAAAAAAACCAGATACTCCTTTGAAGAACACARATAATACAAAGAACTTCATTTACAAACTGGCCAGCAAGTGCTGCTATTACTGGCATTAATTAACAAATAGTAAGCACTTCATTGGTATGGTCTGCACCCACACCAGGACAGCATTTCTAAGACAGACACTGATAACAGTTTACTTTAGCCTATAAATGCTTAGAGACAAACATTAGCCCACCAGGAAGTTACCATTGTCACTTTCCTCTGACACAATCTGGGAGCATGCTCCGTGTCTCTCTGCAGCTGGGAGCAGCACACCACATGGTATTTTTCTTGGCATTTCAGAATCTGTAACCTAAAACACATGAATGAGAATTGGCCCAAAAGCATTTTCAACTCATTTCTATACAAAAACTAATGTAGCATGGTATCAAGTATATTCTACATACAAAAACATTTTTTAAGGCCCTTGGCAGGAATTCATCAAAACACAGTATATTGGAAAATCACAGCAATTGCACTTGTTTTCAGATCTTAGGCAAAAACTTCACACTACTATTTTGTCAGGCTGACAAACCTTGACACACTGGACAACCACAAATGAGAATTAACATGGTAACTCAAGATAAAGGTTGTGGTCCAAGAGCTGCATGTCTGCACTGGTCCAACATTTGTACTGAACTTGTATCTGACATTCAAGTTGGTACTGACATTCCTAGGCATATATCCTGCAGTGGTGAAAGAACACCGTGCTGCTCCCAATTGCAAGAGCCATTTGGGTTGAACAACGATTAGCTGCAAGGCAGAGCTTACAACTACCTTAAAACTAACAATGCTTTAGCCCTGTATTTTGAAGAAGGTGATGGGAAGAGTTCTCTTTTTCTCACAAGAACCAGAGGGACCTCACTACAGACCTTGCCCATTACCACAGACAGAAAGAACGAAAAAGGCAAACAAGGCCAGTGTGCAGTGTCTCTGCTGAACATGACTTTAAAGAGGGCCAGAGGACCCCTAAAAAAGGTAGAGAGGATCTGCTCAGAAGCAGCTAGGCACATAGGTTGTAGACCCCAATGGCAACAGCTAACCAGGTCAGCAGACTAGGGCTGTATAGTGAAAAAGCGATAGTCCTGCCAGCCTCTGTGAAAAGGTCAGAATATTTTAAGCAGCAAAGAACTTCACTATTTCAGCACTATACTAGAAACCAAACCCAAAGGCYAATTGCTGAGACCCAAGCCATTAGTTCAACCTAACTTCATCCCAATTCTCACTGAGCAGCTGGCCTAGAGCAGAAGTACTTCAAGGGCCTCCAGTTACAAACATACAGCAAAAGGAAGAAAAGAGGAAATAAGCCTTATCAACAGTAGTGTCCAAATCAAAAGGAAGCTCTCAAGTGAGTCTGGATCTTACTCCTACTTCCTGCAGCAGAAACCCTTGTGTCCTTCACAAAAAGTACCTCAGAATCCCAGGGAGATTCAGCATCTTCCTCTTGCTCTGTTCCCACTGCTAGAAGGGCACCTACAAATAAGGTAAGAAGGGAGATGCTTGAGTGTTTTGTACATCCAAAGATGCAGGTTCCATTGATGAGGACAAGCTRAGAAGCAAGTTTTATTCAAGCATTTCTTCCCACCCAGGAACATCATGTTATCTTCCTTGCACTTCCAGCTCCTTTTGCTGCCTTTCAGAAGATGGCAATGCACAACAGCTGACAAAGCTACAGGCAATATCCAACGAGCCTGGGTAACATTCAGGAAGATAGTCCAGWATCCCGCAGTTCTGTTGTGTACACAGTTAAGGTCTCTCCAGCCTAGAGCTCCAAAATTTGGCATTTACTATCACTTTCCATTGTACAAGGGGTATCATAGAAACACTGTGCAAAACCTCCTCATACGAACCTCCACAAAGTCACCAACAAATAATGCTCCTTTTGTGCTACTAGGAAAGATCTTCCCTAACAAAGTTGTTATCCAGCCCCTTCCCAGAAGCTAGACATCTAAGCATTGCCATTTGAAAATAGAGGCTCACACCTCAAACACTTAACCCAAACACAMAAAAGCCATTTCTTTTAATTAAAATTCAAACATCTTCTCTACCAGATGATTTTAAGGTTCAGTCTCAGGGAGTTCCAGCCAGATTTTACTTTGGTCTTTCTATTTTAGGCTATTCCATTAGGAGAAATTGTCTCAGGATTCAATTGTGTGGAAACATACACATAAAGAATGGGGAAGGAGCTGGATGCCTGTGAGGGCCCCCATCCCAGAAGAGGCAACTGCTGGTTCCAATCTGATCTCCGACTACTTACACTATGCCAAACACATACTTATGGTAAAACACATACAGACAGAAGAGCACAACAGTAGAATACAGCAGGTTATGCCAGTGCCCTCCTGTGCAGCATCTGAGCAGGAGCTACACATGCTCTAGGAACATCTACTACAACAAGCTACTTTCTAGAGACAGACAATGGAAGTGGTGCTTTCTCTTCCTACTGTCAAACCTCAGGTAAGTATTTAAGTGCTCTACTCTGACTAGRCTGGTAATGTTTTCAAGCACACAGACACGGTGCTGGAGAGACCTTCTACATTTTAAAACYGGACAAGSTGAGGCACTGGAACAGCTTTCTCTCAGCTTGACTCAAATCCTTCCCTGGCTTCAGCCAAGAGCAATTACWGCCTTTCAATGCAACAGTACTCATCATGAAAGGGAACACTGTTGTCACTCAAGACGTTCTAGTCCTCCTTCTCTTCTTCATCTGTTCATTTTGTTCACTTCACTTCAGGGAGAATACAGCAACAAATCAAGAATGGCATTTGCTTCATATCACATTGCTTGGTATACAGTGCCAAAATTTCAGTTCTTTAGGAATGAATGAAAAGTAACACAATCTGCTTTCCTTCCTCCAATGCCCACTAGGAGTCACAGGCAAGAGAAAATGCTGCTATCATAGCATTCAATCACGATTTTAGTTCATTTTCTATGTATTAATATTTGTACAGGAAGAACCTGGGTCAGGATTTACAAAGTCATTTCTCTCACCAGAGTTGTCCTTTGAAGCTTCATGGACTTCATGCCTATCATTACAAACAGAATTTTTCACATYCTCAGCAACTGTAGTTTGTAGCTTTTTGCCAGCACCCTCTTTCTCCTCTTCTTGGTGTTCAGATGATTCTTYCTAAAAGAAATCAACCACAACTGAAAAGAACAGTAAGAAACATCATCTTTGCYGTTCCTCCACAAGCGATTCCTCCTGTCAGTCTAAGTCCAGCTTCATTTGAGTTAAAACATTCCAGAGAGTATTTCTTTTTTTTCTCTACTTTACTCCACAGAAAGTAAAGTAGAGGAAAAGAGTTTCCTGCTCTCGATCTTATGCAAAATTCTTTTTGTTTCCTCACTTTCAGCTATCACACCATGAATTTCCCTAAATGGCAGTAAAACTTCATGGATAAAAACCTGTAACATAGARCTGAAAAAAATCTAACTGATTCCAGTCTACTGCCTGTTCTTTTTCCATACTTTAATATATTACCATACCATAGCAAAGAAACAGTTTTGACTCCAAGTAAGACACTAACACTAAAAATGGATCAAAATATGGATATATGTGAAAAATAAGTATTAAGAAAAATCCAGCTTACTACATATTTCTTACCTATCTGACCCTTAGAAAATACCCTTGTGACTGAATCATCCTTATAGACTTACTTCAGTGCTTGAATGAAATGCTGCTCTCAAATTTTCTTCTTGCTTATTTAAGTGCAAGTTTTCACTTTCTTGTTTCAGTGATTTACAGACTTTATCAACTACTCCTTCATACTCTTCTTCAGTATCTTCGCCATCCACATGTTCATGTACAACAGAGGTTGGTCTTTTAGGTCCTGGGGTTTTTTCTGCTAACCAAGAATTACTGTCACTTTCAAAGCCATCACTGAAGTCTGACTTTTTCTCCTTACCACCACCTAAGAGAGGCTGAGGTATCCCTTTTTTCCAGTCTGTCATTTCAGAGTCTGCAAAACAGGAGTCAGCATTTCTGTGAAATTTCTCCTCAATCATGCTTTTCCTGTTCCAACTTTCTTGCATATCTTGCAGATTATTTAGATTTTGAAAGACAGCTTGTTTTGGTACTGACTTGCAAGATATTTCATTATTCATGATCTTTGGAGACACTGCTGTTTTATTTTCTTGAAACCTTTCAGAAGACCCAGCTATGAAAGACACAGTATCAACAGATTCCTCTACCTTTTCATCACGGTCTTTATTTATTTCATCATCATCAGAGACATCTCCAGTTCCACATCCAGCATCCCCTTCATACTTGGCTTTACTGAAATACTCTAATTTCGGATTAATTTCTCCTTTAGGCTCTGTTTTCTCCTCTTCCAGTTTTTCTGAGTTAGACTGAGTTTCTTCATCTTCTAGCTCTTCCTCCTCCTTTTCATCTTCAGTAAAATCTTCCTCCTCCTCTTCCTCTTCCTCCTCGTAATCTTCATCACCATCCCCATTGTCATTTTCATCCTCTTCCTCYTCCTCCTCYTCCTCYTCCAATTCTTCTTCATCCAGGTTTCTTGCAGCTAAGACATCTTGCTTAAACAGTTCCTCATTGTCTCCTTTGTTCACRTTTGCACCTGATGGGATTCTTTGTTGGAGACTTTTCTTTGGTGACTTAGGACTTTCAATTCTAGAACCACCACCATCATCTTAAAATACAAAACAAAACAAAACAAAAAAAAAAGCATGTGAGCAGAAGGAATTATGTAAACAGTAAGAAGCATGTTATCAGATTAATGTATGTCATGAGTTAGCACAACTTGGTTTTAGTTAAAGAGGAAACAATTCCCTGTAAGAACCCGGGAATTGTTTCAAAAAGACAGCCACCTATCAGGAGCTAATTCCAAATATTGACACCTTGTTCACCCAGTGAGAAAGTGAAGTTTGGCTTTGTGAATTACCAATATCAAGCTATGTACCCTGGAAACTGCCTCTTTTTCCTCCCTGCCTCCGAAGAGCTAAGAAGGCAGC
>CADDXX010000352.1:868832-886807 GCA_902810485.1 Alauda arvensis
GGGGGGGGAAGAAGATATGCCCCATCCTGGCCTGGATCGGGTTTCTAACATCTGCAGCTACCCGCAGGGGCTGAGGCCCTCTCCTCCTCCTCCGGTGAMTCCCGGTGGGAGAAAKGAGRGGGAGGAAAGCCCAGCTGCCCGAGGACACCCTGCAGCTAAGCCAGGCCCCCACCCCAGCAGCCAGARCCCTGAGACTCCAGCCWAGCTCAGTGAGGCCTGATCCTACCACCTGTGGCCACCTCCCGGGGAAGAGCCATCATGCCCTCTGCAGACCTGGMAGATTTTAACCATTTCTTTGACAATGTGAAGCTTGCAGAACATTGATCCTCTMTASAGCAGAAGGAAAAGTCATAGTAGGGACATTTTTTGAGACTGCATGAAGATACTGAGGTATGTAAAACAGATATTGTATCTTAAGGGATGAGGAGATGAGAAGACACCTTAAGTAAAAAATCTTTTGTGAATTGTGGTAACAGACTATAATGTTCCAGAAYGTATCTTTAAATCATAGAAAAATATGAACTGGGGAAAAATGAACTGGGGAAAATGATTGTTCAGATTGGTGGTTTGAGCAAAGGTATTTGTAATGGACTAAGTGAATATTGATGTAGCAGTGATCTTGTGGTCCCCTGAGTTACTTGAGCAAGTTGCTTGATGTGATAAAGTCCTCTGCGCCAGTGCTTTGAACAGAGGTTGAGATGTGCTGAAGAAACCTCTGCTCCAATGAAGAAGTGACAGACATCTCTGCCCTTGAATGGGATGAAGAACACCCTTTACACCTGAACTGTTCATTTTAAAATGACACCCCAGAATGTACAGAGTCCATGACTCATACTGCAGCCATGGGAAGCTGCAGATATGGGAGAACCACGAAAAGCAGATTTTCTGGGTGGCTGATTTTGGTAAGAGCTAAGAGCCACAAGTAGACTGTTTCTTTCTTGTGGAGAGTTACCATAACCAGAAGAGACTTCTCTCTCTAAAAARACTGATGAAAGATTATTTTATAAGTAGTACAGACCTTGGGTTCTGAGTTTTGTCTTTATACATTGTCTGTGAAAAAGTAAAGAAACTGGTGGGAGAGGGGGAAGTGCTTAGAAAGTTTCATTTGGATTTTTTTTTCCTTTTAGTGTATGTGAATAGAACTTTATATCTTTTAAGTTTGAGCCTGCTTTGCTTCTCCTAATCCAATCTCACAGCAGAAATAGACACTAGAACCACTACATTAATTAGTGCGTCAGCCAAGAAAACAAAATTAGCRGAATGTGAAACCACTTCATYTTYTGGTGTTTCTGCCCRGTTYGAACTTAAAACTARCACAATGTACAAGAGAGGAGCCATTTGGGAATGTCTAGAAATGGAGAKGTGAGGTTGGGCATGATGGAGGATGAACTTGAAGAAGGAAAAGAGTTTAAGAGGGGATTAATATCTTCATTTTAAAGACTTATTTTATTCTTAAGCGTCGTGTTTACAAAATGCTACTTTTCTCATTTACTATTAAAAAAGAAACAAACCCCAAATCAACCAAAAAACCTACTTAGCAAGTCTACTTTATACATCAGTATATCATGCAACCTTTTGCAAATAACTTACTGTTTTTCCTGAACTGCTGTGAAGCATTCATTAACAGTGTCAAGTTTGGCTTCTGCAGCTTCTGTAAATAAGGATTTATTCAAGATTTTTTTTTAACAGTAACAGCAACAAATCCTTTTTTCACATAAAATCTTGAACAGTAAATGTAATCAGACTGTCCTTACGATAGTGCTGGCACCATTCTATACTTCTAACTACACAAACACTCCTCTCATATCCAATTCAGGAAGTATTTCACACTGCGCAGGCACCCTTCTGCAAATTGTTTCCAAAATTATTTACATGCACAACCATTCTAAAAATATGTTTCTAAGATTTGTAATACTTASATAAAATTCAATTATATCTGAAAGTGTATTTTCAGGATGCTTACTTGCAAATGTGCACAAGGTAAGTTACTATTAAGATTCCCATACTTAATGCATAAATTTAGTCCCTGCAAGTACACTTAAAAATACCCCTACATTTCAAAATCATGGCAGAAAAATACATCATTTCTATTTAGATCAGTGCAAGAAAATGAAATCAACTTAAAATTAAACGTTTGCATCTCCAGCATTACATTACCACACTCAGGTTCTGTATCACTGCACAATGCCAGTGCAACAGAGTTGATGCTCCAGACATCACTCAGACATTGATTATTCTACAGATCATTAGTAAAAACAGTAGGCATGAGAGCTTGTAACTAACAAAAAGAGTCCTACCCAAGCGTTCAAAAAAAAAAGAGGAAGAACATGCAATGTGAGATCGCATGCAAGTACTGAATGCCATCTTATAGAAGAAAATAGATGACCCATTTGAGTAACTCATCTGTTCATTGAGCACTCTTGAGGAACATGCTGAAGAAAGGAGAACTAGGTGATGAAGGATTTCTGTAGATCTTGATAAATAAATGTCCTTCATCACTTAGAAATCTAACCCCAAATTTAAAGAAAAYAGTAACAATGATTGGAGAAGAACAGGATAGGTTATGCAAATCTGACTTATATGAACAAGAAAAAATAGAACTATGTGGTTATTTTGTCACCTACTGCTTTTTGGCTCCAAATTACAGATCTACTGTATACTCTGTCACAGCTACAGATCCTTTAGGAAAAACTCACAGAAGAAGGAAGGCTGGCAGGCCAGAGATTACTTTAAAGAGAAAACAGTATTGGCTGGAGCTGCAGTTTCTTTCAGTTGCAAAGAAAATTTGCTTTCAAACCCTTTATTTTTACAGGATATTTTTCCTGTAAASGTACCATACCTTGGGGGTAAAATCAAGTTCCTCTTCCTCAGAGGTATGCCAACTGTCATCACTCCCCTCTTTCTCAGAGCTTCTTTAAAATAAGCAAAGCAAAATGAGTACTGTGTCTCTCAAATAATTCTTCAAGTAAGTGCTAGGTGTTTTTAAAGTCTCACCTTATTGAGTCTCCTTGGGAGAAGTCATCTATTGCTGTTCAAACATAATTGACATGTTGAAATTAAATTTAGCGTGCTAAAGTTAACCATTTAAAAATTAAACATTTCACATGGACAACTCTACGCATAATAGAATGATGCTTTGGGTAGTAAATTCACAAGGTGGCATAAATGACTGCATTTCCAAAACAAAACTGCATCTTCAAACAACAATGAATTAAAAAAAAAATTTAAAAAGGAAATAAAAAGACCAGAGCTATATCTCTTTTGGACTCTTATACCCAGAAGTTTAAAAAACATAGAAACACATCCAAATTAAAAAGAAAAATTAAAAAAGCACAACGTGAATATTGTACATCAGTAAACAATTAACAAAATGGTGTGGTTTAGCAAGATATTAAGAATCTACCCAGTTACAGATTATTTTGCAAAGGTAATGAAAATCAAAAAGCATAATCAAGCTCTAAAGCTCAAGTAGAAGAATCACCTACAGTTCTGTACACTGCATCAAACAGGGCATTCAGCAGACAAAAGTGGCAAACCCAAAGCTTTCTATAGCACACCTCAAGCTTTCATTAGTGTTACAAATGTGACTTGCACATAGGATAATAGGATCAGTCAGGTCAGAAGGAACCTCAGGAAGTCTCTTAGCCAGCCTTCTCAAAGCAGGCTCAGTTATGAGGTCAGATAAGRTTGTTCAGGGCTTTATCCAGTCTGGTCTTAAACCCCTCCAAGGAGGGAGACTGTACAACCTCTCTGTTTTACTGTTCCCACATCCAATTAGAAACTATTCTGTTGTCATTTACACCTCTTAMATCTCTGCCTCCTGTCATGTACCACAGGGAAGCACCTGCCTTTGTCTTCTCACAGAAGTAGAGCCTCTAGGTAGCAGAAGTTGCTTCTAGGTCCCCTGCAAATTCACTTCTCTAGGCTGAAAAATCCCAGTTTCCTCAGCCTGTCCTCAAAGGGCAAATATTCCTGTCCTCGATGAATCTGATGACCTTCCACTGAACTTGCTCACTGCTAAAGGACAAATCTCTCTTACACTGGAGGTTCAAGTTACACCCAGAGCACTGGGCATAATCCAGAGAGTTCCAAGCAGAGGTGGATAATCACTTTCCTCAATCCCTTGTCTATGCTGCTCTTAATACAACTCAGGACACTGCTGCCAGGGCACCCTGCTGCTGGCTCATTCTCAGCTCACTCTGCCAAAAYCCATCAGGCTTTCTCATCAAGGCATCTCTCCTGCCAGGCAGTGCCAGCATGCTTTGTAGCAAGGGTTGTACCTTTCTGTGAGCAGACTTTGCATTTGCCCTGGCTGAATTTTGCTAGACAGGCCTGACAGCTCATTTACACAGCCTGTCAGAGTAAAAGCTTCTGAATGACAGCACTGCCCTGAAGTGCATCTTCCGATCCTCCCAACTTAGGGCTATTTGCAAACTTCATGAGAGTGCACTCTTGCACATCACTCAGCTACTAAAGAAACCTGAACTCTAGGAATACAGCTTCAAGAGTGCTAGAAGCTCTCAACTGTCAATAGCTAAGATGAAATAAAAGGGCTCTTCAATTACCAAAACAGAAGGGGAAAACAAACACAACTTCCACACAGTAGCTGACACAAATCTCCTGACCTGCACTGGSCTTTTGACAATGAAATACAGTGTACATGTCATGTAGAGAAAATCTAGAAGCTGAAACAAGGACAAGCTAACAGTTAAAATACCAACACAGYCTCGAATTTTGACTGTTTCCTATTGTAAACACACAATATTTAAATAATATTTTTTAGTTGTACATATSACAGTTAACAGGTTCCTGTTAACTCTGTCAGTACCAGCAGAGTCACCTACCTGCTGATGTCCCAAGCTGGATAAAATGYCTCCACCAGTGTGGAGCAGTCAGTTATCACTCTTGATGGAAGACTTCAGTTGTATTTTCAATTAGTACAGTTATAAGTAATCAAAACAGCTGAGTAAGTTTTCTGAAATTTTGCTTCCAACAAATAGATTAGCTCAGTTGGGTAGAGCATRGTGCTGACAATACCAAGTTTGTGGGTTCAATCCCTATATGGGCCATTCAYGTAAGAGCTGGACTTGATGATCTTTGTGGGTCCCTTCTAACTCTGAATATTCTGTCATTCTGTGAATAGTAACTTTAAGCAATGATCAAGACCAGGTCACACTGTCCTTTAGAATGCAAGAGAGAAAGTTCATGAGCTTTCAGACAGAACTCTGATTACAGTAGAAGTGGAATCTAGAAAAGCAGTCTCKAGGGATTGCTTGTTTCTACTTGAATTCAAGCCCATTTCCATTTCAGAGTAACAGAAGGGCTTATTTAAAAAGAAAATTATTTACTATCACTAATGACACAAAGCAAACACTAAATTCAATAATAAAGAACCAAGGCAAAACATGCAAACAAACAAAAATCAAGCAAAGCCTGCTTTCAAATGTAGTTCATAAAACCAGTACCATCCAAAATAGGCACCTCCAGGATAATAAACTTCATAGATGTGTTGATATTTGCATACTATACAACATGTTTCATATTTCAAATGCTACTACATAAAATACCTTTCCTTGATTTTGCTGTTCTTGATGTCTGGTTAGGAGATTGTTGCATTCCTATATCCATTTAGGAAAAGGCATGGAAAGGACAGATGGAACAATGACATCAGAATAAACTGAAATTTCCAGAAACTTGGAAAACATACGTAGCACATCAGAACAGCTACAGCAGTGGGAGAACACACTGTGACTATCAGCCTATTCTACAGTTAGAAGTGCTGGAAACAACCCAACYCCAACCACAATCTACAGAACAGCTCTCAAGGGATGGTGTCAAACAGTAATTTAATTTACCTGTTCCATGTAAAACACCCAGATTTCAGTATTTTGAAACACTGAAACAGTTTATCAGAAATATGGTCTCCAGACAAKTCTGTATTTCCCTCAGTGTGGTTACTCCTTGCCTAGCAGAGATGCAAATTGAATTCCTTCATGGTTGTAGAGTGCCTTACACATACAGCACACTGAATTCCTTATTCTAAGCATCTCAAMAATCTGTATGTGTCAAGAATCAAACTTTGGAGACCACCCAGAAGTTTCAAGGCTATCTTGGCTTCCTGTAGTCAGACCAGCATGCAACTTTGAGACATTATGTAATTTACACTTACTCATCTTAAGTTACAATTTTAGCATGTTTGTTATCCCTGCCTAAGAAAGGAACCCAGTAACTTGTTCCCTTCAACCAGCTCATCTTAAAAGTTGTGTCAGCTGGTGCCTGATACAAAAATAGGCCAATTCTACTTCAGTTTGAAGAGTCCTGCTTACATTCATTTGACCATACTTAACCATTCACATCCAAAAGCTATGCCACCAGCCAGAACACAGACRCACCAAGAGGGCAGCATCCCCCCAGGGCTACAGAGCAGGCCACAACTGGGCTGAAATGGGTGCACTGACTGTGTATCATGCATATGTGTTTGTATGTGCACATGTCTAGGTGTTGTAGAACACAAGTTTGGAATATAAATCACTATGCATCTGCTCTACCCATCCCACTCAGTAAAGGCAACAAATCATGCTGTTATTGCAGGTAACTGACACACAATTTCTTCATGATGTAACATTTGTCCCAGAGCAGACTGGAGTCCTGTTTACATTGATTCTACCACATGGAATGAACAAGGCAGAATTACTTGTATCAAAACAAGATACATTTAAAGAATTAAGAAAGGACCTCATGATGGTTTCTCATCCCTTCTACATTTCTCAGTTTTCTGAACAGGTAATACAGGACAGCTTTTACTAATCTAGGGAGATAGAAACCACTGAATCACTTAATTCWCTTCTAAGAGCTCTATGATGGAAACCCAACAGCTTCCATAAGGACCCAGGAACTTGAAAGGAATAATACATCATACAGTAAAAGCCACCTTTTGAAGTAGGCTGGATTGCTCATTGGAGGACAGTATTTTGAAAAATATTCAACAAGTGCAAAAGCAGCAAAAGGAACAAGGACAACACTGAAGATTCAGAAAAATTCTATAGAAGATCACAAAAACAGAAGTAATTCCAAAATGGAATTTTGTTCTCCTGAGATCATTCCAACTCCTCCACTAAAAGAGGCTTCAAAGTCTGCTACTGCAGCATATCAGAAGGACTCTCATGATACAGGACCTGTACTTTTTGTGTGCAAGCTGGAGACTRCAGAATTAATGCAGATATTTTCTATATGCTACTAATCTCTCAGAGACAGTAACAGTGGGCAYTGTTTGGGCAAAAGCAACATTTTCMTGATTAAACCACCTGAACCAMAACCTTTAAAATGGAAAAAAAAATCTGCAATCTATCAAGAAACTTTCCAAATCTCTGACTAAGTCAAATCAAGTGTTCCTAAGTCAAAGGAACAAAGTCTGACTGTAAATTAAATTCCTGCAGCTAGGAAAAGTTGGTGAGGAAAAATATCCCATATTGCTCATTCTTCTTGACTTATTTAAAAATAGAGTAAGGAGCTGTATTTGAAGGAATAATAAATTGTGTTTGAGCACTGTCTTCTGCCCATTTGCCACACAGTTCCAAAGCAACACCCTTAAAAATCCAGAAAKAATAAAAATTCCTATTTGTAGGGCTTGAGATGTAAAGTAGAAGGCAAACTGTTTCATTTTACTAAGGTAATAATTTTTTAAGATTCCTCTAGGACTCTGAGATCATAACCATAGACTGGATTTTTAAAACTGAAGGAGTTAATTTCTTTAACACAAGGCAATTTGTTTTTCTAGATCACAAGGTAATAATTATTTTCTAAAAAAATTCATAAAAATTACTGAAAGTGGAAGAAAAGCATTGTTTTTTATTGTAAATCAAACTATGTTCAARCCAACACAGCATACACAGACACTGCAATGTTATTGCCAACAAAGTTACTTTTCTAATATAATATTTGCCAAGTATGTCTCTACAGCACCTACATAGAAACAGTTATAAATGATTTTGAGAAATAGGACATGYAAAAAGGACCTTAGTGCAGATGGAACTATTAATACTGAAATGAAGACACAAACTTCATGGAAATCAACAAGATACGGACCCTTCTGTTCATTCCTCTGTTGCTTCCCAACTACAGAAAGAGGAGCAACTACTCAGGTGGAACCCACTGCTTCTGTAATTGGATTTTCACAATCTAAGTTGCCTTCTCTGGGTAAAAGTACACACTTGAAAAATAAAACCACTTTTGCCTAGTTCCTTCCCTATCCTCCTTCTCTCTCTCTCTCTCTCTCTCAGGAAACCCATACAGATGGGCAGTCTGACAAGACAGAAAGTAACAACCTTAAGAAGTGAACACAATGCAAACCAAATGATTTCACAGCCTGACAGGCAGCACTTCCAAGTATCATCATACAAGCACATTCACACAGCTTGTGCTGCTACATCTGATGCCCCCCCTAAAACCAACGGTGAGCACAGTAAGCACCAACAACACAAACCCACCTAGAAAAGGCCACACTGAGCTTGTGACCTACTCCATGCTTAAAGGTCTTACCTCCTCTGTCCACAGCAGGTGCACCCAAGGTAAAGCCAGCAGCTGCTGCCCTGYGTGGAGTGCCAAGCGCTGCGATGCCCCGTGCACCACCACCTGTAGAAGCTTCTCCTGTGTTTTCCCAGTCTGCATATTCTGCCAGTTGTTTACTAAGACTGTACAGAGAAAGAGAGGAAATACATTTGGCAAAAAATAATCACATACCTGCATATACCATTTAATAGAAGAGTAACAGACACTTCTTATCCACCCTATTCTTATCCTATCCTTATCCTATTCATAGCCACATAAATTTATATACTTATATGCACTTACTGCATGACTATTACACACTTCAATATTCACTACAGTCACGTTCACTCTATAGTCATATTCAAACCTACAAAAGCATTAACTCCTGCTTGGTACCTGTCAAGTTTCACCTCTGGAGAACTGTAGGATACAGACATATTTTAGAGTTTATATTGAGCAAATGTGACCTTAGCAATAACAGAGTACTCTGGGTAAAGATTTTCCTCAACTTCCAAGTTAACACTAGACACTGGAATGATACGTACCAGAAGACAAGAGGAAATGGCCACACGTGCCAGAGAAGGTTAAACTGGATATTAGGAAAAATTGCTTCAGTGAAAGGGTTGTCAGGCATTAGAACAGACTGACCAGTGAASCTTTCGAGTCACCAGTCYTGGAGGTATTTGAAAGATGTTGTAGATTGGCACTTAGGGATGTGGTTTAGTGGTAGGCTTGGTGGYACTAGGTTGATTCTTAGAGGCCTTTTCCAATCTAAATGATTCTATGAAGACATCACTGAGCACACCTTCAACACAAGTTTCAGCACATTATTAAACCCTGGTGCTGTTATCAAAACCCACACTGATAATTGACAACTTAYTCTAATGATACAGTTTAAAATTTACCTAGAATATCCATGAATAACAGCATAATCCTCAGCTGTCCATCCATTAGTGTCTTTATGGGAGACATCAGCACCATACCGAAGAAGAATCTTTATCAGATTAAGTTCTCCACCAGAAGCAGCAGTCATAAGTGGGGTTCTGAAGGATCCAAAAAATATGATATGAAATAGATTGTTTTACACAGTCACTGTAATTATTTTTGTTTCTGTTTGCCCTCAAAAAGTATTCTCTCCRTTACTTTAAAATGAACAAAAGAAAAAGCATTTTTCATTAAGAAAAACAAGAAAATGGGAGAGGGTCTCAAAACAATCAAATGTTCAATCTTAAAACAAAGCTTCCACACAGACAACACTTACAAACTCTACTACTATGCAGGAGATGGGTTTTCAGTTTGAGGGAATGCCACTGTGGCAGGCTTCCTGCCAGAAAGGCCAGCACAGACAATAACATTCTGCAATCCTCAGTGTGGAAAGCATCGAACGAGATGYGACAGCAAGCCACTGATGTATGATCATCTTTCACAGGTCACACAGAAGTAACTGCTTCTGTGTGGCTCCTTGTTTTCTATTTTTTCAAACCTCATTCCCATGCCTCTCTCAAGCTAACCTGAAGAATATTTAAGAGACTCATGTAAAGTTTTGACAGCCCCTCACCTTTCACATTGATCTCGAGCATGCACATCAGCTCCTTTTTTAAGGAGAAACTCCATTATTTCTTCATGATGTTCAGAGACAGCAAGAATAAGAGGGGTATATCCCTCCTGAAAGGGCAGAATAAAGTTGAAAATCAAAGGGAAAAAAAACAAAAATCAAACAAAMAACACTTCAAGAAAAATATGAATACRACTTTTGGAAAGCACTTCATTAACAAATATAAAAATTTACCTTATTTTGGGCATCAATATTGGCATTGTGCTCAAGTAACAGCCCTGCTACGGCAGTATTACCAGACAGGACAGCCAGGTGAAGGGCACTGTTGCCATCAGCATCCGCCAGATTTGGGTCAGCACCATGTTCTAGCAGAATAGCCACACATTTTTCTTGCTGGCACTGTACTGCCTAGAAACAAAACACAGAAAACTTCCAGCATTTACATTTCACTTTGTTGCAATTCCTCCATCTTCCCAATACTGGGAATTAAGAGCAYCTTCAAAGATAGCTAACATATGCCCATTCCACACCAATACCAACATGCATGATTTTACAAAGGTCTACAGAAAGAATACTGAAAAATACATCATTTAGTTCAGAATCAATAAGCCTCACTTGCTAGAACATACCATAGTCCACATACCTTCATCAGTGGCGATCTGTTGTCATTGTCATAAAGATTTAGCTTACACTGGTTTTCTACTAGATATGTAACTACATCCACGTGGCCGTTTGCACAAGCAAGATGCAGAGCTGTCCTAAAAATTAAATACACTGAATTAGCACAGATAGGGATAATTTCAGGCTTTTTTGATAAACAGATATGATCACAAGTTTCACTTTGCAAATCTCAAGGTTAAGAACCCACTCCATTACCAGTACCAGGAGCTGCACACCAAATGCTTGGGACTTGCTAGCAAAAACCCTCCACAGGATCTGTTTAGTAACAGGACATTTCCTTCACCACAGATCTGAACCTGCAGAGATTGCTGTGCCCAGGCATTGGGCATTGCCCTTATG
Organism: Alauda arvensis; assembly: GCA_902810485.1. Classification (NCBI taxonomy): domain Eukaryota; kingdom Metazoa; phylum Chordata; class Aves; order Passeriformes; family Alaudidae; genus Alauda; species Alauda arvensis. The sequence goes on from CADDXX010000352.1 coordinate 879,955, forward strand.
GGACTACACACGTGGCACAGCAACAGAGACCAAAGCTAGGGAATCCAAGGACTATGGCAAGTCAACTTCTAAGTTTTTCTTTRATCATTCATGGGCCAGAAGTGTACTGGAGATGTAGGAGATGGGTTTAATTGCAAGAATGTTAGARTTTCCCTGCACTCGGAGAATTTCTCTTTTTTCTCTAGCTTTTTTACTATTGAAGCAAAACCAAGAAGACTTTTGCACCGAAGTGCCTCTAACARCATGYAGCAAACCAGAGAGCAGAACATGCTGATCCTGACTACAGSAAAGTAATCTTCTGTAATGTTTAACTGTCATAGTCATAAAAAGCCTACTACAGAGGATGTCCTCTCCAAGGAGACAATATTGTGTTTCTACCATATATAACCAGCACAGGAAAACTGAACTTTTTTCTTCAATTAAAAGCTTTGCCAGAAAGAAAAGCAGCCCTTCAACCCACTACATCTTAAGTCTGAGGTAAATTAACCAGTCTACTTGTACACAAAAACACAATCACTGAGGAAGTCCTTGCATGTGTTCCTCCCTACAAATCTAGGTGCTTTTAGGGCAATAAAACTAGATGAGTTTTATCGCTGCCAGAAGTCTAGCCTTCTGGACAGCCAGCCTAGGAAGCTGAGCTACTCTGCTAAAACCAGCATCCCTTCAGAATATCACAAATGATTTGACTCTGAGCCTTTTCAGAAAYGGTGATTCCCTTATGCTCATGACAGATCACTAGGAACCATGCTGCAGCCCAAGGCTTCTCCTTAAGGTAGAATTAAGTGCTTGCTGTGCTTGACTCAAACCCCCACACAACAGCACCTATCAGAAGCAACAGCTTCTCCTGCAAGTCACCGACCAGATCTTCCAGTCCAAGGTAGTGATTAGCTCGACCAAAGCTTCAGAGCAAAAAACTAACTGCCACCTAAAACACTSTGGCTTAGCCTGCCAGATCACACTCCCAAAGGGCAACTAGGCATGCAGCATCAATAAACAACATGTTTATTTTGCGCTATAAATCTTTCCTAACTGCAGTGTCCACTTTTTTTAAAGTTGCTCCCAGCTGAGGCAGTGCATCCTCTGGGCTAAGCTACGGAACCTGCACGCTGAGCCCTCAGAGGTGCGCAGATTGGTGCGACTASACTCACACTTCAAACCCTGGCTGAAGAATGGCCAAAGGCTCTTCTTGCAGCTCCCCTTTGCTTCCAGCCCTGCGCCCCTGGGCAACGACACACGACTCCGGGAATGAAGGCACTGAGGGGGCCGGGTCAAAAATGGTAAGGGACAGCTGGCCGAATTCAAGGGGGTTTTGGCAGCACAAGCCCGATTTCCACAGCCAGCCAAGAGCTGCGCTGGGCTGCGGCGCCCGCACTCCCACTCCTCACAGGACGCTGCCGGTCCGCTCATGCGCCGGGGAGCTCCCGGGGGCTGCTACAGCTGCACCTGGGGGTCCCGAGAGCGCCCCGCGGCTCCCGCCCTTACCGCTCCTCCTTGTCCCGCCCGTCGATGCCGTATTTCCTCAGTCCCTGCCGCACCTGGGCCAGGTCGCCGCTGGCGGCCGCGCGGTGTAGCTTGCCCAGGTCCTTCTGCCGAAGTTCGTAGGCACCGGAGGGGCAGGGAAGGGAGGCGCTGCCGGGCGGCGGCTGCCCCTTCCTCTTCCTCCCGAACCCGAAGATTCTCTTCATCCCGCAGCAGGACGCAGGCACAGTCCCCGTCTAAGGAGAGCGACGGCAGGAAGCACCAGCGGGCTCTACCGTGCCTCAAGTAGGGACAGGGGAGGGCAGCTCCCGGCAGCCACCTCGACTCAGTGAGGCTCCTGCGGAGCGAGCCTGACGCGCGGCGGGAGCCCGGGGCAGAGCCCTCAACCGCTGCCCCCGGCAATCCCGACCCGCTCACCGCGAGCCCCGCGCAGGCGCGGGAGGGCAGCGGCGGGCGGGTCCGCGCAGGCGCAGCCGCGAGAGGCGAGGAGTCACGGAGTCGGGGACGGGATCATCCTCGGATGGAATTCATGTCCCCGGGCATTAGTGCTGCGTGGGTGCCGCTGTCCGGCTGGGGTGAATGGGTGACAAGGACAGACAGCAAGGATTTATACAGGAGGGAAGGGGACGGAACAGAGCTTCAGACATCATCCAGTTACGTGCCTTCCCAGATGCTGAGGAATACGTCTGGTCCAGGTAGCTGGGTTCGCAAACGGCCGATTGAGATGCAGGCTAAGCTTTCGGTGGGAGCCCGCGACAAGGGGCCGTGAACTGCCAACCTTCGGGATAACCAAGAGCACGAAGATGGGTGACGCTAGTCAGGGGAGCAGACTCTTGAGAGACACAGCAGGAGCCTGGAACTGCAGACTTTTTGGGTGACAGAGGAGATGAAGACCGGTGACGCCAGCGAAGTCGTTGGACATGGGGAGTGGGACAAGGGCGGAAGAGCGAGGCTGGCTCAGGGGGCGACTGTGAGCCTGTAGAAGCCCAGAGGTTCTTTATGTAGGTGTTCTCATTAAAGTCACCAGCTCGAGCTGTTTGTGTTACTGCACAGGAATAAATTGCTTTGTGAACGAGGTATCTGAGACTCTGCTACGGGAAACGTGGGGTCGAACCGGTAAGAAAACCTGGTGTGACCGTGTGAGAGTAGGGGGCGTGGGGAGATGTGCCAAGCGAGGCGCCCCGCACCTCGCTGCAGCCGCCCGCCGTGCGGGGGCTGCGCTGCCAGCGGCGAAAGCCTTTGGCCCCGGGTGTGTGACTGTCAGAGTTTGTCAATGGTCAGACTGGGAAGTTTCCGTAACGTCCATGACAGACTCAGAAAGTTACTTTTTGGTAAATGGGGCTAAGTTGGCACCGACACGGAGGAATACAAACAGATGGTCTGTATGAAAACGTAGTACAGAAAGCAAAATATTTGGTAAGTTTGGAATAATTCTCAATATTGTGCTGCTACAGTGACACCATTGGGCAGTTCAGATACCATATAGTTTGGGGGTGATGCCATGGTGCGGTATAACCTAGGGTATTTGGCTAATGGAATACCTTGACAGAACACTTCTTCCTGTCTTTAGAAACTACTTTTTGTGTATGAATTTCTGAAAAACAGATGGCAAACAAAACCTAATTCAAACAGAGGAACACATTTCACTATGATTATCAGGAAAAATATTTATTCCAATGGGACAGTGATACAGTGCCACTTTCTAGGGAGGTGATTCAGGCCTTTAAAATATTTTCCTTCATCACTAAGAATGGTACATGTATTCAAATCTTTATTTTCCTTTCCTGAATGAATCTTCACAGCTTTATCAAATGGTTGCTTCTGGCAGTATTCAGTTGTACTGAGGTGACTGATGTACAGTCACTTTTATTACTTGAGTCTCAGTGTATTAGCTGTGTTCTGTTTTTTCAGACCTGATCTCTAGAAAGAAGAACCAAAATAATAATAATTTTAAAAAGATGGAAAAATACTCTTTTGCTGAAACCAAGTAGGTTCAGGTTGCAAAACCTGCATTTCTATTGAGCATTAGGAAATCACTATTAGTAACTATTTTGAGAGTGTCTCTGTAGTCAGTCTGACCACTTAATGAAAGAATGGAGAAGAAAATGCATTTTTTAACTGGAAATATTTGTTTTCTTCCAGCCATCTTAGAAGAAAGGCAAGTTTTTATTTACAAGATAGTAACATGGGGTAAACACAAGTCATCCCTATGCTCTTCAGGAGGAAGTATTTAATATCAACTTCTTTCCAAGTGGACACGTGCTCAGCCACAAAATAGTTATGTTTTTACAGGTTATTCCCCTGCTAAGATCAGGAGACCCTAATTCCATGTCAAATCTTTCAGAATGGTATCAATAAAAACCCTCGTGACTACAATGTCAGCTTTAGTTGGTGACTTTGGTAGCTGAATGGGCTAAAATTTGCTTTCATGCTTTTAAAGATAAGGGGATGCTGCTGGGGTCATAGAGTCATATGGGTACAGCAGGAACTGTTCATTTGTTACTAGCCAAAAAGATGCAAAATAAGTAGCTAGCCTCTGTCACTAAAGCAACTGTCAGCTGTTTGTATCAATCTTTGTTCATACTGTTTCTTTAATCATGTTGGCTCAGGATGCTGTTGAAGATAACAAAGTGTTTGTTTTTAGTTATMATCCATTTCTGTTTTTAATTTCATTTTTATAGTTCCTTTTTGGATTTAGGTTTGGGGTTTTTTTTATCATTTTGGTATTTCCTATTCTATTGCTTTTTCTGTTCAGTGCTTATATGTAGTTTTCCAGTATCATCTAATAGCAGCTGTTTCTTTTCTTGTCTGCATGAAAGGTTTCATTCCTGTTCCTGAATTCTTGTTTCACTTACAAGACTTGTGTACCACAGGAAGGTTTCCAAATAGGGCTTAAGTGTGACTTAAGTGTTGCATAAGCACTGGTATTTGGATTAATCTGCTATGGGTACACCTTTCCTTCAACATGATTCACTGTAGCTGGATAATTTAGCTCACAATCTTTGTACACCTGGGAATAAAATGGCAGTCTGAAATTCCCCTTTGCCAATATGACTAATTCCCCTATTAGATCACGTGGTGTACCAGGAAGGAAAAGTGTCAGTAAAGACTTGGGCTAATAACAATACGCTTCTAAGTATCTGGTTTAGTGCACCTGCTTTGCAACTGCTGTTTTTCTAGAAGGTGTGGTACAACTTAGAAAAGCTACCTGGGAGGATTGCATGTCTCAGTAGTGCTGACTCTGAGGCTTTGAAGGGGACGGGGTAGTTAGAGCACATCCTGCAGACGGTGACTTCAGCAGCTTCTGCCCTAAACACAAAACTGCTGCTGTGGGGATGTTTCTGCTGTACTGCCTCTGGAGCCTTCTACAGTCACTGGGTAGTTGCTCAGTCAAGTGGGGGCAGTTTACTTGCTCCCAGTCCAGCCTGACATACCATTTCCCATGCACACAGTAGGATTAACAGCTAGCTTTCCATTCAGTATGTAGTAGGGATTTCTTCTGGCTTCCTCTAAGTGATGAACAAGAAATTTTGTTTTCTTTTCAATACTGTAAAAGAGTTACTATATGAGATTGGCTCAGTTGGTCAGAGAATAATGCTAACACCACCAAGGTTATGGGTTCAATCCCTTTCTGGGCCATTCACATCCGATTCGGACTTGATCATCCATCCTTGTGGTCCCTTCCAACTCAGAATCTTCTGTGATACTGTGGTTCAGAAGAGGCTTGCTAGCATATTCAGAACCACACAAATTCACTGGCTCACACTTTTTGGACTACCAATATAGTTATCATGGAAATGAACTCTGTGTTATTGTGGAGTCAGGTAGGTTGCAATTGCATTTGTTAGCTTTGGTTCATTGTAGTTGAGTAAAATGCAAAATAAGACCTTGGTCTTATTTTCTACCGCTGACAGTAGAACTGCAATGCAATGAGAACTTATTTCAATTGCCAAATGCTGTAGCTTAACCCCAGACACAAACTGAGGTTTGACAAAACTGTATGGTCACTAACCCCCTGCATACACACCACCACCACCCCCCTGCCCCAGTGGTGGGGAAGAGCATTAGGAAAAAATAACAAAAGAAACATTACTTGTGGGTTTCAATAAGAACAATTTAAATTGATACAAACAAAAAGATAAGAATTGTAATTCAAAAAAAAAAAAAGGGAAAAATCAAACCCGTAAGAAACAAGTTATCCACAATACACTTGCTCACCACCAGCTGATTGATGCCCATCCTGTCTAACTCGACCCCGTTTCTAATGTGTAGAATATCCCTTTGGCCAGTTTGGGTAAGCTGTCCCAGCTCCTGCGTCCTCCCAGCTTTTTGTGCATCTCCCCACTAACTGAGACATGGGACATTGAAAACTCCCTGACTTCTGATAAGCACTGCTTAGCAACAGCCAAAACCACCAGTGTGTTAATTTGAGCTGTGGTAATGTTCTTCACAGTGACTGGGGCTATGTTTTGGATTTGTTCTGAACACAGTGATGATAGGGTACGGGTGTTTTTGCTATTGTTGAGCAGTGCTGTTGGGTCCCAAGACCACAGTCCTGCACCACCTGCTCTGGGGCTGCCACAAAATGTCAGGTCCTGAGAGCACAGTCCTGGACTCTGTTCTGCCTAATTTAGCCCAGGGGTATCCCAGATATCATCTACCTGAGTAGATGATATCTGGGATACCCCTGGGCTAAATTAGGCAGAACAGTGCCAAACAATCAAGTAGAAGTTTGATTTATGGCAGCAATGATGGCAGAACTAATCTTTCTTTTCAATCTCATTCATTCTGAAAAGTGCTGAATGTTCAGAATCCAACTGGGTTAAGGCTGTACATTCTTCTTCAATGGGAGAGTCTATCAGTGATTCCAGTAATGGTCGTGAAATCATTGGAGCTAAAATGCTTTGTAGRGTTAGACCCATGATTGGGTTTGGTGCATCCATGTGGTGAACTTAACACATCAATTATTCTGAGTCTACAGCACACCCACCAGCCCTGGCCAGAGGGGTGCTTGTGTAGAGAGAACGTGTGAGAAACATTCTGATGGAGACATATGGGAGCCTTCATCCTTCCAGCAGTGAACAATTATACAAATAAGAGTAGGCAGTGATTCACTTTGTTTTCTGATGAAATGTTTTGTCGTGCTTACAGTTTGTGCCAGCCGTGATAAATTGGAGTTTGGAACAGGTTTTCAACAGACAGTGAAGGAGAGAGCCGTGATTGTTCCCAGAAACGTCCCCTGAAAGTTTCCATTGGTAAATGGTTGTTGTGTGTCCCTCACATACTGATTAGGAGCCTTTTTTTCAAGATCCAGCTAGTTTCAATTTCCTAAAAGACTGACGCTTTCTGAAATAATACCAGATACTTGATGTTT
>CADDXX010000353.1:0-27403 GCA_902810485.1 Alauda arvensis
GCTTTGGGCTGAGCTCAGGGTGGCCTTGCAGGGCCTGAAGGAGCCCCAGGAAGCCTGGAGAGAGACAATTGCCAAGGGCTGCAGGGCCAGGAGGCAGGGAATGGCTTCAATCTGAAGAGAGGAAGATTAGATTAGATTAGATTAGATTAGATTAGATTAGATTAGATTAGATTAGATTAGATTAGATTAGATTAGATATTACAAAGAAACTCCTTCCTGTGAGGGTGGTGTTGCAGTAGAAAAGGTTTCCCAGGGAAGCTGTGGCTGCTCCTGGATCCCTGGAAATGTCCAAGGCCAGGTTGGATGGAGCTCTGAACACCCTGGGACAGTGGAAGGTGTCCCTGCCCATGATCTTTATGGTCCCTTTGAACCCAAAGAATTCTGTGATTCTCTGAGTCTGTGATTTTATCATGCCAAGTACATCTATTGCCTTAAAGGGTGCAATGTGCCTGTGGGAAACCAGACTACCCCTTTGGGGGTCCCTGGGTGTTTGAGACCCCGAGGGTCTTGGGACAGAGCCAAAAGAGCCAGAAATCCCAATTTCTTTGATTTAACTCCCTGGAAAACACTGCCATGCTTGAAAGAGGAAAAGAAGTCCACGTGGGTTTGATTGGTGTGATTTTTGTCAGCTCACAGGGTGAAAAAACAGAATTTTTAGATTTTACTGTATAGGTAGAATGGGGCAAAAATGGAGGAATCAGGGGGTGTTTTTGTCTTTTTCCTGCTTCTTCTTCCTCTCCATCTTTGCAGGGGTGGGGCCTTTTCTTGACTGGGTTTTGGTAAAATTTCACTGTCTGACATGGGTCAGTTATTGGTACTTAAAGGAAAACATTGTTAATGTAGTTTAGATTATAAAAGTTCAGGTGCCATTGTAGGAGGGGCAGATTCTGCTTTTCTGCCTTCCTGGGAACATCACACTGGACTGAGAGAACTTTAAAGATAAGAAAATAATAAACAATTCTGCAAAACAGCTGCAGGGACTCCAGCTCTCCTATGAACTCCATCATCAACTCTCAGGGTGCAAAAAACACCAGAAAACCTGAGCTGTGCCCACGAAATTCAGTGACTTTGCAGGAAACCAATCCATATTTGTGGTGCTTCAGCAAGGGTCTGTTAGCTCACATCATCCTCTCTCCTGTTGCCTCCTCACAATGGGTTTTGTGTTTCCTAAAGCATCATYTAGCAGGGCTGAGCAGAGCAGTTTTCTGTGCCTGAGAGAAGCAGCAGTGCTTGTGTTAATGAGTAATTTAATCCATTAATCCCAAACRCTCCTCACCTGAAGGAATACCTGCTCTGGAGTAGTTCCAGACACAGTTCAGGGCAGGCTGGGATTTAGGGGCAGCTGTGCCTTCTGTCTGACCCAAAGATCAGTCAAATGTGTGCTAAGTTTATTTCTGACAGATCCTGTTTAATTTTGGGTTAGTGGCCTGAGTGGTGATGTCCCCAAGGGTTACATGTGCAGCTCTGAGCTATAATCAGTGTAGTTTGCATGTTTGGGGTCAGGTATGTCAACCTCAGCTGCCTCAAAGGTTGGGTGCATTTTTTTAAAGCTGGCAGCACTTTTATGCTTAGTCTGGCTCAGTGAACTCAGTGATTTATGTGAGCTGAGGCTCTGTTTTCAAATATTGTGCACACTTGAAGCCTTAATCCCACTGTTCTTGATCTTAATATCCAGGATCTTGATTTCCCCAAATCTGTAGATACTCAAGCTTAAGCTAGTGGAAGAAGGCTTCTCCTAAATCTGCTTTGAATTACAAATTTGTGCTATGTGCATTTTRTTTAAAGAGAAAATGACCTGTCAGCCAATCTTTAGAAATGGTACTTCATTTTGAATTCGTTGGAAATTAAATTCTGTGTTTCTATGGAGAGCCAGTGTAGTGATGATATTCTGAATGTCAGAGTTCTCCACGTAATTAACAATTCTCTGTGTGTGTGTGTGTGTGTGTGTGTGTTCTGGCTGATAAGATGCTGCTTCTAGAGTTTAGTTCTTTCAGCTGCAACTCTTTTTTGTGCCTTTATGATCTAAGTATGTGATTCATCTCAAATGGATTCACAAAATACGGTCATTTTAATTAGGATGCTCTCAGTGGTCCTTATGCATGTTATGTCCSAGCCAAAAATTCTGAGTGCATGGGTTTTAATGAAATGTTAATATTTGTGCTGAAAATAAATATTTAACCAATTTCAAGACCAGGTTGGATGGGGCTCTGAGCAACCAGGTCTAGTGGAGGGTGCCCCTGCCCAGGGCAAAGAGGTTGGAATGAGATGATCTTTAAGGTCCCTCCCAACCCAAATCATGGTCAGTGATTCTATTAATTTAATTTTCATTAGCACTGTCCTTTTCATTTGAGGAACTTCCTGCAAAGAAAGTACCTGAAAGGAGCTGCCATCTCCTCAAGAAAATAATGTTGCACAAGAGAATTTCAGTGTTTGTTTGTGTTACGACTTATTCTAATCTTCAAATATTTTTTGGCTTCTGGGAGAAAAGTAAGCAACAAACCAAGCTGAACAAATGTCTCTGTAGATCTGATTTTAATAACAAAGCCACCAGCACTGGAGTGCAGTGAGCCCACAGTTTTGTGTGCACTTGAAACGAGACGGTATTGCCAGAAAAAGAAATTGTCTTTTCTCCCTCCTCCTTCCTCGGGCTCCTTCTGCTCCCTCCCAGCTGCTCATCCCTGAGCATCCCCCACGTGCTGGCAGAAACACTTGTGCAGCTGTGTGACAGAGTGTGAAACTGGTGTGAGCTAGAAAAAAAAACCACCTGGTGTTTGCTTTTTAAAGCTTTAATCTTGATCAGCTCCAGTTGCAGAGGAAGGAGAACTCAGGGACCTTTGTGCCCACTCTCTTTTCACTGCAAGTAACTTAGATGGAAAAGTGACTTTCCAYGATTCAGGAGGAAATTGCCAGAAGAGCACCAAGCCTTACAGGCAGTCAGTCTTCAGCAAAAATATCAAACTGCTGTGATGTCTGCTTCCTAACGTTTCTAAGCTCCTTTCTCTATAATTCTGTCCCCATCCAGCAGGGATTGTCAGCAGGAGGACATCTCTGATGTCCCACAGCACATTTTGGGACACAGATCCCTGAGCCAGCGCTCAGCCAATCAGCTCTGGGGATAAAAGCCAGCCAGACGTGCCCTGTTCTGCAGAAAAAGTGCCCTGGCTGAGGAAATCATCATAGGGACACTGGAGGAGGACTTGGGAAGTTTAAAGGACAGGGGAACATGATTGRAGGCTTCTGTTTAGCTGTAGAGACAAACGGAATTATGGAAAAGCAGCAAACCCCAAACCAGGCAGGTGGCTGAGTTGTAACGGCTTGGTCACAGAGATGGGGAAGGAGTTTTTCTCCTCTCAGGGATGTGCAGCTATTCCCAAAGCATGTGGGACTCAGGGCGACACAGGACAGGACCTCCCCTGGAGGTGCCAGAGGAGCCCACCCCAGATAACTCCTCTCAGAAGGGATCAAATTCTCTTTTAATTAATAAGGTCCTTTACCTCAGCTTCTCCACTACAAATCTCTTCCGAAATCTCCCACTGCTGATGAATAGAATTTTTCTTCACAGCCAATTTGTACTCATTTTGCATCTCCCTCAGCACCCAGCCTATCCCTGCCTGCTGTTTACTCTGATCTATTTTGGGAGTGCCATCATATCCCCTCACAGCATCACTTTCAATAGATTAAAGCAACGCAGCTTTTTTTGTCACCCTTTCAGTGAGACAGGCTCTGCACTCCCTCAGATGTTCCTGTGGCCCTCCCTGCACCTGTTCCAGCCTGAGTTTCTCTTTCTTGAGCCTGAGTCACTGGGATGGCACAGAGCACTCCAGAGGAGGTTTTGCCTCACCTCATCCATCTGAAGATCACATTTTTTTTATCTCTTTTATTGTCACATCACACTCATGGCTCAGTGATCCAGTGTTTATTTAAATAACATTTAACATCCATATTTTTATTCCTTGATGGTCATTGACTAACAAGCTCCTAAAGTGCAGTAGAAAAATCACTCTCCAATCTGACCCAGAACTTCTTGTCCCAAATAAAGTGACTTTGCACTTCATGCTCTTGCATTTCATATTTCTGCTGTTGCACTCGAGGCCTCCTTTTATCTGACACAGTGTGGGAGCCTCTGTGACCTTTCCCAGCCACCCAGCTGAAAGGACACCAGGACATTTGTCAGATAAAGAACCTCCCAGGAGGTGCTTGGTTATGGTGCTGGAATAAATGSACTTGATTGACTGATGTGGGAAGAGTTTCTTGATGTTTTTAAGAAAGTTAAGAGTCCAAATGTGAAATCCTTTGTTACTTCTGTTTTCCTGGAGCTTCTGGATGATGTYAATTGGAATTCATGCTGGTGGAAAAAGGTTTTCTTTTTCCCTGAAGCTGAAATGGGCTATCAGGGTGAAATTTGGTTTCTACTGAACTTTCCAGAGGAAGGTTAGAGAACCTGCTATGCTGAGAAGTGCTTGAATTCATGTTTTYCTCACACAAACCCCACCTGGCCAACATGCAGCAAGTGCTCTTTTCACAGGAGAAATAATCTCTAAAAGGGGGTATTTTCATTTGAGAGCTGAAGCAAAAATAGAAAAAAAAACCAAAAAACCCACTTTCCCAAAATAAGAAACTCAAGAATTTTATAGAAATGAATTGTTGATGATGTACCCTGAAGCTTACCATGACTTCCCCTTTGCTGCCAGGAGACTGAGAAGTCTGAAGCCACAGAGGAGAAGTCTGAAGCCACAGAGGAGAAATCAGAAGCCACAGAAGATAAATCTGATTCCAAGGATGAAAAATCTGATGCCACAAATGAAACTGAGGCCCACACAGAAGACAAGGCAGAGGAAGGGGCTCCTGAAGAGGCTCAATCTGACCAGACACCACCAGATCAACAGGTAATTTTTCCTTTCTCTTTGTGGTCTGAGGGTTTTACCTGTGCTGAGCACATGAAACACAAACCCAGGAGCCCTCCTGGTGTGCCCCAGGGTGACTGATTGCAGAGTGTCTTTGGGATGTATTTTCTTTGATACCTGGATGCCATGAAACCTGGATAAACCTTTGTTCTGATTCTTGAATAACAGCAGCTGCCTTTTGCCTCTTGTTACCACAAGCTTTTTTATTTTATCTTGATGGTCACTGGGAACCAGAGTCTGGTTATGAAGGATAATTTAGGATTAGATATCTGAGTCCTGCCTGTGTGAAGAAAAAAAATTGCTGCTCTCGGTGGCCAGCATGTGCAGTGCTCATAAATCTGCTTGTAAATGTTTGCTGCAGCTCTGACAGTGATTTCTCCAGGCCTTGCAGAATCCCCTGGGCAGTGCAGGGTGTTTTCCTTTCTGCCTGCTCCTGCTGTGGTGTTACAGATCTCAAAAGTGCAGCTCAGGTTTAAGGCTGGGTTTATTTGGATGCTGACTCTTCCCAGGCAGTCAGGCTGCATCAAGCACTGCCACTTGTCAGGTTCTTCTGTGTTTGGAGATCAGATGGCCCTTGGGGAACATCCAGCACAAATGCATCATCTCTTACATTTAAAGATTAGAACAAATGGAGTTAGTTTTTGTTGGGGTTTTTTTTTTTTGGTTTTTTTTTAAATTTAGCTGCAATATTACACCTCTCTGTAGGTCTTTCCTCACTGCCCTTTTTAATAGTGACTGATCCAGCCTCTGTTAGGCTGGAAAAGCCCCTTTTCCACACCCTCATGCACATCTCACACACTGGGAAGTCCCACTCATAATGTCAAARCAGTGATGAGGAGAGACAGTCCTTAGTGGGAACTGAATTCCTCCTTAAGGAAAATTATATCCAAGCACTTTTCATGTTGCTGTGAATTTCAGCTGGCCATCAAACTCCTTTTTTTTCTTTTAATCTCATAAAAGGAGCCAAAACTGTTGCCTGGCTTGGGTGCCTTGCCCTTGTGGCTGGCATTCAGCTTTAMTGCTTTGGAAATGGGAGCAGAATGCTGGAATTTGTCTGCAAATTGAGGCAGCTGTGTAGGAGAGGYTTTGCACTGACATCATGCAGCACCACCCCTGTACACCCAGCACCTTGCTCCACTTCTCCCAGAAAGGATTGGAGCTAAAAGTGGAAAACAGATTTCTGTGCAGTTTTTCAGGGAGGAGAGAGGCAGAGGAGAGAGCACAGCAAACACTTTTTGCCCTGTTCCACCTCCCACTTCCCGTGTCAGCCAGGACAAATCACTTCAGTGCCATGGTATCTGCCTGCCTTGCTATAGTTCATCCCAATTATCACTTCTGTTGGGATGGCATGAATCATTCTGCAGGAATTCTGCTCTTCTCACTCACTCACTGCAGCACACAGAGGAAGGAGCTGGATGAGAAGAGCAACTCTGAGGCAGCTAAAGCGAGATGAATTCCACCTTTTGTCTCTGTATCTCTWTTTATGCTTATGAAAAAAAGTAAAAATACCATTTCCTTACCTGAGCAGGGCTTTATGAAAGTAAATATGCTCAAAGACTGTCAGATTGCCATCAGAGGATCTCCACTGGATGTTAAGTCCTGAAGGATAGAGGTATTTCCAACACAAAAATGTGAAAGATGGCAGTTTCATGTTCTATRGCTGAATTAATGTGCCAGWGGGAATTYAGGACTGGAATTTTGGCCTTATTTAGCACTGCTTCAGACCATCTCAAAAATGACTCCCATTTGTGGGGTGCAACCAAGCCAGCTTTTCTCCAGTGACTTCMCAGGAGAAMTGTCAGYGCTGTGGAAGAATTCTGGAAGAGTYTTGGTGAGGTGAAGTTCCCTCAGCCTTTGCCAGAGAGCACAGGACAGAAAATGAAACCAACTGGGGCTGTCTCAGGGAAGGGTCCAGATTTCAGGAGGCTCCTCCAGTGCTCAGCAGCAGGGGATGTTCAATGTGGAGGCTGCAGCTCTCACCAACTTCTGCTGCTCTTCCTGGGAGATGCAGAGATCCAGAACTCCAGCTTTTTGTCTGCATGGATATTGTGCCTCCCATTCTTGCTCTGCCTGTCCCTTTGGTTTTGAGTTTYTTGAGGAGAAGGCTGAGCTCCAGCTCATGTGGACCCTGCTGGTCACTTGATGTAGTTTCACTGTCTGATTTGGATTTCAGATTGAATATTCTAGAATATTTTTTAAGTGGTGTCCCAGTTAAAGCAGTTTTCAGTACAGATTAGGCTCCCTTCAAGGCAAAATTATTTTAAAAACATGTTCAGAAATCATCTCATAATGCAAGTCTGTATCCTGCCTCAGCAATTCCCCAGGCCATATTTAAACCCTGGCACTGCAGCTCACTCCCTGAACTCATTCCATGAGAACTCAAATCAACCCCTCTGCCTTCTGCGTGGCACTGGGACATTTGCCTCTTGTCTTTGGGATTTTGTGTGGGATCAGCTCTTTCCCCCARCAGCCAGCTCAGGATCTAACATTAAATTCTATTCACTTTGTACAGTTTTTTTTCTTTTTTCTCTCTCTCATCACGTCTGCTCAATCCACAGTCTAAAACCAGCTWGCATTATTTTTTATTCCCTGTTGAGCCAAGGCATCTGTTGCAGCCTACAACACTTAACAGAATCACAAGCCAGACTCTGAATGATGATATATAGCATAGATAAGACTCTGTCATTCTGATTATACTTTCATTTTGTAGACCAGCTTGTTACCAAAAAAAACCCCACAGAAACTCCACCTGAACAAACAAACAACACCCAGCTCCAAATCTTTCCTTGCCAGTGAATCAATTTTGATTGGAAGTAACTGAGGAAAAGGGAGCTCAAATTAATGATTTTATAGTTCTTTTCCAGCATAAAAGTTAAGCTTGAATGTGCTTTGTGAGTTAATTTGGAGAACATTATCTCCAAATGAATCCAGTGAATTCCACATMATTTTCCTAAATTCAGTGTTTAACTTCTGCTCTGTTTTCCCTCTCTGATTTCTGATATTCTTTCTCTAATTTCTCTTTTYAACATTTTCTTTTGTGTCTCTTCTGTAGGAAGGCAAGGAAGAACATGCAGCAACAGGGGTATAGTATATACCTGGATATTTTATTATCTTTGCTTTGTGTGTATTTAATTCCTTTTCAGTCCCTTTGCTTCACTCAAAAGCTGGAAAATTCTTATTCATGAAAGCAAACACAGCACAGTCCTACTCTGCTAGAGATAGTGATTGGTCCTATCGTGGTGTTATTGCCTGGGAACAAAGATGGGCCTTTCATCATTAAAAGCTGTAAATGGAAGAGAAATTGTCTGTCACAGAGTCTTCAATAAATTTGCCAAGGACTCCCATGACAAGTCTATCTTTGACAATCACTGACTGACACCGTGCTGTGATTGCATTTTCAGCGTGGAAGACTCCTTCTGACAATTTGGACAGTTCTGCCCATACAGGAGATGTTTCCCTCATGAGAATTTGTAAGGTGCAAATCCTCCAACACTTTYCTGCTTTGCCCAAACCTCCAGGATCACCCAGTGCCACCCCAGCAGCTCCAGCACCAGCCCAAACCCTGTCCCCAAGGGCCACCCCCAGCCTGCTCCTGAGCACTGCCACACACAGGGACTGCAAACCTCCCTGGGCAGCTCAGCCCAAGGCCTGACCACTCTGCCAGGGGAATTTTCTTTCCCAGTCTCCAACCTGAGCCTGTCCTGGTGCCATTTGAGGCCATTTCCTCTCCTCCTTTCCCTTGGGACAGGGCAGCAGAGCCTGACCCCCCTCACTGCCCCTCCTGGCAGGGACTTGTGCAGAGCCACAAGGGCCCCCCTGAGCCTCCTTTGCTCCAGGYTCAGCCCCTTCCCAGCTCCCTCAGCCCCTCCTGGGGCTCCAGCCCCTTCCCCAGCTYCCTCAGCTGCTCTTCAGGATGTGTTCTCCTGACCCTAAAGCTCCTGGACCCATGAGCAAAGTGCAGGGGTTCCTGGAGAGGCTGGTGAGTTGTACCCTGGTACTACCACCTAATGCTTCAAGCAAGAGAAATAACCTTTTTTTTTCTCCTGTAAAAGGTAATTGACTTGAAATTTTGGATGGAAGTTGGTAATACCTGAAAGATGTGGCTTGTCTGTGGGCTCTCCTGGCTCTGTGTCAGAGYTCTCAGGAGATAAAAAAGGCACTTTTCCTGGGGGGAAAATGCCCAGAGAGGCAATATTCCTTTGGCATGAGAACTTCTGATCCATAGATACTTGTATTACATCTCTGGTTTTGCAGGAGTGACTCTTTAGTGCAGTGTTTCCTCCCAAAAATCAATTGAAACCAGGATTCTGATTCCAACAGCTCCATTCCCAAGCAGATATTTAAGCAGGATTTCACTTCAGCAGCTCAGGTGTGACACACAGGAGGAGGCTGAGAAGAAAAACAAAAGTCTGTGCTGCTCATGTACGACCTGCAGTCCTGACTGAAAGCTCATTATTGATYCTTTGATTGGTTATTTGATCATGCCAGGAAGAAATCCACGTCACTTTTGCAGTCCAAGCAGTTTGTGCAGGGGTGGCAGATGGAGATAAAGCTGATTTATACACATGGGAGTGCCTTTGGACAAGAGGTCACTGGAAGAGGAGCAGAGGAGCCCACAAAGCAATCCCCAGCTGTTTCTCAGAGTAGGGCTGCATTTAGTCCAGAAAGAGAATTATCAGAGATTTTTGTCTGTGTTACACAAATTCCAGCTTTCAGATAACTGTTGACTGAAGCAAAGGGCTGTTATCTTTGAATTGTGTCATTTCTCCTGCATAAAAGAGAGAAATAAGAACTTTTGAGATAGGAACAAGGCTATATTATCTGATTCCAGATGATTTTTAGATCATTCAGGAGTCTAGTTCCTGTGCCATTAGAATCTCCAGTTGTTKACTGCTCCAGGAAAGTTTACAATTAAAACTACTAAACTTTTTGTCATATTTACACATATTTCATATTCTCATTTTGATTTTGAGCATCTGTTTGCAGCTTAACCACATGTTCTAACCTCCTKAAGAAGAGGGTTCTTTTATTGCAGCATGTGCCTATTAACTCCACAAAACAAAACCCTGCCATGGTGAGATTAAAAACTCTGTGCATTGATTTTTTAGATCTCAAAGAAGATTGCATTTACTGGACAGAGCAGTTGTAAAAGCAGAGCTCTGCATTTCAAGACTATTTTTTTCTTTCAATTCTTATGTGGTAACTAGAAATTTTTTCTATTAAAAAAAGGAAGAAGAAGAAGAAGAAAAGCAGGGAGAGGGAGAARAAAAAGAAGAGGTGGAGGAGCAGGAAGAGTCTTAGTACAGTTCCCCATGACACAATATTTCTTGAACAGGTTTTCAGGTAAATATTGAGACATCRAGGACAGTTTCTAAATACCCTTACAGTAAGATAAACTTGCATGTTGTGTAATTATTTTTGTGGACAGACAAAGTGTCCATGCACAAAGGACCCAGCTGATGACTCAAGAGTAGATTTAACTGTTGCACTTTGTCTTTCACATGGAATAAGAATTCTTCCCTCTCCTCTCTTACTCAGCCACTGATTCCTCTGCAGCTTTTAGGGGCTCCATGTCTCACGTGAATTCCTCTCACAAATTTAGCTGAAAACTTAAAATGCTGGTAAGAGAGAAGAGCCTGACAAGAAATATGGCTCAGAATAAAATTAAGAGGCCAAATTTAAAACTGCAAAACAGGAAGCASCTGGAATGCAGAGTTTGTCCTGCACAGGTGTGTGAGAACACCAGCACTGCTCAACTTCAGCAGAAGCTGCAGGAATTAGAAGTTCCCTTCTTGGCATCTTCTCAACACAGAGGGTGTCTCCCAGCCCTTGCACAAAAAGAAAGAAGGGAAACACTTCTTTAAAAAAAAAATCAGGCAAAATATAAGAAGGTCATTGACCTTTGCTTTTGTGGAAACTTTCTGTTTTAATCTAACTCCTTTGGAGGAAATGCCTTGTACAAAAAGCTCATCCTACTCACAGAAAAAACAAAACAAAACAAAACAAAACACCCAAACAAATAAAGCCTCTTGCTGGAGTCACAGTTTTTGACCAGCTGTTGGGGTTTTCTTTGTGTGATCAAGCCATGCCACTGAAAAATGCTTCCAGGGATGGGGATGTGCTTTTAATTGTAATTTTCAGGTTTTCTCCTTCCTCTGGCCCTTCTCCCCTGCACTGAAGTACAGATCAGGAAATCACTTACTGGGGAGAAACTGAAACTTCTAAAAGAGTTGGAATTTCCTGCAGATTTCCTTTGGGTGATGGGGCTTCCTCCTGATCACAGATGCTAAGTGCTCTTTCTAGGATCCATAGACTCATGGAATGTTTTGGGTTGGAAAGGACCTTAAAGATGATCCAGTTCCAATGCCCTGCCATGGGCAGGGACACCTTCCAYTATCCCAGGTTGCTCCAAGCTGTCCTGGGCTGGATTCCCAGCTGACTCTGGCTCTGAGGTAGCTGCCAAAGGTTTCACCAACCAGGGCAGGAAATCCATCACTTCCTCCATGCTGCCTCTCCCAAATCTAGGTTCATCTGTTGCATGGGAATTAATTCACCACAACATTGCCCAGAGTTCAGATCTGTAACATCACACAAGTGCTGAGTTCTCAWTTCATTTTCTTTGCTTTTGTTCAGGAAGCACCAGCTGGAGCCACCCCACCAAAGAAAAGAAAATCCCTTCCTCAAGCAAAGCACCACTGCCTTTTGTGCCTGTATGAACCTAAAAACACAAACACAACACAGACACCACTCTGTCCCACCTGTAGCCTTTATATATATATATATATTTGTTATTCCAGTTGCTTGTTAAAATGGATCTCGTGTCTGACAGATGGCATTTCAGTCAATTGTTACGTGTTGGGACAGTTTTGTCCATGTCACATGTAGGTTGTGAGCTCTCCAGGGCAGGAACCATGTCTCTCCCCATGTCCAAACTCTGCCAAGCACCTTGCTGCCAMTCAGCAGCCAACTGCACTCACACCACTGATGTCTTCAGAGGAAAAGAAACTCAGCACCAACAGCTGCAAAGAGGCTTCCTGTACACAAGCCATGTGAGTCACTTCTCCCTCAGCTGGCATTTGAAAATGATTGAGATTCCCATTGTGCAGCAGTTTAAATAAATGTGTTTTCTGTCTGTATCTGTTCTTTGTCTGCAGAAGCATTCAGTTAACTCTGTGTGCTGAGGTTTTCTCCATCGTTAGGGTTGTGGGCTGTACAGAGTCATGGAATCACAGAGTCATGGGATGGTTTGGGTTGGAAGGGACCTTAAGGATCATCCAGTTTCCACTATCCCAGGCTGCTCAGAGCTCCATCCAACCTGGCCTTGGACATTTCCAGGGATCCAGGGGCAGCCACAGCCTCTCTGGACAACCTGTGCCAGGGCCTCTCRCAATAAAGAATTTCTTCTCAACATCTAAACCTACTCCCTGTCAGTTTGAAGCCATTCCCTGCCTCCTGGCCCTGCAGCCCTTGGCAATTGTCTCTCTCCAGGCTTCCTGGGGCTCCTTCAGGCCCTGCAAGGCCACCCTGAGCTCAGCCCAAAGCTTCTCCTCTGCAGGCTGAGCAATGGCAGCTGTGCCAGCCTTTGCTGCCAGCAGAGCTGCTCCAGCCTCTGCTCATCCTGGAGCCTGGAGCAGCTCCCTGTCCTTCCAAAGTGATCAGCTCAARGTGCAGCAGTGGCCAGGACCCAGGGAAATGCACTGGCAGCAGGATGGCAGGGACTTTGTGGCCACACAGACCTGGCTGAGTTGGCATCTTGAACAGMTTGTGCAGTCTGGTCTCAGGGAAGACCTGGGGATGTGAGAAATAGGGAGAAAACGGCAGCTGGAGAGTATGAAACAGCTGCTCCATGAGGAGGCTGAAAAGACTCTTCAATTTGGAGAGGAAGCCAAGGCAGCTACAGAGAATCATAAAAATGAATGGAGAAGAGTGAGTCAGAAAATCCTGCAACACCATAATGAAAATTAGCAGACACAATGAAATTAATAGATCAGCTTGAAGGAGAAAAGAGAGAGAATGTTTTCATGCAGTGAGTCAGGAAATTTTGGGATTCGTCATCACAGGATGTTACAMTGTCAACAGGTCCAGGAAGGCATCAGGCAGTGTTAGGAACAGGAGGCTCATAAATGGATACCAGCCTGGGATGTTTCCACAACATCCTGAATCCAAGGAATCACAGACTCTGGGGACTGGGSGCAAAAGGATTTAAATATGTCAAATTTGCTATTCCTAAATTGTTCTGCCACTTTCCAAGACTGAATGCCAGGTTAGGTGAGCCACTGATTTTAGCATTCCTTATGTTCCTGCAGGTRATTCCCCTTCCTGGGGAAAACTTTCCCCATCTCACCAGCAGCCAGATCAGGACACCAGTCATGGCTGCAGAGGTTTTGAGTGGAGCATGGTGGGCAATAAAAACAGCACTGTTAATCACTCTGAAAATGTGGTAAACCCAATGTGTGCTGTGCCTTGAGCTTCCCATCGCTGATGAACCACAATCTCCACTTTCCCCCCCCAGAACAAAAGCCCTGAGTGCACTCAGGACATCAGAGAGGGCTTGAGACAAAACCCACCATGCTCTGCACATTCTTGTCAAGGCAGAAACACAGCAGTGATCTTCTGGAGAGGGTCTAATCTGGGAAGGCTGGGAAGGAATGTGAGGAATGCTGAGCCTCCCACGTGGGAGGGACACACTGCCCTGGTCCTCAGCTGGTGATTGGGGTGAAACAGCAAACGGGGCACAGGGGAAGATCCTACAGCCAGCACAGAAACTGGGGGCGTTCCTTGGGATCAGCAGGTGCTGGTCATCCTTCCTGCCAGGAGAAAAGGAGGCTGTGAGTATGCCAGGGATAAACTGGGGGCTGGCTGGTTTTAGCCATGATGTTAATTCTGCTTACATAAGCTTAATGCTTTCTGCAGTAATTTAGTGCAACYGGGCAAAGAATTAAATCTTCTCTAAACCACAGCTGAACGAAGATCAGTAGCACAAATTTGCGAGCTGTTGGCTAAAATGCACTTGGAGGAATGCTGTCTGCATTTTTGTGTTCCTGTTTTACTGGGAGAAGGCAACTGCAGCTGGTTAACACAGAGTACACAGCATTTCACAGGCATCAGGAATACATGGATGCAAAATCCTGCCAGTGCACCCCAGTTACACACGAAACCAGCAGGCTGTTCTTTTTTTATGTGGTTTTTTTTTTTCCTTTGGTGGCACTTTGGTATGGAAAGCATTTTCCTTGGGTGATTGATGCTTGAAACTTCTCGTATCCTGAAACGAGCTAAAATTAGAAAGGCTTCAAGCCAAGCTTCCTACAGATCCATATATGTCATGGGATGTGGCTGTTGGCACTCGAGGATGATTGATTGTCAAGTTTCACAGGCTGCTGAAGTGTAAAAGATGTGATTTCGAGTGCCATGGCAGGCAACAAAGTGGATGGGGTCAGCCAATTGTTTGTTTTGTGGGAAAATAAATGTGAGGTGCTTCACTGTGTTGTTAATAAAGGGTTTGGAGTGGCAGGTCCAGGAGGCAACCTGGGCCATGGGTGAGAGCACTTCTGAGCCAACAAACTGTGTGAGAGATTTTCTCCTGAGAAAACTCTTTGTGAAATTCATTGGAGAGAAATTAAACTGTTCAGGAGCTTTKCCAGGGCAGCACCAGCCCCCAGCCAAGGTTTCTGGCCACTTTTCCAGCCACCACATCTGTTCATCCACCTTCCAAGTAATAAAACTTGCTTACAGGCTTCTCTTTAATGTAAGAATATCAGCATTACAGGAGATAAGTCCGTCTGTCTGCATCCTTTGACAGCTTCAGGAGGCTGGAAGTGTGCTTGATAYATCATCTKGGAAGCTGAGAACTCAGGGCAGTTRYTCCTTCAGGAAGCAGATTGTGAGTTTTTGGTTTGATGTCAACTATCCTGAAGGATTGTTGTTGTTCCCATCATTGCCACACAAAAAGCACAGGGAGGGACCAAAAAATTTCATCTTAATGAGTTTCTGTCTCCATTTAGCTCAGGGGAAAGGAACTCATTGGTTACTCGGGGTGCAGAGCTGGATGACACAAATCAAGGGCACAGGAGTCCARACTGGGTGTGGAGAGCTGTGGTGATGGCTTCCTGTCACTGGGAATTTGGGATCTTTTAGGTTGGAAAAGACCCTGGAGATCACTGAATCCAACCATGAACTCAACACTGCCAACCCCAGCAGTAAAAAGCATCCTTAAGAGTCACATCTTCACTTTTAAATACCTCCAGGGATGGAAGTGGGAAGGAACTGTGGAGAGATGGAGGATGAATCTCTGAGAACAYCCRGGACTGYTTTAGAGACCACAATTCCTTTGAGGCACTGGACCTTTCTCTTYCAGGRTGTKTGACTTCTGAGGAATAACTCTGTCMCTGGATTGAAGAGAAGTTGAGTTTTGACACCAGCTTGTCCAAACCCATTTTTGACCACAGACTACCCAGTTAACTTCCTTACATCTTAATTTCCCCATGAAAGTGAGAAAACACTGCAGAGAGTTTGTGGGAATAAAATCAAAGTATCAATGCACTGATGAAAAGATGAAAGCATAACTGCACCTCCTTCYTTTGATAAGATTATTTGCTTTGAGTTGTCCATTCCCCTTTAAAAATAACCTTTCTCTCCCATCATATTGATATCTGACAGCTGTCAAACCTTCTCCTTCACATTTTCTCACTGCTTTATCACCAAACCCTCCTATTAAGCAGCCTGCAGGAGAAATGGCTGAGAATTTGGTCACCTCTCAGCCCTTTTTGCTCACTGGGTGGCCGTGAAGGTCTCCTCCAACCTTGATGTTCTTGTGATGCTGTGACGTTTTGAAGCAGAACAGAGCTCATCTGTGTTCCCCACTTCACTGAAAACGTTTGGGGCACATTTCTGAGGCTGCAGAGGCTACTTCCCTACATGTGTAGAGGAAGATTGCCGTGGTATCTCTTCTGGGATAACCCCAGACTGTGGTGTTGAAGGGCTGTTTTCTCACTGCCCATGCTTGGAAGAAGGAATCAGAGAGTCCTCGGGTAGTAGTTTGAAGATGTTTATTTTAAAATCCTTATCTCTAAGTTCAGTCAGACCAGCGTGGTGTTCACAAGCAGCTGGAAAAGTGAATTCTCCCTGCCCATGAACAGCACCTGGGTTTTTATATTCTAAACTACGTTAACATTGTTTTCCTCTAAAATCCAATAACTAAAATCCAAGTCACACAGTGAAATCACACCTTTACCCAATCCTAAAAAACCATCACCCTTTGCAAAGAGGAAGAGGAAGAGAAAAACAGGAAAATGTGACTTTATCACATTGATTTGTCTCCATATTTGCCCMATAATAAGTATACAGAAAAATCTAAAACTAATATCTACACACCCAGTGATATAATAAAAAACACACCAATCAAACCCTCGTGTCATCCAAATCCTCAGACAGTTTTGGAAGTCTTCTCCAAGGTGTCAGGTCAAAGCCAATGCTACCTTTCAAGCAGGCTGTGGTGTCCCATCCCCCCTGTCCTGGCTGCTGCTCATTCAGGAGACCCAGAGGAATACTCTGGTCTGCCACATAAGATGTCAGACACATCCTGCCAGCTAGCTGGGATTTTGGCTGAGAGGTGTGGAAAAAAGCTGTTAGCACCTCTCCTTCCTCAGCAGTGTAATCCCTCTGGAAAACAAAGCCCCAGAAAAAGAAGCCTGGAGGCACAAAACAATGCAAGAAGAACCTAGAACTTTTTTGAAAAAAACCATTTTTTTTTCCTCCTGAACTTCAGAGTGGAGCTCAGTGGATCAAAAAGGAAACCAAATCCCAAAGAAGGGATGTTCTTCACAGGAGGGTGGGACCAGGTGGGGATCAGCCTCTGCTCCCAAGCAGCAAGGGACAGGACCAAAGGAAATGGCCTCAAGTTGCACCAAGGGAAGTTTAGATGGGATATGAGGAAAGATTTACGCAAGGAAAGCGTTGTCAAGCTTTGGAATGAGCTGCCCAGGGCAGTGCTGCAGTCCCCATCCCTGCAGGGATTTAAAAGCTGAGCAGATGTGGCACTTGGGGACATGGGTCAGTGGTGGCCTTGGCAGTTGTAYTGGTTTGAAAGCAAAACCAGTGAGAGACTAAGTCAGAAATACAATTTCATAGGAAAACTATAAAATAAATATAATAGTAAAAGGAGCAAACAAAAAGACCCTTGGCAGAGTCAGAATCCAACCTGACACCCTGTTCGTTAGGGTGGTGGTAGCAGTCTGAATGCAGCAGTCTTGTTGAAGCAGTGATCCTGTAGAAAGATCTGGCAGCTCCTGTCCTCTGGGAATCCAGCCAGTGCCTGTGCTGTCCCAAGCTCCAGATTATATCCAGGTGGGAATGCTGGGCTCCTCCCCCCTGGGCAGAGCATCTCACAATGGGCTGATGTCATTCCATGAGTCACACAAAGGGTCCTTGATTGCCCATTGAGCAGAGATGGCTCCTGAGGGAGTTACTGTGAGTCATTGACCAGGGCATTGATGGGCCATTAACAGCAGAGAGTCCTGAGGGAGGGGGCAGGGAAAACACTGCCCCACCTGGCTCCAACAACCCATGGAGATGGKAATAGAATACAGACTTTGGGCACATCTTACATTGCAACCTAGGACAGCAGTGCTGGGGGAACAGTTGGTCYTGATGATCTTTAAAGGCCTTTTCCAACCTAAATGATTCCATGATTCCAAGAAAGACACCAGGACACATCAGGGCTCAGCGTTCCCAGAGAGAGGCAGAGGGTGGCTGTGGAATGCAGAGCCCCTGAGCTCTGGGGCTGGGCTCAAAGCACAGAGSTTTCTGCTCTGCCAAGCTCCAGGATGGGMTCCTGCTGGATGCCATTGTCCTGCCAGTTCCAATTTAGAGTTCCCTGCTCTGGTGGGGCAGAGCAGAGGCTGCAGGTGAGCTGGAGCTGAGCAGTGCTGAGCCCAGCTCTTGCCAGCCTGAGCCTTCAAAATCACATTACCCTGATAAAATTTTTAGTCCTGGGGCTCTTCAGGCAGCACCAAGCACACAAGCTGCCTTCTCCCCTGATGCCCAGCCTGTATTTCCCTTACCTCTCACCATGGAGATATTTTTGTTTGTTTAATATTTTATTTTAACAAAAGTGAAGCACCTCCGCAGTAGCCTCCAAATTAATAAATAAACCAGGCACATTCTCTTCCAGCMCCCCTCTGGCCAGGGAGGTGACAGTTTTTGCATGGAATTGCACATGAGTGACTCCCAGCAGAGATGGAATAGGAATATTGGCTTTCTGTGGGCTCCAGTACTTTTCCATAAGAATTGGAGTCTTGCTGGATTTTAATGATGGGCTGTGCTGCACCCAGTTGAAGTGGGTTGGATACTGGCATCTGTGTGGTCTTCCGATAAATCACTTAGAAGAAAATGATTTTCAGCTTCTGGCCAGCCTTGGGCTCGTTTTGAGAGAGTTGCCAGCGTGGCCCATCCAGAGAAAAATACAGGAGGTGGAGGAAACAGCTCTTGGAGGACCAAAATTTAGGTGGGGAGCTATGCACACTATGCTGTGGTGAGGACACCTCCACCTGGTCCCCAGCACTGGGAGAGGGGAAGGTTGTGGGGAAGGAGGAGGGGACATTCCCAGGGCAGAGAAAACTCCCAGGGTGGGTGCTGGGGGCTGATGAACAGCACAGGCTGCCTGTGCCACAGAAATGTGAACTGGCTGGGAGCTGAGGAGCATTGCCAGTGTGKAGGAAACCAGGACAGCAT
Source organism: Alauda arvensis (assembly GCA_902810485.1). Classification (NCBI taxonomy): domain Eukaryota; kingdom Metazoa; phylum Chordata; class Aves; order Passeriformes; family Alaudidae; genus Alauda; species Alauda arvensis. Next base: position 18,633 of record CADDXX010000353.1, read on the forward strand.
CCCAGAAAGAAGTGAAAGATCCCCAAGTATGGGGATCAGATAAAATCTGGTGGCATGGAGTGCCAGCATCACTTGCTTTAGGAGCTAATAAGAATTTCTGCTAGAAACTGGGATCCTGTCCTCCCAGGATTGGCCCAGGAGGCAGAATTYTGTGTGCACAGGTTTGTCCCCAGGCTGTGGGGAGCTGTAATGTGAGGCAGCCGTGGCAAAGAGGARTGTGATGATGTCCCAAGGAGTTATTTTCAGAAGTAAAGGGGACACCTACTCACATTGCAAAGCACTGCCCTGGCACCTCCTCTGGGGCAGGTCCTGTGCAACGTTTGAATCCTGACCAAAAAGGATAAATCCACCCTGAAGAGATCAGGGAGAAGCCATCCCAGTTATCCAGGTCTGGCACTGCCCAGTTCATGAGAGGAGGCAGCAGGACCTTGGCTGGTGCAGAGCAGCAACATCTCCAAATTGGGAATTCCCAGAAATGGTGGATAATGGAAGTTGTTTCCTGCTCAGGAATAGAGAAAACATAAAGCTGGAGAAGGAACTTAGTGCAGAGCAAGGGGCAGTAACATCTCATTGTCAGATGAGCACTGCAGAACTGCATGTGTCAGGAGGAGCACAGGATGTGAAACAAGGAGAGATGTAGCAGTGCAACTTTAAACCAAATAGGTATTTTTCACATAAGGAAAAAGGATTTCAATTTTTTTTAACCATAAGTCTTAAAAGGAAAAGCCCTAGAAGGTTCTTACCTGTCTTTCAGAAATGTCACCATTCTCTATTGGGCAGTTTGCCAAAAATCCCACCTAAATCATCCTGTATTTAAGGCAGAGAACAAAGCTTCTTGGTGTGTCATAGCAGAGTACAATGTTTGTAAGTACCAGTGCTCAGTTTCTATTTTGTTTGTTTATTGTTTATTATTTTATAAGTTTATTAAACCTTTTGCTTTACAAAGCACACCCAAGGAGCCCTCTCAAAAATTACGTTTCAGCCATTTCCTGAGGTTCAGGAAACCCTCAGAAACTTGATTCATCTGCAGGTGGCTTATTGCACTCTGTATGAGAGAGACAGCAAATTCTGTGTGTGCAGGACCTGCAGTGTGCCATGGGCACCTGAAAAGAGTGAATTCAGCCAGTGCTGAATGTCCTCAGCAAATTAATTCTGCACCCTGATCTCCGCAGTGCGTTTTTAACCCGTGGCCATCTTTGCCTGGCTGTCACCATTCTAAACCTCAGCACCCACCTCTTGCTGAAGAGGAAGAGCTAAAAAACACAGATATTTCTGAAGGGGGGGCGTGTTGAGGTCGTGTCTGCCAGGGAGCCTGGCAGACACTCGATCCCGGTGGCGTCAGCGGGCAGGACTGGGAGAGCCGCGCCGGGATAATCCCCAGGAGGTGATGGAGCCTCTCTGGGATAGGGACAGACCCCACCCCACAGGCCCAGGCTGGCAGCAGGGCTCAGTGACATGCCAGAGGTGAAGGTCAGAGACTCCTGAAGCATCCCCTGTCGGGGTGTGTATTTTGTTTCCAAATTAAACGCTGAGCCAGCAATGGAAACTTGGGAAGCTCTTCCTTGCTTGGGGCCATCACCTGTGGGATCCTGTCCCTGTGCCCTGCTCAGGTGAGAGCCCACCTGCAGAGCTGCCTCAGGACAAGGAGGATGTGGAGCTGCTGCAGAGAGCCCAGAGGAGGCTCCAGGATGAGCAGAGGCTGGAGCAGCTCTGCTGGCAGCAAAGGCTGGCACAGCTGCCATTGCTCAGCCTGCAGAGGAGAAGCTTTGGGCTGAGCTCAGGGTGGCCTTGCAGGGCCTGAAGGAGCCCCAGGAASCMYRGAGAGAGACAATTGCCAAGGGCTGCAGGGCCAGGAGGCAGGGAATGGCTTCCCAGTGCCAGAGGGCAGGTTTAGGTTAGGTATTAGGAAGAAATTCTTCCCTGTGAGGGTRGGCAGGCCCTAGAACAGGTTTCCTAGAGAAATTTCAGATGTCCCATCCCTGGAAGCATTTCTCAGTGGCATGACTTGCTCGCAGAAAGAAAACCCCATCAGCTGCCTTTGATCAAAAACTATGACTCCAGCAAGAGTTAATTTTTGTTTTTTTGGTGGGGTTTTTGTTTATTTTTTTTCCTGTGTGTAGGATGAGCTTTTTGTACAAAGCATTTCCTCCAAAGGAGTTAGATTAAACCAGAAAGTTTCCACAAAAGCAAAGGTCAATGACCTTCTTATATTTTGCCTGATATTTTTTTTAAAGAAGTGTTTCCCTTCTTTCTTTGTGTGCAATGGTTGGGAGACACCCTCTGTGTTGAGAAGATGCCAAGAAGGGAACTCCTAATTCCTGTAGCCCCCAAAGCTCAGCCATGCAAACCCAATAAAAGACTCCAGAGTCTCCAACTGCTYCAAGATTTGATGGTTTCATATTTGAAGCCCAGCATTGACTGAARACCTAAAAGCAGGGAGTTGATTTAGTGGGCAAGAGGAAGCAAGGACAGGAGTATTTACTGCTCATCTCTGTTTTACTGCCCTGTGTGAAGGATTCATGAGCTCTGAACTGGTGGGCAGCCAGCTTCCCTGGCCTGACTCACTACAGCTAAAGAGGAGCTGGAGGGTGCTGAGACACCCTGATGTGGGTGGGTCATGGCTTTGATCTCCTGAAAAAAAGGAGGAATAGAAACTAGAGACCAGATAAAATGCTTATAAGCAGAGCAAGTTGAGAACTCAGGGGTTGAGTACTATCTGCAGGTTTTTTTTGTTTTTTTTTTAATATTCTCTTCATAGAGTCACAGAGTCATTGAGGTTGGAAGAGATCTTCAAGATCATCCAGACTCACTTCAACTCAGAACCACCAAAATCACCCCTGAACCACGTCCCCAAGTGCCACATTCACACTCTTGAACACTCCCAGAGCTGACAACTCCACCACCCCCCTGAGCAACTCATCTCAGTGCCTCTTCCAGGAAAAAGGTTCTTTCTTATATCTAATCTGAACTTCCCCTGAGAGGCCATTTCCTCTCATTCTTCCCCTTGAGAATCATTTTTCATGTTTAAAAAACACCATTCATGTCAAGTCACCTGGCAAGGAAGCCCTCAGAAACAAATCTATGAACACTCAGCTGGACACTGCCCTTGTGGTGACACCTTGGAGCTCGTATTTCATGGGGCAGAGTGCGAGAGGGATGGAGTGAAAAACAAAAGCTGTGGCCACCCTGGCTGCAAGAAGACCTGAACTCTGTGAGGAGGCAGGGAGCAAAGATTGGGGCAGGGAGCAAAGATTGGGGCTGCTCAGCTTGGTTGGTGTTTGAGCAGGGTCTGCTCCACCAGCCATTCATTTTATTTAGTGASTCTTAAATATACTCAGAGTGTCCCCCTGTGCAAGGTGAGGGATGCAAGCACCAGCCCAGGATGCAGAAATGAGGGAGATCCTCTCCAGAAGCAGACATCCTTCCTGGAGGGAATGCTGGCCACAACATCCCCAGGAGCTCCAGGCTGGGCAGAGGGGCTGGAAAGCTGGAAAAGGCCCTGGGGGTGCTGGTGCCAGGGGCTGGACACGAGCCCAGGGGTGCCCAGGTGGGCAAGAGGCCCCTGGCAGCTGGGCTGGGTGAGGAATTGTGTGTGCAGCAGGAGCAGGGCAGGGATTGTCCCTCTGGGCTCCAGGGCTGGGGCCACTCCTGGCTCCTGCAGGAGAGCCCTGGAGGGGCTGGAGCGTGGCCAGGGCAGGGAAGGGAGCTGGGGAAGGGGCTGGAGCCCCAGGAGGGGCTGAGGGAGCTGGGAAGGGGCTGAGCCTGGAGCAAAGGAGGCTCAGGGGGGCCCTTGTGGCTCTGCACAAGTCCCTGCCAGGAGGGCACAGCCGGGGGGGTCGGGCTCTGGGACAGGGAACAGGGACAGGAGGAGAGGGAACGGCCTCAGGCTGGGCCAGGGCAGGCTCAGCTTGGCCAGCAGCAGGAATTTGCCCATGGAAAGGGAGCTCAGGCCTTGGCAGGGGCTGCCCAGGGAGCTTTGCAGTGCCCATGCCTGGAGGTGTCCCCTGGAGGTGGCACTGAGTACTCTGGGCTGGGGACAAGGTGGGGATCAAAGCTTGGACTGGATGATCTTGGAGGCCTTTTCCAGCCTCAGTGATCCCGTGGCTCTGTGTTTTAGCAGCAGGGGGAGGACACAGCAATGGCACCTTTGGCATGGGGGGGTTTCAGCACTGCAGGTCCCAGAGGTGCTGCAGGAGCTGCCTCCCCTCTCTCAGGTCACATCCCCTGGTCCAGTCTGGATCCCCATCCAGGAGATCCCTGCCTCAGGTACCTGAGAAACCCTCAGGAAACACAGAAAATAAGTCAGAAGCTGACCACAGTGCAGATGTCAGGAAATCATGGAGAAGATGGAGCTGGGGTTGACCAATACCCACTATCATCCACCTGAAAAAAACAGCCCAGTCCAAAACCCAACACAGAAAATAAAAAGGGCTTCTTTTTAATGTATAAATATTTAAAAAGCATTGATAAGTATTTGTGGAGTCAGGGGTATCACTCAATTTACAAAACCACCTCAAATGCTTTGAGGGAACAGGAAATAATGTGGTAGAGCAAGTGGATGGAGAACTGCACTGACAAACGTGGTTCCCCCCAAAACAGTAGGATAAAAGAGTGATAATTTTATTTCAGATGCTGACATGGCAGTATGTCATAGATCAGTTCCAGATCTAAGRAACAGAATAAGAATATAAATATAAATATTATAAATATAAATTAGAATAGAAATAAGAAATAAATGTTCACTGAATGGCATTTTTTTCTTTTGTGAAAAACACATTTCCCTCCTTGGAATTCATCTTGAAACAGAGTGGAAACATTTCAAAGAGTCACAATATCAAAAATATTTCATTTCTGTTGAGCTTTTAGGAGAACTTTTGTGCATTTCCAGTTTCTTTGAAGGTAATATTGTACCACATTTCCTTTGCATTCCCATTTTATACCAACGCTGTGCCCAGCAGCAGATGAGCTCGTGATCAGTTGGATTTGGAGCCTTTTCCTCTACACAGGGCTCTGCAGGACAAGTGCAGGGCAGGGTGGGCTTTGTTTTTTAAACGTGGAAACTTTGGTGTACTTGGTTTCAACCCAAATGACCCGAAACTTCCATCTTGACAAGCCCTTGTTTTGAACCAGATCAAAATAATATTCCATTTGGATCCCTTCCCCTTGGCTTCTGCTCTCTTGCTGGCCCAGAACAGGAACAGGCTGATACTAAATTAAAAAAAAAATAAAATAAAAGCACATTAAACTCAGCATCCCAGAAGGATCCATTTGTCAGAGCCATATCTGAGTGAATATTTTTTTGGCACTTCAGTCAGGCTCCATCAGAAGCTCCATCTCATGCTCTGCACCAGATAACGGGGCCCGGAGCAGTCAGGGCTGAGGAAACATTTGCAGGCAGATAAGGCTGGGAGGGGAAGGAGAGGGAGTTTTATTCMATTTATTCATTGTTTCCCAGGGATCACATCCCTGGCTGGGTGTTGTCCTTCCCTGGGAGTTCAGGGGATGGGAGCTCTGCCCTGGCCCCGGGGGGAGGCTGCAGAGTCTCGGACCTTCCCCTGGGCTTTTCATGAGTGCCTCACTACTGACCCTTTCCCTCTCCCTTTTTCCCTTTCACTTTTTCCCTTTTTCCCTTTTTCCTTTCTCTTTTTCTCTTTTTCTCTTTTTCTCTTTTTCTCTTTTTCTCTTTTTCTCTTTTTCTCCTTTTCTCTTTTTCTCTTTTTCTCTTTTTCTCTTTTTTCTTTTTCCCTTTCCATTTTTCTCTTTCCTTTTTTCTTTTCCCCCTTTTCCTCTTTCCCTTGTTTCCTTTCCCTTTCTTCCTTTTCCCTTTCCTTTTCCCCTTCCTTTTTTCCTTTTCTCTTTCTCTTTTCTCCTTACACCTTTTCCTTTTCCCTTTCCTTTTCCCCCTTCCCTTTTCATTTTTTCCCATTTCCCTTTCCCCCTTCCCCTTTATATCTTCCCCTTTCACTTTTCCCCTTTATCTTTTCCCCTTTTCCCCTTTATCTTTTCCCCTTTTCCTTTATCTCTTCCCCTTTGCCTTTTCCTTTTTCCCTTTCCATCTTTCCTTTTTCCTTTCTCCCTTTTTCCTTTCCCTTTCCCCTTTTCCTTTCCCCCTTCCCCCCTTCCTTTTCCCCTTTTTGCCTTTCTATTTTTCCCTTTTCTTTTTTCCCCTTCCCCTTTCTCTTTTTCCTTTCCCTTTTTCCCTTTCCTTTGCCTTTTCCTTTCCCTTTTCTTCCCTTTTTTTCTTTTTTTTCCCTTCAAAATGAGCAGACAGAACAAAAAACTAAAAAAAACAAAACAAAAAAGCAAAAAACCCCATAAAGACACAGAAAGCCTTCACAAACTTCCAGTTCATTATGCAGTGGGCAGGGACTGAAAAAGCCAAAATCTGCTTTCCTCATTCCTTCAGGCAGAATCCCTGGAGCGTGTGATTGGATTGATTGGGTTCCCATCCCTGCAGGGGCCGTGCTCTGTGCCTGCTGGCAGAGAGGGCACTTCAGGGGGGCTCATGGGGTGCCCAGGGCAGGGATGGACACCCTCAGCTGTGTCTGGTCCCTGTCCCTGCAGACTGTTCCTCTCCTCCAGAAGAGCCCCAAACACCACAGGCACTGAGGGGAGCTTGTGCTGCACTTCCCTGGTGGCCCCAGCATTCCAAAACCTGCACCACTCACTGAGACATCCACCACGTGCCTTGGTTAAAGCCCAAATGGCTCCAAGCCTGATCCCCCTGAGCAAAAGGAGGGACGTGGGAAGGTCTGGTGGCACTTGAGAGCACCCAGTGCCACCCTGGGGAGAGTTCATGGGGCTGGAAAAGCAGCACAGGACACGGGGTGTGATCAGCTGAGCTGGCTCAGCCCAGCCAGGGGTTGAGGACATGGCTGAGGCCAAAGCTCAGAGCCCTGGGCAGTGAGGCTGGTGGGGATGAGGGTGAGGATGGGCTGGAACCCTCAGTGCCCTGCCTGAGTCCCTCCTCAGAGGGCAGGGAGAGCTGAAAGCCATCAGAGCCAGGGTTCACCCTGCTCTTTGGGCTGCTGAGATGGCTGTGGCATCCTCAGRAAGSACCYWGGGCAGGAATTGTTCCCTGTGAGGGTGGGCAGTGCCTGGCACAGGGTGCCCAGAGCAGCTGGGGCTGCCCCTGCATCCCTGGCAGTGCCCAAGGCCAGCTTGGACACTGGGGCTGGGAGCAGCCTGGCACAGTGGGAGCTGTCCCTGCCATGGCTGGGGTGGCACTGGATGAGCTTTAAGGTCCCTTCCAGCCATTCTGGGATTCTGTGACCTTATCAGTGCGCCCAAATATCTTCAAGGCAGGTGCCAAGGGGATGGGGCCAGACTTTTCAGTGGTGCCCAGCAGTAGGACAAGGCAAAAACTGCAACACACAAAGTTTCATCTGAACATGAAGGAAAACTTTCCCGTGGTGGTGACAAAGCATTGGAAGAGGCTGCCCAGAGAGAGGCTGAGGTGTCTCCTTCTCTGGAGATACTCAAAACCTGCCTGGACATGATTCTGTGAGCAGGAAAAACCTTTCTGTGCTCTGCGGGATTAAAGCAGGACAGGAGGCAGCTGATGGGTACAGGAGTCAGCTGTGGGGATAGAACACAACGCTGGCTGCCCACTTACCCTGTGAACTGCTGATGCTGAGAGGTATTTGGGCCTTGTTTGCACAAGTTGYAGTGGAATTTCACATATTTGGATCTAATTAAGTGAGCATTGTTCCAACCCCCCTGTTGGCAGAGGTGCTGTTATAAAATCAGTGGGTTTAAATCAKGCAGGGTGAGGTACCTGGTGTGACTCTACCAAAGTCACTTCACTTTCTACCAGAGGTGTGGGTTTAGAACCMCAGAATGGTTTGGGTTGGAGGGGACCTTAAAATTCATCTCATCCCACCCCCTGCTATTGCAGGGACACCTTTCACTGTCCCAGCCTGCTCCAAGTCCTGTCCAATTTGGCCTTGGACACTTCCAGACATTGGGCAGCCACAGCTCCTCYKSRCAAATCCCATCAATTTTGCATCAGTGGAATTATAATCCTGTAAATCTGAGGGTAAAAAGCATTTTGCTGCCTTACAAGTAGGTTTTATTGGGAACAATTTTCCTTGTATTAGATTGATCTGCACTGCTGYTGTGTCTTTGTAACATAAACTGTGCCCATTGAAGGGCTGAGGCTGTTATTTCAACAAAACTCCTCCCCCTGAGTGAAATAAATCTGTAGATTTCTGTAGACAAAAAAATCTTGAAAAGCTCTGCATAAAAACTAGGTTTGATTTTGCATTAAAGTGAATATCCTTAAAGCTTCCAGTGCAGTCAGGAAATGAAGCCATCAAAACACCCCATCCCTACACCAGAGGGTAAATCAGTGACCCTCTTCATCTGCAAGAGCTCCTGTGCCTGCCCCCAGAGCTGCCTGATCAGCACATGTGCTCAGAGGAACCCAAGGACAGAGCTCTTACTCACACTTTCCATTGTGGTGAGGAAACAAAACCTCAAGCCCAGCCAAACAATGGCATTTTTTGGTGGCCTGACCTCATCCCTGCCTGCCTTTTACTCCCTGACAAACTTGTCAGGAAATACTGTCACTTAGCCAGGCCATGCCCACCCAGACTGGTCAGAGGAGACAACAACACAGAGCCACCAATGCCACCAGCAGCTCCAGCTGASAGTTTTCTGCTGGAGGAATGGATGGGAGCTGAGTTTGGGGCTGAGTCTGGCTTGGAAGGCACAAACACCCCTTGGTTCAAGCAGAATTTTAAGGCATATGAGGAGGGGCTCATGGGGGT
>CADDXX010000353.1:46413-78735 GCA_902810485.1 Alauda arvensis
CTTTTCCCAAGTATCTTGTTTTACTTGCCTGTGTCTGAAGAGCAGGATAAATATTTTCAGCAGGAAAATCCTGAGGAGTATTTAATAGTGGTCATAATGTATTATTTTATTTTCCTCTGGTGTAACCTGAGATCATGCACTTACTTTTGACCACTGATGATGAGAGAAACAATGTTTATTTGTTTGTCAGAGGAATGGCCTTATTCGTTTTAAGATTCTTTAATACACTTTTAATATTTTATTTAAAGAATTAATATATGTAAATAGCTCAAATTTTCTTAAAATTCAGCTRTTTTCTGAACACTTTTGCTGCCTTCAGGAGGCGTGGTGGGTCAGACTGATAAAGCCAAGCCAACATCTTTTTAATGACTGTTCTTTCCACATAATATGCAGAAATGCCTTGTGTCATTCACTGCTCTTGTGCCCAGGGTGCAAACTGCTTATTCCTTTAATTCATGGGAAAATGGTGAGCAGAAAGGAATGTCCCCTGGTCATTCCTAGCTCCCTGCCTGGAGGGGCAGAGGTTGGGGAGCTGGGCCAGCATCAGCTGCCTGATGTTCTCTTCTTGTTCCCAGACGTAATAATTGAGTAATAAATAATAATAATGTAATAATTAAATAACCCTGCAGGCAATTGTAGGTCTCACTTCCACCTCTGTGCCTGGTGCCAGCACAGTTTGTGGCTTTGCATCAGAATATAAAAAAGTCACCCTTGAGGACACCAAGTCCTGCTGGACCTCTTGGCTGTGGCTTTGAGTTGAGGAGTGTTCCCAGTCCCTTGAATCCAGCTGCTGACTGTGGTGAGTCAGTCACTYCTGCAGACTCAGCCTCTGGAATTTGGGGGCTAAATTCTACTGGAAGATGTCCCTGGGTGTTGTTTAAGGGCCCCTCCAACCCAAACCCAGCCACTTTGTGGTTCCAYGAAATCCATCCCTGATGTGCCATTGGGAACAAGGCCCAAGGAACCACCCTGACACCATTTCCAGGGAGATGAGTTTGCAATTTCAAGGATGTCTCTGTTGCTGCCTTCAGAATGTTCTGTCCCCACACCAGTCTCCAAAGGCCTGACTGTCCAGGAGCGTTTCATTTGTCACTGCTGAAGCTCTGCTGAGGGGCAGGATGGGTTCAGGTTGGAATGCCAGGCATTCAGGGAACCTGCTCCTCTCCCCTTTGCAAAGTGGCTTTCCCAAGTGAATGCTTTTAGTTGCTGCACAGAATTTTCCTCGATGTGATGATTCTCTTGGTGTAAATCCCTGTAAAAATTTGATTTTTTGGAAAAGAACTGCAAGTTCACCGAGTCCAACCATTGACCCCAAAAGCACCACATCTACACATTTTTGGAACACTTCCAGGGACAGTGATCCCWCCACTTCCTTGGGCAGCCTGTTCCTGTGCTTGACCACCCTTTCTGTGAGGAAATTTTTCACAAATGCAATCTAAGCCTCCCCTGGTGCAACTTGAAGCCATTTCTTCTTGTCCTGTTGCTTTTCACTTGGGAGAAGAGACCAACCCCCATCTCACCACACCCTCCTGCCAGGGAGTTTTGGAGAGCAATGGAATTCCCCCTGAGCCTCCTTTTCTCCAGATTACATCCCTTCCCGGCTCCCTAGGCTGCTTTGAATAAGAATATATATTCATTGAATAATTAATTACTTACAGCATTAAGTTACCCTGCTGGAAAACATGATTTAAGAAAAAGCAGATGATTGCATGTGAGGCAAATCCATTTGTTTAAACAAAACCACTGTGCTACTGAGTTTATATGTATCAGCTAAACTAAATTAAATTAGCTCTTGCAGCTGAGGCCTCAGATCAYGGATTTTAAAACAATCAAAACAGTATTAGTGGCCTTTTGCAAAATTAGATGCATTTTCCTATGAAGGACCATCAAATAATCAGAAATGTAAGTCGAACTGTAAACACAATACTGCAGTGTACATATACTTATTTTTTAAATTTTATATAGGCTGATAAAAGAATTCAGACAATTTGAGGGCAGTTTGTCTGCAGAAGTTGAGCAGTGCCCCAGTGTTTTTATGCATTCTGGGTTAGAAGTTCATTAAATCTTTTTTTTTATTTTTTTTATTAATATCTTTGAAAAGGTCATCTAAAAATTACTCCTCTACTTCCAAGTAGGGAGGAGTAGAGAAATCAGCAGAACTGAGTGTCTTAGGGCTGGTTGCATTTCAGCACACTCTGTTTCTTCCATGATCAGTTTTTGGTTGTGGAAAAATTAAATACTATCTTTTTTCCACAACCCCAGTTCATCAACTGACGTGTTCTCAGTTTAAATTRGGATTTTCAAATCTGTGCATGAAGGATTTTGGTCTCACAGCTCCTCTGACTCAGACTCATTGAGGAGGTASAACCCTCCCAGGCACTTTTCTGGGAACACAGGGTGGGTTTTTGCAAAGGGAGTTTTGCCCTCATTTCAAAGTGGAAGGGGACAGAGGGGCTCCAGGTGTGTGCTGGATGTGACAGGGATGCTGCTCCTCACAGATTTGTGACAATGCAATGTCAATTTAAAACACATGACAACGCTTGGATAACTTGCATAGAACGTGAGAGTGYTGAGCCCACAGTTCCATGTTTGAGATTTTATTAGTAAAGACTTTTGCTACCACAGCTTTGTGTGTGTTCTCTTGTCTTTGCAGTTCTGAATGCAGCAGCATTTTGGGGTGCAGCCATGTCAGGGGGGTTGGTTCCTTTTCCAGTTAAAATCGGCACAATTATAGAATCATTTAGGTTGGAAATGACATTTAATGTCACTGAGTCCAACCTTTAACCTGGCACTGCTGAGTCCAGCACTGGCCCAAATCCCCAAGTGCCACATCCCCACAGCTTTCCAAAGCCTCCAGGGATGGGGACAGCACTGCCCTGGGCAGCTGKGCCAGGGTTTGAGCACCTTTCTGGGAAGAATTTTTCCCTAATATCCAATCTAAACCCCCCCGGCTCAACCTGACACCATTCCATCCTATCACTTGTTACCTGCAAGAAGGACCTGACCCCCCTCACTGCCCCGGCTGGCAGGGACTTGTGCAGAGCCACAAGGGCCCCCCTGAGCCTCCTTTGCTCCAGGCTCAGCCCCTTCCCAGCTCCCTCAGCCCCTCCTGGGGCTCCAGCCCCTTCCCCAGCTCCCTTCCCTGCCCTGRCCACGCTCCAGCCCCTCCAGGGCTCTCCTGCAGGAGCCAGGAGTGGCCCCAGCCCTGGAGCACAGAGGGACAATCCCTGCCCTGCTCCTGCTGCACACACAATTCCTCACCCAGCCCAGCTGCCAGGGGCCTCTTGCCCACCTGGGCACCCCTGGGCTCGTGTCCAGCCCCTGGCACCAGCACCCCCAGGGCCTTTTCCAGCTTTCCAGCCCCTCTGCCCAGCCTGGAGCTCCTGGGGATGTTGTGACCCAAGGGCAGGAGATGACCCTTGGTCTTGTTTAATCTGAATTTGAAACTGTTGAATTTTCTCCCCTTCTCAAAAATGGCCCAGGAAATAGTGAGGGAATTGAAAGAAGAAGATAAATTAAACCACAGCTGATACCTTTGGGAAGAACAAGAACCAAAGTTCAATGATTTCTGCCCCTCTGTGTGCCTGAGGATGGCTCTCATGGTCCCTGTGAGACCTGGAAGTACAGGGCCATTCTCTTATCACTTAAATGTGAAATAACTGAAGACTGTCAGATTGATTTTCAAACACAAACAGTTATGAACCAAAAACCATAAAGAGAAAAGTTATCCCTTACCTACCACTTTTATCTTTTATTTTATCCTCCTTACATTTCTGATGTATTTTTCTTAGTGGTTTTTTTTTACAGGACTTCAATTCATTAGTTCATGACAGCAATATATTCCCAGAAATATCTACAAATATTGTCACAGGACTTAGACATATGCAGTACATAGAAAAGCAGACTTGAATTTGCACAGGTTCTGGCTGAGCAAACAGAGACTTTTTTCAAAGCCTGGTAATACAGTGGRTTTGAGGCTGTTCTTCAAAAGAATTCACTCAAGTACATTTTCACCAAAAAAAAAATGTAATTGGATGGTTTCAATGGTTGAGAAATGATGTTTCACATATTCAAAAGTGCATTATTTTTGGRGGGAAGAAAGAAATAAATCCAAGTCCCTTCTCAGAATCTCTCCAAGTGAGCTGTGTACACAACATTCCTTGCGCTCAGCTACTGACCTAACTCGACCTCCTTTAATTTATGGCTTTGTGTGCAGGGACAGAGGCCTGCAASCATCTTCCTGCTCCTCAGGAATCCCAGTTACATTCACAGTTACACAATTCCACCCCACAAACTCCCCTGTATGGCCAGAGGCACGGAATGCCATAAATTAGTGATGTGCTTTGATTTACACCTCCAGCCTGSGAGTCTTCCAGGCAGCTCTAATCCCTTCATGTTTAATTTAATTATTACTGCTGAAACAGCAGTTGTAAGTAAATGTTTGACTCGAGTACACAAAAGGACCTGCAGCTTTTACACGTCCTGCTGCTTGTAAAGCATTTAATTCCAGCGGGGGAATTGAAGGGCAGGGAGAGCTGAGCTGGGAGCTGGGGCAGGACCTGGGGTGGCAGTGATGCTGCTGGGTGCTGRCAGGCTGAGGAGGGGCTGGAACAGCTCAGGGTGAGGGGCTGKGAGGCTCCCCAGCCCATTTTGGGGGTGTCAGGCAGCCCATTTTGGGGATGCCTCATCCTGAGGCCAAGCCCTGCAGGTGGGACTGTGGCAGGAGGTTTCCTGAGGGACACTGTCCTAGGTTGCAATGTAAGATGTGCCCAAAGTCTGTATTCTATCACCATCTCCATGGGTTGTTGGAGCCAGGTGGGGCAGTGTTTTCCCTGCCCCCTCCCTCAGGACCCTCTGCTGTTAATGGCCCATCAATGCCCTGGTCAATGACTCACAGGTAACTCCCTTATCTCTGTCCATGGCCCATCAATGCCCTGGCCAGTGACTCACAGGTAACTCCCTCAGGAGCCATCTCTGCTCAATGGGCAATCAAGGACCCATTGTGTGACTCATGGAATGACATCAGCCCATTGTGAGATGCTCTGCCCAGTGGGGAGGAGCCAAGCATTCCCACCTGGATATAATCTGCAGTTTGGGACAGCACAGGCACCGACTGGATTCCCAGAGGACAGGAGCTGCCAGATCTTTCTACAGGATCACTGCTTCAACAAGACTGCTTCATTCAGACTGCTACCCACCACCCTAACGAACAGGGTGTCAGGTTGTGTTCTGACTCTGCCAAGGGTCTTTTTGTTTGTTCCTTTTAATAGTTTTCCTATTAAATTGTATTTCTGACTTACTCTCTCACTGGTTTTGCTTTCAAACCAGTACAGACCCCACCTTCAGCAACTCGGCTGAGGAAGGGGCTGTGTGGGAACATGGAAGAGGAAAGGACTGGAGGCTTTATCCTTGAATATGTCAATCTTTGCTGTGTTAATGAGATTTTTTAGTACTCACCAGTTGCCTCAGCTTTTAGGTGACCTCACTTTGTGTAGGAGGCTTTCAAAGGAAAGGACCTGACAGAATCATGAAATCAGAGAAGTTGGGTTGAAAAGGACCCTTTAAAGGTCACCCAGTCCAWCCCCCTCTGCCATGGGCAGGGATRYTTTCAACTCAGAGCCCTGACCAGCCTGGCCTTGAAGTTTTCCAAGGATTGGGAATCCACCACCTCTCTCACAACGTGTTGTGGTTTTCCTCACGTTCACTGTAAAAAAATTCTCTCCAATATCTAATCTAAACTGACCCTCCTTCAGTTTAAAGCCTATCAGTACAAGAGCTTGTAAAAAATCCCTCTCCAGCTCTCTTGTAGCCCCTTCAGAYAATGAAAAAGTGCAGTAAGGTCTCTCTGGAGATTCCTCTGAACAACCCCAACTCTCAGCCAGAATATCAAAATAAAGTTCACTGCTGCCCTACAGGAGAAAGCCAAAATACAGCAGTGATTCTGCCACATGGAGAGAAATTGGATATCTGGAACCATCTCTGCCAGAGCTTTACAGTGTCGTAGTGCAAAAGGGCAGCTTTCAATCACAGACCTGGCACCACAAACAGTGCAGAGGAGACTCTGATTTCCAAAAGGGAAAAACCCTGCCATTTCTGCTTGGTGATCGTCACTGAATGCCCAAATGGAATGCCCAGAGATGTCAGCCACAGGGATGTGTCTCATGAAAATGCAGAAGGGAAACAGCTCTTCCAATATTGATGCCCTAAGTTTTAGCTTTTATGTTTTTCAAATTCTGTGCTGCCTCAGGTGCAGTTCTGAGCCTCACATTGAGTGTCAGTGAGTTCACAGAGCAGGGAGACAAAACAAATCCTTTCCCTGCTGAAGACCAAGGACACAGAGTCAGGCCCAAAAGCACAGACAAGGGTGGGCTGAAGGGAGAAACAAGAAGGAGGAGACCTCACAGCCTGAAGCTGTAATTGGACAATTAAACCCCAATATACAAATGGACCAAAACTCATCAAAGTGTGAGACTTCGTGACCAGGGGTCCATTTTGTGACCATTTTGGGTCCATTTTGTGAGCATTCTGAGTCCACCTTGGGTGTAGCCCTGGCCAGGCTCTTGTGCTGCCCAAGGTGTATCCTTAAAGGCCTTTTAATAAATCTCTACTTTATTTGCCAGCTCTGTCCAGTCTCTGTTCCAGCTCAGCCTTCCCAAGGCATCAATATCACACCAGCCATTCTGGTGACAATCTGCTCTCTCATCAGGGCAGTGCCACTCTGGATCCCTGTGGGTCACTTGGGGAATATTCATTGAGATTCTATTTTCAGAGGTGGGAGTATTAATGCTTCTCATAGCTGGCAGCCCTTGCAAAATCATCAGGAAAAGAAGAAAAGCTTTGGGGTTTCTTTCTTGGGACAAGATGAACTTCAGAGGTCCCTTCCAGCCCAAACAATTCTCTGTGACCCTGTGTGAAAAGGGCTTTAATTCCATAGTCCCAGGTTCAATTTCCTGGGAGGTGCAGTGGGATTAGGAGCCCTGGACACAAGTGCTGTGTGTGCATTCCTCTGACAAAGCTGTCCATTTGCTCATCTGATGTGCCCAGAGCTGGGCTCGCTGTGAGAGAGGTGTTGAGCACCAGTTTTAAAGGAGCTCTGGATAGATTTGCACTTTGTTTGAACTCCTTGAAGAATCTTGTTTTCCATGTAAGCCTCAGGAAGAGCCTAAAAAGCATGACCTTAAGCAATAATGAAAAATGCAATCGTGATTATGAGTGTAGAGAATGATGTTTCCCTTTCCTTGGCACATTATCACACATTGAAAAGTTCTTTAGAATAAACTGAAGGATAACCAGAGCAATTAAAGCTGTTTGAACCAGAGACAAAGCATTTCTAAAGCTAAAGAAAATGTTGCCAGGGGAACTGATGYATTAAAAAATTTCCTCCTCAGATTTACAGCCCCTCTGACAGCACCAAAGCTGCATCTCCTGCCATTGTGTGATAAACTTTCTTACTTCATCTTGCCTGAATTCCATGATGGATCCCTTCATCCACCTGCCCTGAACGATGACATTTTCATTTTTCCAGCCACAACTCACTGGTTTCAGAGCTGGGGAGGAGAAAATTTACCTGGCAGAGGGGGAAGCATGGAATGTGGTTCACAAGGAGTGCTGGCAGCAAAGGACTGGAGAACAACATTCCAGTTGTGCAGATTTATTCAGGCCAAATAAAAAAAACTGCAAGGATATTGGTGCCAGAAAAAAGAGTTGAATGCTGTGGCCTCCTGGGTGTGAAGGTCTGGRAGAAGATTATGTCCAAAGCTTTCTTCATGAAGGGCCCACAGCAATTCTGCAAGGAGCTGTGGCTTTATTATAATCAGGAAGAAAAAAAATACAAAGAAATGAAAGGAAAAAATCAGATGAGTTAAATTTGTTTTACAAGGTTTTTGAGAATTTATCCTGGCCTAGATTCATAGTAGCATAATTTCATTAATCTTTACATCAAGGCAAAGATTACCTGACYTCCTTGGAAAGAGATAAAGCAGGATTCCTCAGAGCAGTGGGAAGCAACCTGGTGGGATTGGTCTCAGCTACTTTTGCAGCCTAAACCAAAAAGTCCAGTCCAGCCCAGTCTTTCAGACTCCTCTGGAGTAAAAACAAGGAGGGAGACAATGGGGGAAAATYCATCTCAATGTTTACAAAGGTAACACAAAAAGGAAATGGCCCAGCCCTGTTATTTCCAGAGCTTTTCCTCTAAGCTTCTGATTAAGGAAAAAATGTGACTACACTAACAGACTAATAAAAAGATTAAAAAAAACTCTTTAGAGACAGAGAGGATCTGTGTGTCTCACTTGGACTTCTACAGCTAACATCAATAAAATCTGTTTGGAATGAGAAACACATTGCAGAGCACCAGATGTTTTGGAGAACAGTAGAGGAAAGGAGGAAGAGCATAGAAAAAGAGGAAAAGAACAGAGGCAGGGTTGGAAAACTTATGGCTTAGCATCTCTTTGGCCAGATTTGCTACTGGAGAGCAGCATCCTGTCGGCAGCAAGACAGAGACAGCTAATTCATCAGGGAAGCTTTTCTCCTGCCTGTGTCTTTTCTAGGGGTTTCAATTCCCTTCCTCTTCATGAGAGAAAACAGCATTTATTTCTTTGGTAGGGAGCCATTTCTCAAAATCCTTGTAATGGTCAAACTTCCTTTTAAGCCCATTTTCATGAAGAAGTGAAGAATTTTAKTCCTGTTTCTAGCACTGACCTCAAACCAGCTTTAATCAGTAAGTGGTTTTTCTCTGCTGTTTTACTGCTCACACAGTCTGATCATATTTTCTTTGACTCAGCTAAATAAGCCAAAATACAGCAGGGAAGTGTAGGGCCTGGTGATTTCACAGATAAAGGTGTCTAAATGCTGTTCATTTTCCATCACAGAGCCATGGAATGGTTTGGGCTGGAAGGGACCTTGAAGATCATCCAGATCCAAACTCCTCTGCCATGGGCAGGGACAGCTCCCACTGTCCCAGGCTGCTCCAAGCTCCATCCAACCTGGCCTCGGGCACTGCCAGGGATGCAGGGGCAGCCCCAGCTGCTCTGGGCACCCTGTGCCAGGCACTGCCCACCCTCACAGGTGTCAGAACCCAGAACATTCCTCTGGATGCCCTGGATGGTCCGAGACCTGGCAAGGGGTCCAAGAACCTTGGCACAGAGTCAAAAGCACCACTGCCTTTGATTTCAGCCCATGGGAAAAGCTGCCAACCTGGTGTGAGGAGCTGCAAGCCACAAGAGTGTGATCAGAATGATGGGTGACATCACAGGGTGAAAAGTAGAATTTTGGGGTTTTAAAATAGGAGTTCCAAGAGGACAACATGGAGGGATTTGGGTGTGTCCTTGTCCTTCTTCTTCTTCTTCTTGTCCTCCATGTTCTGCTGTGATGGTGGCACTTTTGGATTGGATTAGAGTAGAAATGCACTAACACAGGTCATGGGTATTGGTACTGAATTGTAAACATGGAGCACGTAGTGCTCAGTATGAAGAGCTAACACTGCCCTTGGAGCAGTCAGATCTGACACTCTGAGCTGCTGCACAGACTTCAGCAGGGCACAGAAGAATGTAATAGATAAGAATAAACAGTCTTGAAGAACAGAGATAACAACTCAGGACTTCTTTTTTGGCATGGAGCTTGGGAAAAGCAAGCTTTTCCTGACATCTCAGGACTCAACTGGACCAAGAAACCCAAGACACAGGGATGAATTTTTGCCTAATATCCAATCCAAACCAACTCTTTGTCAGTTTGAAGCCATTCCCATTGTGACAATTTGTCCCGTTCTCCTGCAGGGGAAACAGAAATGGCACTGGTGGCCCCTGTGGCAGTGACAGAAGGTTTCCCTGGGTGAATCCCAGCAAATYCATTTCCCTTGGAGCTCCCTGCGTGGGATTGCACAGCAAGCTGTGCACAGACTGATGATCCAGCCTCACACACCCCAGAATAAAAAATGTGACAGGTTGCTTAGGAGTTCACAGTGTACACACCACCAGAAATGGGTTTGGAAAGGTTGGGGGGAGGAAAARAAGGGTGAAAATCCTCCTACTCACCAGCAGAAGAAAAAGGAAGAATTGGGAAGAAGTGTCCAGGGGAAGAGGAGTGGGAGGTAGGACTCTGGTGATTCACAGGGTGACCAARATGCTTTTCCATTTAAATCAGGCTGGCAGACTGAGGACCTGGTCTTTTGAACATCACAGCATGGGTAACACTGTGTGTGCACACTGGGGACTCTGACACTTCACCACCTCTTACCCCACTCCTTCCTAACCCCAGGTTTTCCCCATCCCAACACCATGGCTCATTAGGAAAGATGAAGGAAGGAAGGAGCTGATGAGGGCAGTAATTAATAATTAATAAAACATCAATGCACATGCTGGTCAATGTCAYCCTCATTTTCTAAAGCCTTCTGATGTTTTCATTTTTGTAATGGAGTTTCTCCCAGAGTTTCATGTAAATAGTGAAAGTGTTATWGCAACTGTCGAGGTTGTTTGCATTCCTTCYCCTGGGAGGAGAGGGTTGATGGACTGTTGRTTTGACCASTGTGATTGGAGAGGTGGAGACTTTATTCTCCAATCTCTGGCCATGGTTAAAAATACATRTATATATCAAGGTCAAAATTAAACAGCCTTTTTTTGTTGAAAAATCCAAGTGKGTCATCTTTTACTGRTGCAACAGGTCTTTCCCCACACRGCTGATTTTGTCCTCTCTACACTGAGGGGATGGGCATGAGCCTCAGAGCAGCTTCAGCCTACCTGAAGAGCAATTAGAGAGATGACAGAGCCAATCTCTTCTCAGYAGTGCCAAATGATGGCTTTGTAAAAGCTTTAAAAGCAGCAATTATGCTTTCCAARGTGTTTTTATGAAGTCTTTTCTTGATTAATTCAAGCTGAAAATTCATTTTAACCTTCTGCCAGGGCAACCAGAGATGGAATGTGCTCCTTTTAGATGTTATTTATCCCTTTTCTTGCTCCAGCTTTATTCAGACACACCTGTATGGAAGGCATTTCAAAACTACTGTTATTTAAATCAGTGGAACAAGAGTGTGAGATTTTACACTTTAAAAAGGAAGGTTTGTAAAGTCAAGGAAATAGTAACAAAAAATTATAGCTGGTAAAAAACCGAAACAACTCCAGCAGCAGCTTCCATGGCTATTTCTTTTAACAAGTCAGGGTGATATCTTTTCTAAAGAAGCAAAGTTTTTAAAATTTATTTTCAGAAATCTCTCATGATTTCCCGAAACTGAATGATTCATTTCCCTTTGCTGAACAAAACCTTTCCACTTCAAGCCACTGTGGCATTAATTTCTACTTGCTACTGTTGCTGTGCTTAATAGGAAATACAGTTCAGGGAAGTTTTACGTCCCTTTTTTATGATTTCAGCTTCCTGGCTGATGAACTCAACAGAAAAATCTCCTGACGTGTCACACCAGTCTAACTCACTGACCAACAACGGCACAAAATGCAGGATGCAGTTCTTGGAGGAAGACTGTAAGAACACCTCAGGAGGCAGCAGGGAGCACACACAGAACCCTCAGTCTCCTGGGGCCATCAGGAGGAATTTCTTCACAGAAAGGGTGATTAAAGACTGGAAAGTGTTTAATCCCAGGAAGGTGGATTTACTGTCCCTGGAGGCGTTTAATGAAAGACTGGATGTGGCACTCAGTGCTCTGGTGTGGTTGAGAAGGTGATGCTTGGTCAAAGGTTGTACCTGATKATCTCAAAGGTCTTTTCCAGCCTAACTGATTCTGTGACTCTGTGATGCTCCCAGTGAAGCCACAKCCTGATCCATTCCTGCCCTTGTCCTTGGATGGGCACCTTGGTGTTCTATGCTAAAGATTTACCTGAAAACTTTTACACCAGAACTCTTACAAAGCCTTACCTCCAGCCCTACCCCATCTCCTGCAGACTGGGCCCCCTGGATGCTCCCTGGCTCAGCTCCTCACCCTGTGGAGGGCTGCTGGGGGGCCTCAGCACCCCCAGCTGTGGGTGACAGTGACCACTGGCAGGGGCACGGCTGGCACAGGCACTTCTGCTCTCTGCCAGCTGCCTGAGGCACTTGAACAGTGGGATGTGCTTCAGCCTCATCATGCTCACCTTCACCATTACAGCAGGGGACATCAGTGCCAGGCACCATCAGACTCACCTGTGTCATTATAAGAGCACAGATTGGTGCCAAGCACATCACACTCACATGTGTTGGTATAAGAGGGGAAATTGGTACTACTGCACTCACTTGTGTCATTGTAACAGGGAAATCAGCACCACTGCACTCACCTCATTGTAATAGGAGAAATGCTATATAACGGGGGAAATTGGCACCACTGCACATACCTGTATCATTATAATGGGGGAATCGGCACCATCACACTCACCTGTGTCATTATAACAGGGGAAATCGGCACCATGGCACTCTCCTGTGTCATTATATCAGGGGACATCACTGCCAGGCACCACTGCACACATCTGTGTCACTGTAACAGGGAAATTGGCACCATCACTCTCACCTGTGTCACTGTAGCAGGGGACACCCATTGCAGTGACCATCATGCTCACCTGTTGTTGCATCACGTTGCAACAGAGCTCATCACGTCCAGGGAGGCTGCAGCTGCCGGCATGGGAACAAACGAGACGGGTCTCTGTTTTGTTAAATCCATTTACCACCCCCAGGGACGAGGAGGGGGATGAAGATGAAAAGAAGGGTCAAAGGCAGGGTCGTGGGGTTTTTACAGGATAATTACAGGGGTGGAGTTTAGGGTTTGGGTCAAGGGGGGAGTTAACACAAGAAGGGTAAGATCAAATTCAAGCCTCCTTAGAACGGCAGTACTCCACAACCTGTGTCACTGTAACAGGGGAAATTGGCACCATGGCACTCACCTGTGTCACTGTAACAGGGGACATCCGTTCCAGTCACCATCGCTCTCTCCTGTGTCATTACAACAGGGGATATCAGTGCCAGGCACCATCACACTCACCTGTGTCACTGTAACGGGGATATCAGTGCCAAGCACCACTGCACACATCTGTGTCACTGTAACAGTGAAATTAGCACCATCACTCTCACCTGTGTCACTGTAACAGGGAAACTGCCACCATGGCACTCACCTGTGTCATTATAACAAGGGAAATTAGTGCCACGGTGCTCACCTGTGTTCCTGTAACAGGGGACACCTCTTCCCAGCACAATGGCACTTGCCTGTGTCACTGTAGCAGGAGAAATGGGCACCGTGGCGCCCACTTCTGTCACTGTAACAGGAAAATTGGCACCATAGAGCTCTCCTGTGTCACTGTAACAGGGAAATTGGCACCATGGCCCTCACCTGTGTCACTGTAACAGGGGACACCCGTTCCCATCATCATCACTCTCACCTGTGTCGCTGTGACTGGGAACACCCCTTCCCGGCACCATGACGCTCACCTGTGTCACTGTAACAGGGGACACCCGTTCCAGGCACCATCAGTCCCACTTGTGTCACTGTAACAGGGGAAACCGGCATCATGGCATTCACCTGTGTCACTGTAACAGGGGAAACCCGGTCCCAGCACTATCGCTCTCTCCTGTGTCACTGTAACAGGGAAATTGTCGCCGTCACTCTCACCTGTGTCACTGTAACAGGGGAAACTGGCACCACTGCTCTCTCCTGTGTCACTGTAACAGGGGAAACGGGCACCATGGCATTCACCTGTGTCACTGTAACAGGGGAAATTGGCACCAAGGCACTCACCTGTGTCACTTTAACAGGGCACACTCGGTCCCAGCACTACCACTCTCTCCTGTGTCACTGTAACAGGGGAAATTGGCACCACTGCTCTCACCTGTGTCACTGTAACAGGGGAAATTGGCACCATGGCACTCACCTGTTTCACTGTAACAGGGGACACCCGGGCCAGTCACCATCGCTCTCACCTGTGTCACTGTAACAGGGGAAACTGGCACCATGGCACTCACCTGTGTCACTGTGACAGGGACCGTGGCGCTCACCTGGTGCTCGCACACCTGCACCTCTGCTCCCGCCGGGGATGAGGCCATGTGAGGCCGGGCCGGGGCGATGTGAGGCCGGGCTGGGGCCGTGTGAAGCTGAAGTTTGCTCCGTGTGTCACCAGCCGTGCCTCACTTCCTCCCGGGCCGGTTAAACATTGACAGGCGACAGGGCGGAGGAAGGCAGAGGCCATCCCTGCGTGTCACGGGGCAGTGCCAGGCACGGCCTGCGGCTGAGGGACGGCTCGGATCAGCCTCCCTTCCCTCAGGGACGGTGTCCCCAACACCTGAGGGACGTTTCCTGGGGACAGCAGGTGAGGGCTGGCCCAGGATCCTGCCTTGGATCGCCTCCAGCCTCCTGCGTGGGCAGCGGGAGCCGGACCTGCCGTCAGAGGGAAAGCGCTGGGAGASCTCTCAGCACCAGGGATGTGATCCAGGTAAACCCCTCTGCAGCCTAGATTTGCTTCCCAGCTGACCGAGCCAGGGGCTGAAAGGTAATTTAACCCTTTTCCCTGCTCCTGCCTCAGCAGAGAGCCTGCCCTGGAGTGGCAGCAGCGTTTTGTGGCTTTATTTCCTATTCTGCTTCCTGGCATTGGGGTTGGTTTTGTGGCAGCAGTGTTTTGTGGCTGTATCTCCTATTCTGCTTCCTGGCATTTGGAGTTGGTGTCTGTTGTGCCCAAAGCATCCGAGCCCCTCTCTGGGTGCAGCTGCCACTCCTCTGGGGTGATATTATTGTTATTATCTCCTACCTGTGTCGTGGATGAGGGAGGGACAGGCTCAGAGCAGCACTGGCRACCTGAGTCACCCCATGCACCAGCAGAGAGAGGGGAAAAGCAACCCAAAACCAAACAAATTTAATTCGTTGTCAGCCAAAATATCCTGTTTCATCTGGGGATTGGATAATATTTCCCAGCACTTTAAAAACCCATTTTGAAACAAAGGAAAACAAAATATTATAGATCCCTCCCTTTCCTGTCTTGCTCTACTTCACCCCAAGCTGTTYACTGATTTTTGTCCTGGATTTGGCACAAAATTCTCACCGGCTTGTTCTTCACCACGTAAAACTTTTCCCATCTCAGATTGCTTTGGTGCAGCTGGGTTTGTCAGTGGAGGCACGAAGGCTGCTGTTCTGCCTGGAAATCCTGCTTGGTGTCACAGCTTCCTGGGAAAGGACCCAGCSCTGTGTTTTGGATTTGTTTCCCGGTGCTTTGCTGGGGCTGTTTCACTCCGTGTGACAGATGATAGCAGCTCCTGCAGTCCTGACTGGATTGTGTGTGTGTGTGCCAGAGCAAGGAGAAATCCCTCCAGGCTGTGCACAGCCACCCTCCCTCCCCACCTGCCTGCCAGGGACTCCTCCACACATAAAATGTGGAGGTAAAAAAGACCCAAAAAACCTTTCAAAATGCGCTAGGAAAAACCCAAACCAGCCTTTGAATGAGCAGGTGAAGAAACCAGCCCACAGGTTTGGCTTAGAACGTTGATGAGTTGACAGGGCTGTCCTGTAGGATCCCAAGGTAAACTGAAAGCTTGAAAAACGGGAACATGTGGATTAAAATGCCAGCTGAGCCTGCCAGAATCCGGGCAGGCAGCTGAGCAGGAAAGCCGGGGTGTCTCTGTCTGACACGTTGTGTTTATGCAGCAGTGCATAAAGGGCACCCCTGGAGTCACAAACACTTTCCTGACAAGAAATTTGGTGTGGCCACAAAACCACATCCTCTGGCCCGGGCTCCCTTCTCACAGGCAAAGCTTCACTTGCCCAGATGAGGAATTTGTAAGCCAAGCTCAGATCAAAGCCTCTCCCACATATTTGGAGGGGGAGGAGGGTAATATCTGACAAGTGAATCACAAACACTGAGAAAGCAGAAAATAGGGAAGTGAGGTGGTGTCTCACACCCAGGCTCTGTGCATYATTTCTGACCACAGTGCTGGTGGTTTATTGTGGGGTACAGGAGGCACTCTCAGCTTCTGAGGAATAACTCTGGGGACCTTTTTTTGCACTCTCAGCCTTTCTGAGGGCCCAGTCTGGGGAGCTGGGAGGAGATTTGATGTTTCTCATCCTCACAAGTGCAGCAGCTCAGAGACTTATTTTTCCCAGTTGCTCAYAAGTAACTTTAATGATGCAGCTGGAGCTGCCCTGGCCCTCTCAGTGCTGAAGGAGGAGTGTTGAAACAGCCAGAGGAGTGTGAGATCTGCAGGAGGTTTCTCTGCAGCAAAAAAAAAAAGTTCCTCTGTGTCTTTTGAAACTGTTATTTGAGGAAAGATCCTGCTCTGCTYCCACACCCTCCCTCATTTAATCTTTTCCCCTTGCAGGTCACACAAAGTCACCCTTGTCACAGTGGCTCATTCCCGAGTTTCTCCAGGAGTTCTGTCCTTCAGCTTCTCCTCAGGCATGCAGTGACCACTGGTGGCTTCCTGCCTCAGGGACCAGGAGAGAATGCTGCAATGGAGAGCTTCCCGAAATCCATTTGGCTTCCCCTCCTCCTGACTGCCTCGCTGCCAGGTAGGACACGTTTATAACCCCTGAGATGAGCCACAAAWTAAGGGAAATCATTTTAATGTGGTGTAAATGGCCTTTGCTGGAGTCCAGCCTGAGCAGTCAGTTACAGAGTGGGATTATTTGAACTGTTTGACAGGGGCATGTTTGCATTTCAAGCCTGCCTGATTTGATGATTTGAAGTGTGAAGGGCTGAGCAGTGTGTGGGGTGGGGAGGAGGTGGGAAGGACATCCTCTCTGCTTCTCCCTCTCCTTGTTTTTCCTCTCCCTCCTGTTTGGGACTGCTCTTGAGGGTGCATCTGTAGAAGGCTCAATATCAGCAGCTGGTTTTTATTTCYAGAAGTAAATGCAAATTATTATTTGCTGATTTACCACCAATTCACACTTCACATGCCTGAGTCTCAAAGCCAATTCAGATTAAAAGTGTCTTGGTGGCCAAGCTTTAGAGGCAAAGTGAATATTAAGTGACTAGTTTATAAGGCTGATTATTTTTATAAATTATAGTCTAGCTGGAGTTTTAACAGGCTCTGACAGGAAYGAGCTGCAGTGAGATGAGGGGAAAGGTTTAATAGTGAAATTATGGATTAAGAGTGAAAGGAAAACACAAAGCAGGAAAAAACCCTGAGTTTTCTGAGCACTGGAGCTGCACAGGGATGTGTGGTATTCAGCAAGCTCTTAAACAACCTGGTGAAGAGGAGGGAACTGTGAGGTGGCAGACTTTGCAAGTGATGCAGAATTACTTAGGGCAGCCAAATCCAAAAGGAGATGAGGAAAGATTTGCCAGAAAATGTCATGATGCCAGATGAGTAATAAAGGCAGAGAAAGCATTCAATGCAAAGCATCTCTTAAATGCAGTGTCTRGTGGGGAAAAGAATAGATGCCTTGGAAAGAGAGTGAATTGCTGAAAAAGAGGGAAAATTTCACCATTTAATGTCTTCAGCAAGGCAGATAAAATGAAACCTGGCATGATACAAATCCACAGAAAGGTTTCAGCTCAGGTATTGGCTGTTTTGTTAACCCTTSCAGTACAAACAGGACAGGTTAGGCTGGAGAAAGCTGCAAAGTGTGGCAGAGCTGTTCAAAAGTAGAGAATCAAAGAATCATAGGAGGGATTGGGCTGGAAAGGACCTTAAAAATCTTCCAGTTCCAACATCCCTGCCCTGGGCAGGGACACCTTTCACTAGASCAGGTTCCTCAAAGCTCCATCCAGCCCTGAACACTCCCAGGGATGGGGTGTCCAAATTTCAGCTTGGCTTGGAGGGAAGGATGAGAGGGCTTCATTAGACTGGGATATTCTCCTCCTTGCAAAAAAAAAAAAGAATAAATAGTAAAAATTTATTAAAATAATTAATTACATGGAAGTGAAAGGTGAAATACAATTTTTCATAGCAAAAAGAATTTGTGGCAACCACTAAAAGTATCAGAAGATCTAAGGCTRACCAAAGCCTGTTCTTTTCTCAGAGCATGTAATTAAATAATAAAGCTCATGGTCACTGGGTGTGGGGGATATCAAATTATAAAGAGGCTGGAAAAAAACAAATATCAAAAAGGGGAGATCCCTCGGTGCAGAAGCAGTTTTTTGGCTCAGGAAGTCCCTGGATCTCTTCCTTTTGGGCACTGGGGAGTTCTTCCAGGGACTGCTGTCACACAGGGAGTGAGAGGAGAGAGGGAGACGTGCCTGGGGGCTGGGGAGAGGTTTGTGTGCAGGTGGGAGGAAATAAAGTGTTGCTGAGCATCAGGAGTCTGGTATGACTTGACAGAAACATCCTGTAAGCATTTAAAAATTCTTGTTAACATAAGTGAACAAGCCAATCCCTGGCTGCAGGCTTTGACAAGCTCTAACCTACTTTGCTTTTCAAAAAGCTCAGCTGCAGGGCTGCTGGGTTTTGAGACAAACTTGGGCTGTGTATTTGTGTRTTTATTGTTGTGTGTTTAACAGTTCCTAGCAGGGCTGTGGCTGTGGTGAGGAAGGGCAAGGTGGGGTGAGCAGGAGCCTGAAGAAAAAGTGAAGAGAAAAAGGAATTTTCAAGAGACTGGCAGGAAAAAGATGTAGAAATTCAAGCAGAAAGAGCAGGGAGGCAAGGGAGGAAGACAGACATTAGGTGCAAAAACTGGAGGATGAAAAGCAGTGTTTGTGGAAGGGCAGTGTGGGCATAGAGGGGGAGATTATTTTGAAATACAATAATGAGGCTGGGGAAAAAAAAGAGGAATCATTATGGCAAAAGGATAAGCCCATCCTGTCCTTCCCTGCACTGCATCCAAATAGGTCACTTACAAAAGAGCAAAGACAGAGCCAGCAGAGGACAGGAGGCAAGGAAGAGGAGGTAGCCACGTCTCAATGCCCTTGTTGTTGAAAACTACAGCGTGGAAGAGTTGTCCTTTGGAGTTTATTCAAGTGTGGATGAAAAAAAACATTGCAAGGGTGGTTCTTTGGCAGATGAGGTCCCCTCAGTGCAGGCATCACCCTGCACAGGATGCATTTTCATCTCTTCACAACCTGCAGTGGTGAGGCAGTGGATTTGTGTGGCAGAGGAGGGAAAACACCAGCTCACAGAGGAGCTGGTTTRTGCTCTGCGTGCTGCTGGGAGGCACAGAGCACCTGGGACACCAGAAACACTTAATTTAAGCAAATTTTCACCCCTGGGGACTGCTCTGTAAACGTTTAGTGACGTTCCTCAAAGAAGGTGTCCTCAGTCAGCTCTGCTTTCCAAAAGCCAAAGGATGATCAGGGAGCCAGCCCAACATTCCCTGCTGCAGGGATGCTGCTTGCCTGGGTGGGATGTGTCCCTGCTGCTGCTTTGTGGGGCAGCAGATGTTAAAACAGCTGTTAAGAGCTGGACACGTAATTCCTGTAAAGTGCAATGAAAATCTAGCCCGAGGCCTTAATTTGTTTAAAAGCAACCATCTGCAAGGGACTTTTGGAGCAGGATGTACATGAAACCAGCACTGACGTTTTTCTCCCCCAGGGCRTGAGGCAAGGCCCAGCAAAAGGACTCCCAGTTCTGGCTTAAGGCACTGGGAGCTGGGTTTAGGTCCTGTTTGTGCCATGAATGTCCTCTGTGACCCTCACACCGCTGACTTTATCAGTGTTTGTGCACGGGCTGCACGATGGAACAATTGGTTCAGGACTCCACGAGCAGAACAAACAATAAAAGCAAGAAGATAAAGAGGCAAAGGGAAAAAATCACCGAAACCATTTCAGGCAGGCAGGTGGAGAAAGGGGATGAAACTCCTTTATTGGTTGTGCTGGGGCTGGGATGTGAAGGGAGGAGTGGTTATGTCCCACTCCTCAGTCCTTCTGCCTCCCAAAGGATCCCCAGGCTCAGGGACCCTGCAGTCAGGGAAGGAGCATTTATTGCTCCAGCAGACATGGCTGGTGGAAGAAGATGTAGCTCTTACCTTACCTATGGACTGATAAAAAATAATTGTCATAGATAAATGGTTAACTCATACCCAGCTGCCTACACTGCTCTGAATGTCTGAAGAAAGCAAAAGCAACACAGCCAATTAATTTTAGAGCAAATGATTACCGATTATTCCTGTTTGGGGATATGTTTCAAAGATTAATTAACAGCAAGCATTGTCCTGAAAGTTGCATMATTTGCCCAGAGCCCTGGCAGACCACAGCTCCTTGAAACAGTRAAGTGTTTGCACAGGCATGGAAATAAATTCCAAGTGCACAGAGAACAGTTTGCATTAAGAGGGGCAGAGTGGGTAAATTTTAATTTGAACAGRAATATGATTTACTTAATCTTATCTGGCTTTATTAATTATCAGAGTAGGTAAAGTTTGCTTTTCATTGGATGTTTTGTTGCTCACACGCAGATATGCTTTGCAGACTGAGGTGCATGGCAGAGGTAACATAACCCAGGGTAGCTGGAAAATTTTTGTGRAGGTTTTTGTAAACATGAGAGGTCTCAGAGTCAGCCACACACAGAACCAGGGAGAGCAAGGTCTGCACAGTTCTGCAAAACAAAGCAGTCTGTAAATGCCTGCAGTGGGTGGGAGGAAAGARAGGAGCTGTTTATATTAAAGAACAATTCCTGGCACTGATCTGGTTGGATAGACAGTGGTTACATGTGGGCTGGGAACTGCAAAAGGGTCTGGGCAAGGGAGCAGTGAGATTCCAGACCCTGCATCCTGSGTGCAGCTCACTGAGGCACTGGCTGCAATGTCATCACTGAGACTGGGCTCTGGTTCCATTTATGCAACCATCAAACACCCCTGTGGTGTGAAAAATACAGTGTGTCCTTCTCTCCCATCAGCTGCTGACTGAAAGAAAAATGGGCTTTTTTTTCCCCCAATAATTTATGGCTAATCCAATAATGAATAAACCACTTGGAAAAACTTGGTGTGAACGAAACCCTTAAAAATGACTCCATTGTCCTGAATTCTCATAGCAAGGGAGTGATGACCATTTCAGACTTCATTTCTCACAATTGAGCACAATTACTCTCAGGCCAAATTTGTGGGCACGGGGTTTTAATTAGAGTGCCACGGACTGCAGTGACTAATTGCTAATTGTCATCATCGTGCAGAGCTTGGCTGGAGCCATTGGGGCACCCCTGGCAGTCCTGGTGCTCCCTCAGCAGGAATGTTCCCCTGGTGAGGCAGATCCCCCTGGCTGGGTCTGCAGGGACTGAAATCCCCATGCTTGGACTCCAAATATTCCTGGATGAGGCCCTGTGCAGTGGGGGGAGCTGGGTCTGTGAGGAGGAAAGGAAAACAAAATTACTTTGTTAGGTGCTTTCAGCTCGGAAAAAATATTAGCCAAAAATTCACACTGCCTTTCAAGGAGTTAAAACTAATGAGTTACAGCACCTCTGGTTAACAGAAAGCCCAAGGAAGGCTTTGGAAGAAATCCGTCACAATGCATGTGATGAATGATTGAGGAATAGGGCAAGGAGAACTGAAGGATAAATGATGGGGCTGCAAAAAATCAGTGGCAATCCAAAATATGGAAAGGACACTGGTTACACAGTCCTTTAATTCTTTCCCAATTAAAAGTTGAAATTTTTCTGTCAGCAAGATGGTAGTCAGTGATTTACTGAAGAGAAACAGGTGATTTTGGACTGGGAGAAGGAGATACAAAATAATTAAAGGCATTTTTAAAGAAAAGCCCCTAATCTAAGCATGATCTGAAAGATTAGATTGCACACTTCCATCTCTGAATGTGTTAAGATGTTTTACACTATCCAGCCACCTCTGTTGGTGTTGTACATGTATTTATGGACTGATTTTTGGYTCCCTCACAGGTCTGGGCTTTTGTTACTCCATCACAAAAGGCCCTGAGAACGCCACGGTCCTGGCTGGCTCCGAGGCCAGGTTCAACTGCACGGTGTCTGCAGGCTGGAGAGTCCTCATCTGGCTCTCCAAGGGCAGCCCTGTCCTCACTGTCCTCAGCAACCAGGGCTCTGTGGAAACCACAGATCGCTTCACCTCCCAGAACTACACCAGTGGGGACGAGTTCACCTCGGAGCTCATCATCCACAACACCCAGCTGGAYGACTCTGGCAGGATTGAGTGCAGCATCCAGCAGCCCAGCCAGAACAACTTTGCCTTCCTCTCTGTGCAAGGTGTGTATAGCCACAAAAAAAAGCTGCTTTATTGTGCTGCACTTGAGGGAATCCTCTGAGGAGTTGCTGAGGTTATCCCTGGGAAGGAGTACGTGCCCTAGGCTTTGTAGGAGGCTCTGGTGCTGTGTCTTTTCAGTCTGAAACCTCCAAACCCCATGTATGCAACCAGGAAAATTTGGAGCTAGAAAGGGTTTGGTTTATTCCTTGCCACAGGTAAACCTGGTTCCCACATCAGGGGAATTGCCCCGACCTTGAGCAGCTCCCAGTCACCCTCATTTACCTTCCTTTGCCTCCTGCCCTCCTCATCCTAATTTTCCTGTCCTAATTTGACTGGGGTTTAGAGTCACATGCAGAGTGCCAGTTACAAAGGTTATAACTGCCCCTGCTTTTTCCTGTTCCATCCCTTTCTCCTTATCATCCTGCAGCCAGGAAAGCAGGATCTCACCACCAGGCACTGTCCATTTGTCAAGGGAGGGGCTTGGTGCAGTGATGACATCTCATCACCTATCTGTAAACCTCTTCTCATATGATCTGAGCATGCTTAAAACTTAGAGGGAAACACTGTTATTTCATTATGTTGTCCTCCAGCTGGATGTGTGTCAAGATGGCTAAAAAGTGCAATTTCCTGCKTTTTATTGGAGAGGTGCTGGAAGTTGAGCCTTGTGCTTTAGACATGTTGGGTGATGGGCTTCTGTAGCTGAAATATCTGCATGTTTCCCTCATGCTTATGGTATATCTGTATTAATAATTGTTTTCCACTTCATATCTCGAGGCATTGCTATTTCTGGGTAGCCAGATAAGGCTTAAAAGCCATCCAGCAGGGAAGCAATGCAAGCGAAACGTCCTGAAGGAACAAAAACCCATCTTTTCCCTCCCACAGTTAATGGATCTTTACTCATCAAAAATAGCACCTTAACAGTAAGAGAGAACCAGACAATTGAGGTTGTTTGCGAAGCCGTAGGATGGGCCCCGGCTCCAGACATTACCTGGATGACAAATGACTCTGTGGTTGATAAGTCGAGCTATGTCACCCAGCAAAGCCCAGGATCCCATGGCCTCCACAATGCCCTCAGCACCTTAACTCTGACTCCGACGGACACGGAGGTTTTGACTTGTTTAGCTGACATAGAAGCACTCCCCAGCCCTCAGAATGCAACTGTAACTCTTATTTTTGACGCCTCCGCCGCGGGTAAGTGGATGTGCGCCGCGCTTTCTGTACCGCCTGTGCCCGGAGCTGTGCGCTTTCTTCTGGTTTGTTTTGCTTTGAAAAGGTCGTTTTTTGTTTGCAAATCCGATCCTCTGGGGTGTGGAGCTCACAGCCAGGAGTCACAGCTTGGTGTGTAGSTGGGGTCAAATGTATTTTTGCCAGTCTAATGAAGCGTGAAGCCCAAGGTAGGACTGAGCAAGGCAAAGCCTGTGACAAATATCTGCCTCCTGTGGATTCGCTGCCAGGAAAACCAGCCTTTGCTCCTTGACCAAGAAAACACCCAAGGAATTTAGATCATGCCTGCCATAGTAACTTAATTTCTTACCAAAGAAAGCCAAACTCTTGTGTGAAGTTSTTCTCCATAACACCCAATACCAGTTTTACTGATTTGGATAAAAAACCCCTCCCAGTTTCTGCACACAACCCAGAATAAATTCTATACTAACACATATGGAGTTTTTTGGGCAGTGCATCAGGTTGCTTTTTACTGGCTTTTACTTAAATTCAAAGTTGCTTTACTCCACTCCTGAGTGTAGTGCAAATCTCCCAGAGCAGTTAGCAAGGCCTTTGATAACTCTAAATATTTTTGCTAAGGTTGTAATCATGCTGACAGCTTCTCTGGATGAACTGATGCTTCTTTTGCAGTGGGTGAGCAAGGCACATACGAAACATCCTTACAGGGTATCAGTGAGGGGCTTGCTACAGACATTTTGACACATAAACTACTGAGAAGATTGAGTAGCTGTGCCCTTTGTTTTCGGTATGAATCATGATTAGCAGGCCTTTTTCAGAAGTGCTTGCTTGGTAATGCAGTTGGAAAAGGTCATTTTGCCRTCCCTAACATGGCCTTTTGTAGTCACATTGATCTTAATTACTGAGTAAGCAAAAKAGGACTTTCCTGAGGAAATTAATACATTCCCCTGCCCACTCATTTGTGATGTTTCCATAGCTACTCCCTGCAAATCAGAAGAGGAGAAAAACAGATGTCATGAAGCACTAGTAGTGTGTAATTAGTGATTGTGTAGGACCATCATTCATTTCTCTTTGGAAGTACCAYTGTGCAGCAGCAGCAGGCACTCAAAATGTGATGGGATAGGAGAATCTGAAGTCTTTAAATGATCAGAATGAAATAAAAGCATGGCATATATGACAGAGGGAGGTATATAATGTGTATATCACACTCAAAATCTAAGAGCTTGTCCCAGTTTTCATATGCAGGCTCAGCCTTAGCTGGCTGTTGGGAGAGAMCACAACCAGCTTCAAACATGTAAGAAATCCTTCCCCAAACTACTGAAATATCAATTTTCCCCTTCACTTGAAAGCTGGGGGAATCAAATTCCTCCTTGTTCCTCTCAAGCAATACAAGAACTACTGGAAATCTGAGCCCTCTCCAGCCACCAGGTGGGAATGTCCCACCTTCCTGCACCTCTGGGTCAGTCTTTCCGTACAAAGTGATGCATTTTTATGKCATTCACTCTCCCTACAGTGCTGTTTGGCTGAGCCTGAAATTTGGGAACTCCTGCAGAGTTATCCCAGGTGATGCATTCACAGAGCTGTTACTTGGAATGGGACCCATGGTGGAGTTCCTTTGCTGGGTCCAAGCTGTCTTTGGCTTTGGGGCTGAATTCCTGTGGCTTTTGACCTGCAGAAGTTGAGGGCAGAGAGTCTCCCATGAACCTGGATGTCCTTTGCTTTTGAACTCAGACAGAAAGCTCCAAAGTGTCCAAGAAGCCACGTGCAGGTTTCTCCAGCCTCTCATTCCTCGCTGGTCACCAGCACCTGCCTGGGAAAATCCCCTTTTCTGCAGAYACTTTGTCAATGTTTGGACAACTTTGGGAGGAGCCAGAGGTCGGGATGGCAGSAGAGGATGGGCCCTGGGGAATGAGGAAGTAGCTCTGTCCACACTAAACCCTTCATGGMACTTGGTTTGGATTTCCTCACGGACTCAAAAGGAATTTAATACCTTCACACCTTGGTGTCCCTCCCTTGCAGCCCTGCTTGTGTGCTCACCTGGCAGCTCCTCGTTCATACCCAGCTCCAGTCTCTTTCTGCATCCTCCAAAACTGCAGAGACACGAAAGTGCTGAGGCTCTGGGAGTGTTTGTGTTGTTCCCCGTCCTTCTGGCTTCACCTCCATAAATCTCTTGGCAGATAACCTGACCCTGACAGGGAGGGAAATACCTTGGTGTGGCAGCCAGCCTGGTTGCAGGTGTGTTTAGCTCCTCCCTTCTCGCTTGGGTTAAGCTGTCCCCTCTAGYTAAATAAATGTCATTCGTATTTTAGTAATCTTTAAATCCCTGTGGCATCTCTGTGGAACAAAATGTACTAAAATGTAGATATCTGTTGAAGTACTAGATAAAAATACTAAGAACAAGTTTATCATCAACTGATGGCAGCCTACAGGATTTACTGCTAATTTTCAGGTCACTGAGTGCTTTTATTTTTTYCTAATAGAAGAAATTCCAAACA
The DNA here is from genome assembly GCA_902810485.1 of Alauda arvensis. Taxonomy (NCBI): domain Eukaryota; kingdom Metazoa; phylum Chordata; class Aves; order Passeriformes; family Alaudidae; genus Alauda; species Alauda arvensis. The sequence goes on from CADDXX010000353.1 coordinate 72,112, forward strand.
TGCTGATTGAACATTAGGATTAGAGAAGACTGGAACAAATTGCTTAATGATAATGACCTGAGCTTTGGAGAATGCAGATTCCTGGCAGAGGTTCAAGCTTTGTAGGAGGCTCTGGTGCTTTATCTTTTCAGTCTGAAACCTCCAAACCCCACACATGCACAAGGAAAACTTGGAGATAGAAAGGGTTTAGTTTATTCCCTGCCACAGGTAAACCTGATTCCCACATCAGGGGAATTGCCCCAACTTTGAGGAGCTCCCAGTCACCCTCATTCCTGTGGTGCCTTTCCCAGAGGAAAAGTCAGCCTGGTGTGGCCATGGAGCTGTTAATTGGGACCTCAAATGAGGAAAGGACAATCATAAACCCATGGGACAGAGCTGTGCCAAATCTGGATGTGTCTCACACCTGTAATTTGGATGGGAAGATTGTGTCTAAACAACTGCCAAGTGTGTTTTGGGGCTGCTTTCCAGAGGGAAGCCAAATTGGAGRTGCTCCTGGAATATTTGGTCAAACAAAAAGATGATGTGACAAGCAGAAGTGGCACCTTCCTTGTCCATCCAGTTGCCTGAGGAATATCCCCCATCCCTGGAAGTGTCCAAGGCCAGGGCTTGCATCAACCTGGGATGGTGGAAGGTGTCCCTGCTCATGGCAGAGGGTGGAATGAGTGATCTTTGAGGTCCCTTCCAACCCAAATCATTCCATAATTCTGTAATTCTAAATGCAAGATATTTTTAAAATTCTGTGCATGTGGGAGCCCTTTTTGGTCAYAGCAACAGATTTCAGCAAGACATTGAATTATCCTTAAATCCCCTCATTTCATCCTGTACACAGCAAAGATGAAAGAATAAGTTAAATGTGAGAATTCTGTGGAGAAGATGGCTCAGTAGCTGTGTGTTCTTCACTGCTTTTGCTCTTTGGTGCTGTTTACCTGGGGCACAGGTGYCCCACCAAGCACACCCCAAAATCAAACTCTTGTTGAAATCATTGAGAGAAATCCCAGCGTGGAATTGAGTAGAAAATCATTTTCCCAGGCTAGAGATCACCAACTGTACTAATCACCTMCTTGCTGTGGTTTGTGGGGAGAAATGGGCATTTTTTTTTCCAAAGCAGTTCAGCTTATTAAAGGGCAGCCACACATTTGGTCCAATTAATTGTAACCCAAAATACCTATTTYCCCTCCACTGACAAGAGCAGCCAGGCAAGACACTCAATATCTGCAGTGTGGGCACCTAAATTGAATCTTAACACCTCTCTCCARATGTCTCCAAAGGACTCTGGGATGCCCAGCWTAATTAWAAAATAAAGTTTGAAAGTTGCRATCCWGTGCTTTTCAGAAGAGAAGTARCAGYGGSAGAAGTYACAACAGCAATAAAGGATTTGAATCCTGGAATATTTTAAATTCTTGGGCGCCATCCATAAACACAGAGCCTGTCCTTTGGAGAACACAGACCCCTTGTTAAATATTCACCAAGCACTTAACAGCATCTCACAGAAAAGCTAAACATGCCGGAAAGGATGTTTTGAGCCCCTGATGGCCCAATGTTTCTCCGTTTGATTTGACAGAAAATGATTACAGTGAAGACAACAGGAGCACGTGGGTTATTGTACTTGCAGTTGTGCTCTCRTTTCTTGGCATTGTTCTCCTGATCGTCGTCGTTGTGGTCGCCGTGCGCTGCTGCCTGAAGAGGAGAGGTGAGTGGACCTTCACAGCTGGCCTGTGCATTAAAAAAGYGCTTTTGATTGACATGAATCTACCTGTGGCAGCTCTGATGCTACACAAAGACCTGTTGGCAGAATACTGAGCAGGCAGATCCTGCTCTTGACCTGTTTGAGATCCTCCCTAATTTCACCATCATGTTTCTCTCATAAGTTGATCCCAGTGATTTATTAAAATATGAATATCGATCTAATATCAATATCCAACTGTGATGGACAAAAGACCCTCTAACAGGTAAAGTTAGAAAGTGTATGTTTATTACGATGGGGCAGCGTGTGGGATGGCTCCCCAATACACACTGTGAAGATCACAGGTAATTACAAAGCCTTTTATTTACAAAARMGTTGAATACACAAAATACAAATGCATATTCATACCCCTGTCACCTCCTCTTCTCCGCTTCATCTCCTAATTAACAAAAAGGCCATTAAGCATGCGCAGTTTGTTCYCTGAAATGAGTYGGTGGTCTTTTTATGAGGAGTGGTCACCTAAAGGAGGAAGTAAAAYGAGTCTTCCTCGTCCAAAGTTTCAACCCTTTCAAAGCAGATRTGATTGATGAATCYTYGAAAACCTCCTKGGTTCTTGTTTTCTAGGGCTAATTCAATGCYTTCTRGAAACAGGAGGTTTGCAATTGTCYTGTGTTCCTGGGATTTCATTGATTAGTTTCTCTGTTTTTCACTGAAAACACAGCTACATAAACATGAAGCTGACAAGCAATGAGTTAGTAGATTCAGGATAGTTTATCTCAGATCCGACYTCTTCTAACYATCCTCTAATTTTAACWGATTTCAGCMAAGYTCATCTATTCATTTCAGCCAWATCAGCAAATCTATTGTCAACYACAATTTTAACTTCTTTAAGAATCTTTACTCCTTTAAAATTRGTGTCTCACCAGTCAGTGCCRGCCCTTCACATTAACTCCCAGGGGGTCATGTTTTTTGGGAGCACACTCACTTTTAGAGAAGTTTGAAGGTTCTTTATTGAAGAATACTTTCAGTGCTGTGCATTTTCAGTTTCCATGTAAGCTGCTCTGCAGGGCTGCCCAATTTTGCAAGCAGGGTGGGGAGATGCTCCTGTGGCAGCCGGAACTCAGGGCACGCCCTTAGAGAACTTACAGAGGTTTTCAACTTTAATTCCCTGCATTTTAAACACTCTTTTTTTTTTTTTTTTTCTTCACCTTCGCAGGATCTACTTATCAAAATGAAATAAGGTAAGTCAGATGACGTGGGAAAACTTTTTGTGCAGGCTGGGCTCCTTGAGGCGAGAGGGAGGTGCCGGTGTCCTTGTCCTGGCATCCATCATCCCAGAGCTCTGTGAGCTTGTGGGGGCAGCAGAGGGATGGGGSACAGCACCCAGGGAAGGGGGCTGACCCTCGGGGTGAAAGGGGGCTGTGAAAGCTGATCCCACGGTGGGGTTTGTGATGGTGACAACCCCACCCAAACCCCCCAAGCGCCGCCTTGCTGAGTGATGCGGCGCAGCGGAGACGAACCGAGCCGGCGTTCTGTGCAAGCTGAAGGGACACAGAGGGTGGCAGGGAGCCGGCTGTGTCCCCGGGTGTCCCGGGGAAGGCAGGGGGAGGTGGCTGAGGAGCGATTGCGGCCGCCGCCACAGGATGTCACTGCCAGACCGGGCAGCGCTGCGAGCCCCGCGCTCCACCCGCGGGTCCCGCCCGCTCTTTGCGGCGGTAAAAAAAAAGGCTTCCAGAGGGCAGGTTGGGATTAGATATTAGGAAGAAGTTGTTCTTGGCTGGGAGGGTGGTGAGGCGCAGGTATGGGTTGTGCAGAGGAGGATGTGACTCTCCCATCCCTGGGAGCGTTCACTGGAGCAACCTGGGGTAGTGGAAAGTGTCCATGCCCACGGCAGGGGCTTGGAGTGAGATGGTCTTTAAGGTTTCTTCCACCCCAAGCTATTCTATAATTAAAAAAAAAAAGAAAAAAGAAAAAAGAAAAAAGAATAAATCTGCCCCAGGGATGGGTATCAGGACCTCAATCCTGTGATTGTCAGATGTGTTTCAGTAAAAACTGTTGGTCCATTGTTGCACTGAGCTGGAAAACTTTAGAAATCAATAACTGGTGGCTCTCAGCCGCCAGTTATTTAGCAATAACCAGTTATATTAGTAATATAAAGTAAATTTAAGATCCTTTTTCTCAGCACCTGTGTGGCCGTGACAGCCATGGCAGCGGGGTTGTTCATGTCATTATTTATATTTTGGCAGCATTGTAAATTCATCCTCTGCCCACGCCCGTGGGGCTCTGAACTCCCCGTCCCTTAATGAGTTTGCAGAAYGTTCCACCCCGTTGCCTGGCACGTCAGCAATTCCCAGTTTCATTAGCAGCCTCTGGTGGGGAAAGTTTGTGGAGGTCTGTTGACAGGTTTCCATTTTGGAGAGCACTTTATTGATAGGAAACAAAGCAAGGAAATTAGACASCCTCTGTTTTCTCCCAAGGAAATGATGCTTATTATTCCCTGCCATACRTGTGAACTTCCATGAGGTTTCTTACTTTGTGGGGGTAAATTAATCATTTTGCCAAGTKCAGCTATGTAAATAGGGCAGGACTAAATCAGCAGGGATTGCTTGGWTTCTGACTTGGTTCAGAATCCCAAAAACTTCCACAAGGATCAACCCTACCAAGGCAAAACCAGGGAAGGACCTGCCCAGCAGTGGGGTCTGGGACAGTCAGGCCCAAGTCCTTCCCAGACCCTGCCTTGCTGTTGTGGTTTTTCTGCCTGCAGTGCTTTTTCAGACAGCCTGGACAGGTCCAGAATAGGACATAACTTTCCTTTATCTCTATGTTTTTGCATCTGGTCTAGGCAGAAACAATTCTACMCTCATGGCAGAAGTGGGTTTTTAGCTCTCAGAACCACAAAGTTCCTATTTCTCCATTAACTGCAAAGATTTGTCTCACTGTGTTCACAAACCTTGCTAATACTTTAAAGTTAAGAAAACYGGGATAAGTTCAGGCTCTGAGGCTCAGTGTGGACTTGGAGATTTATTATTGACAGTTCTAAGGTTTGAAAAGCAGTAACCCTGAAACCACAAGGATTATTAACAATCACAGATTTTGTAGGCTCAGTGTTTTTTTCCTTGGGGGGGAACTTTACTGCAGTACAAAGAATGATGCTTGTCCAGATTTTTTGGAAGCTGCATTGCTGTGGCAGCAAAGAAGTAGTGAGACCAAACATGCACTGATTGATTTCCTACCTTTATTTTTAACTTGGCTGACATTCTTCCCATACCTCCCACAGCTTTTCATTTTTGTTTGTTTGGTTGGTTTTGTTTTGGTTTTGTTTTGTAGCTGCTCTTTATTTGGCTACTCCACTGAGTTTGTTGGGATCCAAGGCTCAGATAAAAGAGACAGCACAATGTCATGWAACATCTGGGGGTGGTAGCCCTAAACAATTCCTTTTGTCTTCTGGCAGTGGCAGGGCTCTTAGYGGTGCCCAAGCTGTTTATCTCCTAAAAAAGCCCCACAGTTGACAGCTGAGTCACCAGATTTGTGTGTCCATCAGCAGCGCCCCTCTGAAGCTCTGTGTGCCTGCAAAGTGGTTCCTAATAAATATAAAAGAAGCAGAATCACACAATCATGGAAGGAAAAGGTTGGAAAATACTTGCAAGGCCATGAAATCCAAGTGTTGTCCCCAGCCCAGAGCACTCAGTGCCACCTCCAGCCCTTCCTTGGACACCTCCAGGGATGAGCACTCCAAACCTCCCTGGGCAGCCCCTGCCAATGCTTAACCACCCTTTCCATGGGGAAATTCTTCCTGATGTCCAACCTGAGCCTGCCCTGGCCCAGCCTGAGGCCATTTCCCCTTGTCCTGTCCCTCATTCCTTGGGAGCAGAGCCCAGCCCTCACAACTTTTGTACAAGGACATGCAGCAGCTTTCACAAATGTCACTGCCACCCCTTCCCACTAAAAATTCCTGCTTTTCCATAGTCAATTTGTGTTTGCCACACCTAAAACCTAGGCAGAGGTGGGCCTGGGACTGTCCTGGAGAGGGGCCCATGGTAGCAGCAGATCTATAGTAGCATCTCTTCTAGCATCAGAATTTTGGGTAAGAAAGCTCCATTCTCTCCCTGTGCAGCTGTGAGGGCACCATCCTGCAAATCCAGAGAGGTGTAACTTTAACCAAGAAATTCCTCTCCTGTGTAAAGTGAACTTCAGGGTGAAAGATTAACTTCAGAGTGTGCAGATGAATCTCTGAGTGTTGGGATGTGAGAGGACACGCTCTGGTTTTGCAGCTGGRCACCAAAATGATGAGCTGTCATAAGAGACCTGGCTGGTGTTCCATCATTGGGCACCCAAATATCCTGCAAATTCAGAATCAGAGATCAAAATTAAGTCTCTACAAAACCTGTGGTCTGGCACAGGGTCCTCAGGTTTTGAAGGTTGCCTTATTTTCATGGTTTCTGACACTGCAGCTGATGGAAGCTTTCCAAACAGAATTCCATGGGTAATACTTCCATGGAACAAGGTTTGTACCAGTTACTTGCTTGGGATATGTTTTACACTTTTATTTTGGGACATAGGACAACTTTTTTCTCTAATCTGCTACCCAAGAGTTCTCCCACCATGAAGAACTTCTCACGACACCTTTTTTGTTTTCTAGAAAAGTTTCAGCTGAGAAGAAAAAAGAAGGCGATTTGGAAAACAGGCAGAGGAATGGCAGTGAAAATCTGGGATACATCCCAGAGGAATTGTGGAACACAGAAGAAAGCCCAAGTGAGTCTGAGCTGCTGAATCACAGGTTGTCAAATTGCTTCTYAACATGGGCCTTTTGGACAACAGGCCAAGCAATTAAAATGATGAGGTTTCACAATATGTGCTGAAGGACCTGTGCTTTTCCTGGACCTCTCCAGAACATCTTTGGTTTTTTAGAGGAAGTTCCTCCAAAAATATTGAGGAATCAT
>CADDXX010000353.1:79314-120234 GCA_902810485.1 Alauda arvensis
AAATGTAAAAGGAAAATGAAGTGAATCTGGACAAATTGATTGCATAGAGTCCTAGATTGGGTTTTTTCATATTTGTTTGTGTTCTGGGTTAACCTTGGCTGGTCACCTCCCTGCTCCACTGACCTGGTTGTCTCCAGGCTTGTTTCCCTCACTTTCTCACTCCTCTYTCCCAGGTCCTGCTGTGCTGGGCTTTTTTACCTTTCCTTAAAGATATTCTGGCAGAGGTGCCACCAATGTCACAGCTCAGGCAGGACCCTGCTGGAGCCACCTGGAGCTGCCTCTGTCTGACACTGGAGGTGTCACCTCACAGAAGCCACCCCTGCAAAGTCCCTCAATAAAAAAATGTTACCATGTTAGCCCAAAAAAATAAGCCTTGGTTTTGCTCACAATATTAAATACTATTTTGGCCATTGTGGTTCATGCCATGGTGGACTCTGAGTAACAGTGATCTTTTCTATTCTTGTTGCAGGACTTGCTTCTCTTCCCCCAATGTTTTCGAAGTTTGCTGCCCCTGATGACAATTTGCACATCAGCTCTGTCCCAAAGGTAATGCTGATATCTTGAATATCTCCACCTTTTTCTTTCTTTTTCACAGAGTGTGTATTGTGCTAGAGCCAAACATAGATTTTGGGTGRAGGTAGACAATTAGAAGTCAATTAAARCTGTAATTGGGTAAGTGAAATGTCCCTTCAGCGTTCTTGACTGTTTTCCTTCAGACTTGAAGGAGATGTGGATAGAAAAGGGAGGCACTGTGAAGGTGAGGTTTGAGGTTCCATTGCAGACAAAATCCCATGTAGAGAGAGTAAATAAATGTGCATTTTCTCTGGATSATTTCCTGACTGTATTTTCCAATATTCCAGAAGTTTCTTCAATGAGGAACTTTTCATAGATGTTGAAACTTTGGTATCTCAGCACTAAGAGCTGGGAGGGAAAGCAAACACCCAACACCCAGTGCCCCCAGAGCTYTGCCCCTTTTCCATGTGGATAAAATGTGAAGAGAAGAGCTCAGTGTTTATTCCCCCACTGGTTCCATTCTCAGTGGCCTCGTTCTGAAGGCTGCTGCTGCTCTCTCTGAGTGTGAATCYTAATTTATGCCATATTTTTTGTAAAATCCTTTTAGCACCTCTGGGATGGTTTTTTGCCAATATTCTCTTGAGAAAGTGGCAGTGATGAGGTACTGAGTTCACTCCTCAACACAGTGATAACTCATTTATTTCTGGAGAGCTCCTCCAACATSTACAATGCAGAAATCTCTCCTGGGGATGACATTGCACATAAATCACAGCAGAGTGTGTCAACTTCTTTTGGCACACAGYGAGATAGGAAGCACTCAATCAACAATTAACACAATGATCACACAACACCAGTAAAAAATAACAGCAGTGACACTGATGCATTTGTGCCTGGTAGTTATGATGGTTGACATGAATTACTTGTCAAACAAAATACCCTTAAAGCAAAGCTGAAAAGGCTGAACAAAACAGTGGGGGCATCAGTGTGGGTCTGTAACCCCAAGCAGCACTTTGAGACAGAGTTTGGAATGCTCCAAGGGTGCCAGGAAAGGTTGTGCTGAGCACCCTGGACATATCTCAGAGTAGGATATTGACTCCAGGAGGCATCTGCATGTGGCACTTGGGGACATGGTTTAGGGGTGATGGTGGGACTGGATGATCTGGGAGGTCTCTGCCAACCTTGGTGGCTCTGGGATTTGGTGGTTCTGGGATTCATGTGGCCATTTCCCAGCGCCTGGGTGCTCACTGATGGCTCCTGGGCACTGTGGTGGCACTGAGGCATTCAGGGACATCTGAAAGGCATCGAATTTGGGTGTTCTCAGGCAGCTCCATCCACTGTGGGAACAATCATGTTGTGAGTGGGGACCATCAGGAGACTGGGTCTGTGTCCTGATTCAAACTGAGGCATGAAAGGAGCAGCCTCCACATGAAATCCTGGGTGAGATGGCCCAGGAGCTCAAGTGGCCAGGGAAACTTTGAATCCAGCACAGGATTCAGGAACACAGCATAGAATTGAAATATTTATGATTTTTAAACCAGTTGTCCCTGGACAATATAAAAACTCTGTTACAGGGGCTTCCACCTGCACCAACAGCTGCTCACACGTTCTTGAAAAACACCAAGAGAGAATCAAGAGGTGAAAATTATYTATACCTGTTTTCCATATGTTAGAGGAATATTTAGCAATCTAAAAATGGCTTTGTGAAGACAAACTATTTCTCAGTTTAAACAGGGCTTCTCAGTATATTGTGATGGCCCCATCTTGTGCATGCAGGAGCTGATAAAAGGCTGCTGAAGGTTTACCCCAAATTGTGGCTCTGCAGGCCATGATTTGTTGCAATAAATGCAAACAGAGTAAAACATTTCCTGGACAAAAAGCATTTTCCTGTTCTATTCATTACCTTCCCTGTTAATACAGATTTTCTCACAGAAGGTGTTCCTGGATATMTTCCAATGAAGTTCAATCACCACTGACACCAATAGATTGCCTAACAGCCATTGGAGGGCTCTTTCATTATATTTCTTGTCAAGTAGGAGAAATCAGATGTTAACTCATTTGGCTGTTTGCTGGCTAGTGCTGAATCAAACAATTTGTTCAGAAACCACCTGCCTTCCTGCCACCTTCTAAGTGCAGAGAGTTGTGATTCTCMGTTGGCTTTCCCTGCCTGAGTACTGGAATCATTCCCAAAGACTTTTCATCTTTGGTCTCCGGGATCTTTTAGTGATAAATAGGGAGTAAAAGAACCAAAAAAACAAGCCCTCAAAAACCCAAACCAAACCAAACAACCCAAAAAACCACAAAAAGCAAAACAAAAAACCAAAACCAAACCAAACAAAATCACAAACAAACAAAAAGCCAAAGAAAAACAAACAAACAAAAAAGCAGGTGTAAGAAAAGTWATCCTGAGAATTTTTTCCATAGTGAAGAAGGTCAGGAAGGGGTGGGCTCCAACAAATTACTCCTCTCTCCCTGGATAATCAGGAAAAATGAGCAAAAGTCCTTGCAGTGCTTCTTTAGAGGACAACAAGAAGGAAGGGAAATCCAAGGCCTCCCTGAGGAGCAGGAAGTCCTGCTACTGATGGAAAAATTGCAGATTGGAGATGTAAAACCTYATCTATTCCCCTGTCTCTGAGGGTAATGGCTTCAAATTTGATCCCTTCTGTTCCACATGCAAAAAAAGTTACAATTTTAAACGATTTGGGAGATTGAAGGAGACTTCACATCACAGGTTTTGCTTCCTCAGGATTTGTTACCCACAGACCCAGCTGGGTACAAACCTGAAATCCCTGTGTCATAAAGGGTGAAAACAGAAAAACACTGAGCTCAGCTCTTGGCCATTCAAACTCTTTGAATCAGAAACGAGTGCAAAACGTCCAGAGAAGAAAAATGCTGCCCAGTAATTGCACTGATCAATTCACAACCTGAACAAAAGGTTTGGCAGAGAACAAGGGAGGAAAATCAAAGGTGTGCGAGAGGTTTAAAAAATGATAAGTAATACAGCAAATTATTGAGCTGAGGGAAAAATGAGCAGSCACTGAAAGAGGAGGCCRGAAGGATCAGTCAGAGGTGCTGGAYGGTCTTCATTGTGATGGTATTAATTGAGGAAAGGTCAAACTGAGAGCAGAGGTGCAGGCTTCTGTTTAATTGCAAATTAGTTCCTGTCAGGGATGGGAGAGTGTGATCCTTGTTCCCAGTACCAGGGCTGRGCTGCCAGAAAAATGGGTTTTAGGGAACAGTTCTTCATCCCCTGACCCACAGTGCTCCTTCCAAAATTCAGGAGCAGTGAGGGGGACCCCCCTGGCTGGGATTTTGCAGATTTTGGGGCAGCCCCACTGACAGYTGTGCCTGAACAAGGGCCACAGGGACCTGAGTGCCACCTCCAAGGAACTCCAAGTTCCCAAAGGAACTCTAAGGACTTGCAGGATTGGAGAATCTCCTGGATGAGCTTCATAATTAGCTCATTGAATATTCCATAAACATCTCTGTGATAAATCAGGAGCCCATTCCATGAGAGGGTGTGAATGCCCATTTCCAATGGGCTGGATCCATCCCTGCTGGGACTTCAGCACAGCTCCAGGAGGCTTCCACTGCCTCACTCCTCCTCCCCAATCCAGAGTGAGTCATGGCTCCCTTAATGGGGAAGGAACTATTTTTTTCCTCCTAACTGCTCCAAATGACACTCCATAAACTGGAAATATTATTTAGCTGTGGTTGTGGTTTTTATACTGAGGAGGAAGTGAATGATGAATTGCAGCTCCATTTATTGCCCTGTACAGAACTGCTCTGACTCTGAGGGTTGTTGGGGAAGAAAAATTAAGCTATCAAAATGGAATTAAAAGGTCAATAAATAGAAAAATAAATCAATGAAAGCAAACAATTTTACCCCTGCTGATGAAATGGGCTGCAGATATGTCATGTTATGATATCCATTGCTTAGCATTGCTTGATTAAGAGAGCAATAAATATYGATGATGCAGATAGAGAAATGGCAGGTGCAGTTTACAGGTTTTTTTTTTCCCAAATATCTGTGGGAAAAGGGGAGGAGTGAAGGYTTAGGAGTGGGATTAACCCATGAAGAAACAAGGGGGAGTTTCCAGGCTGTATTGAAAGGCAGGGAAATGTGCTGAGTGTCCAAAAAGTGGGCAGGATGGAACTGGTTTGTTACTGGAAGTCACAGTGTATCTGAATTATTTTGAGGATATCCAGAATTTATGGGGTGGGTGTTGTCCTGTAAATGAAGTGAATTCAGAAATCAAAATTGAAAACTAAGGGCAGAGTTAGAAATGACCTTCAGAACCAGAAAAAAAACCTGATTTTTTGTTCTGTTTTTGTTGGCCCAGTGTGTGATGCATGCAGACACATTTGGGAGCACTCCTACCACATTCATGCCAGCAATTTGTTCTAATGCAGTTAAACTTGAATTTTTTTTTTTTCTTTTTTTGGGCTGGCTATTGCCAAGCCTTCAGTTGATCACACACTTCCACAGCAGCAGTGTCTGAGGAGCTGCCATCTGTCCCGTCAGTGCTGAGATCAGAGTCCTGTCTCTCAGGGCCTGATGTGTGCTCATCATTCCCATCCCTGACATCACACGGGGTGCAGAACTTGCTGGTGTATCTCTTCTGAGATAACCCCAGACTGTGGTGAGTGGCTGTTTTCTCACTGCCTGTGCTTGGAAGAAGGGATCAGAGAGCCTTCAGGTTGCAGTTTGAAGATGTTTATTTTAGAATCTTTATCTCTAAGTTCAGTCAGACCAGCGTGGTGTTCACAAGCAGCTGGAAAAGTGAATTCTCCCCGCCCTGGAACAGCACCTGGGTTTTTATAATCTAAATTACGTTAACATTGTTTTCCTCTAAAATCCAATMACTAAAATCCAAGTCACACAGTGAAATCACACCTTTACCCAATCCTAAAAACCCAWCACCCTTTGCAAAGAGGAAAAGGAAGAGAAAAACAGGAAAATGTGACTTTATCACATTGATCTGCCTCCATATTTGCCTAATAATAAGAATACAGAGAAATCTAAAACTAATATCTATACACCCAGTRATATAATAAAAAMCACACCAATCAAACCCTCGTGTCATCCAAATCCTCAGACAGYTTTGGAAGCYTTCTCCAYGGTGTCAGATCAAAGCCAATGCTGTCTTTCAAGCAGGCTGTGTGAGCCCATTCCCCCTGTCCTGGCTGCTGCCCATTCAGGAGACCCAGAGGAATACTCTGGTCTCCCACAGAACTGACTCAAACATGCTTGTGAGAGCAGAAATCCTTCTTTCATTGACTGAAGATCAGTATCCAAAACACCACGAGGGATTCCACCCTGAAAACATCTGATACACACTCAGTTTACCTTCTGAACTCAGTTTACCTTCTGGTTCACCCATGTGTTGCATCTCCCTTTTTGTCTGGCTGGAGAGCTGGAAGAGATGAAAAGATCTGTGCTGCATCTGTTTCCCCAACCAAACCAACAAACTGTGTGAAGCTTTTCCCAGAATTATAATCCCTTTATAGTAATCCTTGTGAAAAGCCACCCAAGGCAGATGATAAATCAACAGGCAGGCTTTGAGGCATGTGACTGTCCATGGTTAACTGGATGCCAAGCTGACAGCAGARAGAGATTTAAAACTATGTAAAAGAAATGCTGATGTTAGTGCATCCTTCCTGATGGGGGGACCACCTCAGAAACTCCATCCTGTGATGCTGTGCTGTGCTCCAGCCACTGGAGATGGGTTTTTTCCCCTTCAATCTGTAGGGTGYAATGAATTACAAAGCCATTTTTCCTCAGACCAGGACTGGCAGAGCACTGAATTAATCTAAAGAGGAAACAACTTTGAAATTGAAACCAAGCAGGGGCTCCAGCAGCTCCAGCAGCTCAGGGTATAAATATGAATTTGTTGTTTGTGGTCCTGCTCCTCTGCATTATTATTTGTAATGTGCTGTATGAGCTCTTCCATTGCATTCAGAAAATGAGTTTTAGGTCAGTGACCAGCAGCCAGCAGCCTCCATTTCAGTGAAGCACAACCTCAGGAAGGCTCTGCTGCTTCAGAGGGAGCTTCCCAGAAAATGGGCCAGCACACAGCATGAGTTGATTGAAATTCATTCAATTATTCATTAATTGATACCGGAGCACAGTAAGCCTGAAATAGAAGTAACTCTAAAGCAAATAACTCTGAGAGATGCAGCAGGGCAAGGGTGAAGCCTCATGGACATCATCCCTTTGCTGCATCCCTGGGAGCAAAYTCTGCTCAGCTCCTGCTTCAGCGGTGAGGAGAAGTGCCATGGCAGACAGGGGCTGGCTGGCTCATTCCTGAAGATGGGTTTTTAAAGAAAAAAGAGCCCTGGTGGGGTTACCCTTTCCCCAGTGCTCTCACAGGGCTGCCTGGACCCTGCTGCTGCTCATCCCCTGGTTCAGAATCATGTACAAACCTAAATCAGAGAATTTCAGATTTGAGAATATCAAATTTGGGGTAATTTGAGATTCTCAAAACGGTTTGGGCTAGAAGGGTCCTTAAAACCCATCCAGTGCCACCCCTGCCATGGCAGGGACAGCTCCCACTGTGCCAGGCTGCTCCCAGCCCCAATGTCCAAGCTGGCCTTGGGCACTGCCAGGGATGCAGGGGCAGCCCCAGCTGCTCTGGGCACCCTGTGCCAGGCACTGCCCACCCTGCCAGGGAACAATTCCTGCCCCACATCCCATCCATGGCTGCCCTCTGGCACTGGGAAGCCATTCCCTGCCTCCTGGCCCTGCAGCCCTTGGCAATTGTCTCTCTCCAGGCTTCCTGGGGCTCCTTCAGGCCCTGCAAGGCCACCCTGAGCTCAGCCCAAAGCTTCTCCTCTGCAGGCTGAGCAATGGCAGCTGTGCCAGCCTTTGCTGCCAGCAGAGCTGCTCCAGCCTCTGCTCACCCTGGAGCCTCCTCTGCGTTCTCTGCAGCAGCTCCAGGCCCTCCCTGTGCTGGGCCCAGGGCTGGGGCAGCTCTGCAGGTGAGGGCTCCCCTGAGGGGGCACAGGGACACAATCCCCTCCCTAAATCTCATGTACATTGCTTCCAAATCACTCCAGAACTCCCTCTTTTCCACAACACTGCTGGATGAACTTTCTGATTAATGTCTTTTTTTTTCCCCTTCAGCAAATCTAGCGACAGAATTATTTTTCTGCAGCAAGTTCTGGGARATATTCTCACCTCAGTATTTTGCTAAACATGGGATTCAAATCATGACCTATTTCAGGGAGTTTTAGAGACAGGATGCATATCTTGGGCCCCCCTCTGAAACTTTCTGGTTACTCAGCGTGCTACTGCTTCAATATCCTTTATTCTCACAGACCTGGGAATATTTAAACATAAAACTTGCCTTTGGCATTTTTTCAGATTTTTTTTTTCCCCATTCTGTTTGAAACTTTGTTATTTTGGTGGGAGAGGTAGTAGAGAGCTTCTCTGCTCAACACCACTGAGGTCTTTGGGCAAGAAATTAAGTGCAGCAGAGGGATCTTGGAAAAGGTCATTGAGCAGAGCCAGGCAGTGCTGTTACTTCCCCAAGTACCTCTCCTCTCTGCAAAAATAAACAGTAAAGAAGGGTAAATTTAGAAAACAGCAGCATGTTCTAGCAACAAGAAGGGATGGGAGGGTGGAGGAAGAGAGTTGTGTTTAAAACAGAAGGCAGCTGTCTTGTGAAATGCTTCCAGGATAGTTAAAATTATCCCACAGTGGTGCTGGGSCTCATTAAATACCAGAGACATGTTGTCCACATTTGTTATCTAACATTTGCCTCCATGTGTTATTCAATAATGTATATGCACCAAATGCATTATTGAAGATGTTTAATACTGGAAGAATACCAGAGCAATACAGACTGTACATCATTAATGCTGCAGAAACAAACCTCAGGAAAATTGGTCAGTGCTTAGAGAACCAAGTTTGCCTAGATATAACATTTAACTGAGAAAAACAGCAAAATTTCCATTAATTCCCAAGGGCTTGAGACCAGGTGGGGAATTGCAGAGAGGAGGTGTTGCTACTGCAKTTAAAAATCTGAAGTTCATGTCACTTGGATGCATTTGAGAGTGAATTYTTTCCCTCATCTTTTCCTCTCCAATGGTATTTTGTAAAAGCACAGAAGTAAGGAGAACTGGAGATGCACCTGTTTCAGATGAGSAAAAGCTTTCCAAGGCTGCTGAGCATTTGCCCTGCTCTGATCCCACCAGTCTGAGAACAGGCTGCAGTGGAATCCTGGCAGTCTTGGGAAGTTTAAAAAAAAGCCTGGCTTGGATAAACACTGAGATGCTGAGAGTGATCTTCCAGCCATGTGAAATGCTGKTGTGTTTCTGTGATTTCTAATGGATTTGGAAAGCAAATATTCAGATTTTTTACAGCTTAACAGGTATTTCCTATAAGAGAACCAGAGGAGAAACACCCAGCATCACCTTTTGCTTAAAAGTGCAGAGGCCACAAGAAGTTCTCAGGCAGCAAAAGATCAGCTCATGAATTCCCAGAGCTGCCAGCAGCGTGCTGCGTGTGCAGCCTTTGTTTCGTTCTGCTCCTCGTGCTTTCCTTTGTGCTTGGATTTCGAGTGGGCTGCTGCTGATGGATTCCATTTTGCTGCAGCGCTCAGGGGTGAGGGGTTGGCAGGTAACCCCCTGGGACCTGCTGGGGGGCTGCTTTCGTGGCATCTCTCTGAGCCCTGTGACTGATGCTGCTCTCCCCTAGGTGCGGCCCCCAAGGCGTGCTGATTATCTGCTCAGCCCCAAGAAGATCCGCAACGTGACACTCGTGTAGGATGCTCCTCTCCAAGAAGTTGCTTTTTTAACATGTTGTGATGCCTTCAATGCAGCAAAGTTAAAACCAGTTCTCTCTGTTTTATAAGTTATTTTTCTTTTTTTTTCCCTCCCTTATGCAATGCAACAAATTTGCAACCTTTGTAATGTGTGATAGCACAGCAAAATAATGGACAGAAATGGCATAAATAGGCTGCCCTGATTTCCAAGACAATCAGTTTGATGGGACTGTGCAAGAAGAATCTGCATTTTGGGTCCCAAGGAAATCAGCAAAACTCCTGTCAGACAGGAATTTTATGTTACAGCAAGATCAAGGACTGGAAATGCAAGGTATTTATTACTTCAAAAGAACCCTGGTTAATAATAATTATTATTATTATAATGGTTAACACAATCTCTACACTTTTCATTTTATGTACAGCTGATCATCTTGAGCTTTCAGATCAACAATTTTTTTATTCCTATTCTGTAATAAAATCAAGGGAAGTTTTCGTGAAGGCTGCTTCAAAATTTCCAACAAAACTATCTTTGGATCAGAAATGACATTTCTCCATTTCAATACATTATTTTATAAGAAGTATTTGCCTTAAAATTCCATTTCAAAAGAACAGCCAATCACCCATGTGCCAAAAAAATCCTTTTTTWAAAAAATATTGAAATTCAAATATCTTAAGCTGAAAAATGTAGATTTGAAACTCTTGACTTTGAAGAGTGGTTGCTTGAATGTTTTATGTTTCTACTTGTGGGCTGAGCTGTGTCACAGCACTGGTGGTTTCTGGAATTCAGTTTGAACAGTGTTTTTTCCTCAGGGATAGAGTTGATGATGACCATGGGAAATGCACTTTAACAAAGCAGCTTCTCAGATCCAGCACATGGACTGTATCTAAAATTGATGAAATGTTTTGTCTGAACCTTTATATTTCATAATAAAAAAAAAGTTCAAGCTCATTATTTTTATTTTTTTTTTCTTTTACAAAAAGGCAAACTTCTTCCAGAAAAACAAGTTATTTTCAGTGTACTCTTCTTTCTTCCCACTCAAAGAATTCTGAATTATTCAGTGTGTCTCATGTTAATCTTCGGTAGGARCCAGCACAGGTGCTCCTGAAAGAAGCCCCTGCTTAGGATCCCTTCCAGTGACACTCTGTGCTACAAAGCCGAGGAATTTGAAACCTGAACTCAGGAAGGAGAAGTTATTTTGCACGTTTAGCATTTGGTATCTCCTTCACTGGTGCCAGATTTTGTGCTGCTGGTGGCATTTTCAGCCAGTCTGTCAGAACGAGTGCAGGGTCTGCCATGTGCTGTTTGTACACAAAGCTGTTTCAAATTCTGACCATCTACTGCCTTTCTATCTTGTTTGCCTGAGGAGGAGCTTTGAAATGAATTTTATAATGTTACACAGACAAATATATAAGCAATTTACATGGTGGCAGATTGAAATTGTCCTTGAAAATGTCTTTTTTTTGAATTAAACACCCCTGTTGAAAAACATCTACCTTATTCTGATACAAGGATTCCTAATGCTGAATTCTACTTGTTACCACTGCAGCTGAATGCAAYTTAAACACAAACCAAAATCCACTTTATTAGAGGAATGTCCATAATATGAGAGAGGGAGGCCCAGGGTAACACCAGCCTGTTGCTTGAGGGGGTAAAAACCATGGAGCCTTGGCTTTGTGTTCATGTGCATTGTTAACAAGGCYTCCTGGTTGTCAGAGAAGTAAAAATAATCTGTAAACTGTAGGGAGACAGTGGTTTCCCAGCAAAAAGTGTTGATTCATTGGGATGTATTTTGCAAAGGGATCAAGCTGAACTCCTTTGTTCATCTCCAGGCCCTTGTTTTCAAGCTATTATAAGATATTATTTGGTGCCACAGCAAAGCAGTCAACCTAGAGCTGAAGAAAAACCTTTCCCCCTCTTAATCTGAATCCTTCCACATTAATCAGACACATTTCTGTGTTGATGCCATGGGCTAGAGGGCACAAACCTGAGACTGTGTCAACAACAAGGAGGTTTCTGTGCTGGGCAGTCCAGGCTGTGCTTCCTGGTGCTCCAGGCTCTTCAGGGGACACCAGCAGTGCTCCCAAAATTGGTTTGCAGGCTGTGGCTGGGCCAGAGCTCTTCCTGGCACTCCTGATGAATGAACAGTCTGAGAAGAGAAGGTTGGAGACTTCATAGCAGTTCCTGAAGAGGGGCTGCAGGGAATCTGGGAAGGGATGTTTCATCAGGAGTTGTAGTGACAAGACAAGGGGGAATGGCTTCAAACTGACAGAGGGCAGGGTTAGATGGGATATTGGGAAGGAATTCTTCCCTGTGAGGGTGGTGAGGCACTTGGAACTGGTTTCCCAGAGAAGCTGTGGCTGCCCCTGGATCCCTGAAAAAATCCAAGACCAGGTTGGATGGGGCTTGGAGCAACCTGGGATAGTGGGAGCTGTCCCTGCCCATGGCAGGGGTGGCAYTGGATGGGCTTTAAGGTCCCTTCAAACCCAAACCATTTTAGGATTTTAAGTGAGGCTCTAAAGCTGGGAACCACATCAGCCCCTTCAGCTCCAAGCTGTCCCAGCCAGACACCAGGGACAGCCCAGACAGGTCCCCCCTCCAGCTGTGCATCCTGCCTGGCAGCTGGAAAAGCGCTCCAAGGTGCCCTGCTCACCTCAGGGACCACCAGGAGAATGCCTCTAAACATCCCACAGCAGCAGGAGGAATGAACACCCCCCTGACTGCTCCTCTCTCACCCACTCAAACAAACAAAGCTCTCTGCACAAACAGGTGCCACAGCCATGGAAACGTGCACGTTAACCAGAGTCTGGAGCTCTTCTCCCTCCCTGCCAGCTGAAAGAATGCATCCCACACAGCCATGGAACGCTCCTAACAGCCCTGGCATGATGTTAAAAAAATTCCCATCGTGTCCTTGGGATTTATGGCTGGGGGMATTTATTTCCTTCCAGATTTGTTTTCTTTGGGCATGTTGTACAGCCTGTATATCATCTCCAGTACTGGCTGTTACTTATGTTTGCAAATAGAGCTCCACAAATAACAATACATAAAACACAGAGACAATTCTCAGCTCACAGGGAATATAAAATATGCAGGCACTTTCAGAAGGCACAGTAGACGAAAAATATTGAATTTCAGGCACTTTATGGAGACACCAATCTTTTGTATGCATGCATATTGATTTATAATTATGACTTGAGGGACATTTTAGTAATCTAGAAGTATCCAGCTTTTTACAGCTCACAGACTGTGTACAGTTTGATAATATAAAACCCTTCCATGTTTCCTGACAAAATGTTCTAATTTGAATTCCGTGCTTGTATATGCAGGGGGAAAAAATGCATTAAAGATAAACAGTATTTCATGCCACAGTAAGGTTTCCTAAACTYGTCTCACCAGTTTTGTATTTCACAGAAAATTCGGGCTACCTTTAATACAAAGCCACTTAAAAATAACACTTGGCTTCATGGGGAGGTTTCTCGTTTCAACAAAAAGCTCCTCAGGTTTGTGTGGGCTGGGTGGAATCAACAGATGAACTCTTGCTGAAGAGTACTCACAATATTGACTGAACATTGGGTTTCTTACTGATCTGATTGAACAGAGCCTCTATTTTCAATATTTGTTTGGTAGAATGGTGCTGCTAACCTAAAATGCAGCATTTCTGAGGATTTGGGCCTCCCAGTGACATAGATGGGAATAGCTCTCTGGYTGTAGGGCTCACCATCCCTTTCCTCAAAAGGATCCTGCATGAGGCAGGAAGAACACAGCTTCCTACCAAATTCCCCAGAATTTGGGAGGAAGGAGCAGAAACTCATGGAAAATCGGAATATGGTCTCCTTAAAGCATCAGAGAGAACTCATTTTCTCATCCCTTACTCTCCACCCAAGCAGATCTTCCCCATCTCAAGTGGGGAAATGAGGCCCACCCCCAACCCTGCCTCTCTCCGAGTTTCTCTAAATCCCACACCCACATTCCCAACAACACCATAAAATTAATTCAGTGGCCTCACGGTAACTGTGTGAGTAAAGTGAAGCAATCAGCACAGACCAAAGTGGGCTCATATTTTCAAGCTATAATAAAACCCAACCAGCCTCAGCTGCCGAGGGGAGAGCACAGCTCCCCAAACACCTTCGGCATCTCGGTACTTTTCTTCCCAACAGCCTCCAAAAACCCCTCCCAAGGATGAGGCTGAGCACTGAAATTCAGAAAGCCTCTCGATCTGGAGGAGCTCGCACTCGGCAGATGTGACTTTGATGATTACTCTCCTCCCACTCACCACGATTGACTCTTGTTCCCCAGGCTATAAACTACCTGCCTCTTCCTCCCCCCAGGTGACAAGCAGCTCCATTTGACTTTAACTTGCTCTGTCTCTCATTTTCCGCCCTCTTCCCCGTCCTTTCTTCCCCGCAGCTCCCAAATACATTTCCTTTAAACAAAGGCCTAATTGATACATACCTAATTAACATCTTGAGCGTTYGTTCTCAGCTTGTATTTAGCTCTGAAAATTGCTGCTTCTATTTCAAACCTGAAGAAGGGCTTGCATACCTGAAAGTTTGCCTGGTATTCCCAGYAAAACCGGTTGATCCAATAAAACACACACTGGTGGCTGTGGATTGCCATCATCCTACACAGCAGGACTTCAGGAGGACACTGTGCACACCTCAGCTGACCTTCCTGAACTGCTGGTGGGGAAAAAAAAAGGAGAAAGAAATAGAAGCCAGACCAGGTCTGCATAAATATATCTGCACCAAACCTCCTCAGCCAGCAGGAAAGTTCTCCATGTTGTTGTGAAGGTGGAATTTGACAGGAATGTTCTACATTGCTGCAGTTTTGGAGCTCTGAGTAAGATTTCTGCCCTTTTGCCCTGAGGAACTCAGTTTGCTCTAACCCATTCCTCACCCTGCTCTCCGTTCTTCGGGAGGTGCAGGTTGGTATCAACCCCTTCCCATTATCCTKGAAATACTGGGAATAATCCTGTGGGGATTATTTATGCTAGATTAGCACAGATAGTTATTTAAATGATGCATATTTGCAGGCACAGAGGAAAATTGCAACTCCTTTCCAGCCCAGAGAATCAATGATTGGGAGCTCCCAGCATCATTTGGCATTAGCTCTGATAGCAGAGCTTATGTCACACAGATGTTATTTATATTGTTTATTTTCTCCTGTGCTATGAKCACTCCCTCTAATACACCAAGTGCTTTTTAAAAAAAATATCATGTTGCAGCAAAATGCTCTGTTTGGTTTTGTTTTGGGGGAAGAATGCCAAAATCGAGGGAAAACAATCCTGAGAGGTTTTTATTAGAGAAGTCAACCAGATCCATCTCAGCCCTGCCTCCCACTCATCAGCTTCCCATCAAATGGGYCCAGGGACTGCTCCCACCTTGGATCAGCTCATCTGTGCTATTGATTCCCTTAATCCCAGTGCCCTTCCCTTCAGRTACTGATGCTCAGCTCTTACCTGGGCTGTGTTTTCCTGTACCCTGTGCAAGGAKGGAGGAGGCTGGTGGCTCAGCCCTGCTGCCCCACAGCTGACTCTCTTCCAGAGAGGCTGCCAGGATGGGTTTTCCTTTCCCAGCAGAGCAAGGATTCACATGGGGCTACAATCTACCAGATGTGGGACTATTCTGTGCCACAGGGTTTAATTTAGGTGTCACCCTGCTGACAGGCAGCCCTTCAATGAACACTTTGGATTTGCCCCTGGCCTGTTGCAACACCCATGGAGAAGCCTGATCTTGCTGACAATTGCTGATCCACACTGGAACTGTGCTGGGGAAACAATTCCTGCTTGAAAAGTAGCATCATGTTGTGATGTTTTCCAGTGTAAAGCAGTCAGACACATTCAAACCATGCAAAACACTGGCACAGGGTGCCCAGAGAAGCTGTGGCTGCCCCCGGATCCCTGGAAAAGTCCAAGGCCAGGCTTGGCCAGGTGAGGTTTGAAGCAATCTGGGATAGTGGAAGGTGTCCCTGCCCGTGGCAGGGGATGAAATGGGCTGATCCTTAAGGTCCTTTCTAACCCAAACCATTTTGTGATCTGATGATTCTTAAACACAGATTGTTCTGTTACAACGCCAGCAAATTTAGCCACAATTTTTGTGGAGATCTTTGTCCTGGAAATTTGCAAGTCTGTTCCCTGACCTTCTGAAAACATCCTCATGAAGATCTAAAGTTACCAGCCAAGCCCTCTGATGCTGCCTGAGCTCAGAAAACACTTCCAATTTGATCACTGCTTCCCCGTCTCCATTTGCAAAAGGGGAAGCGATGCCTTTGCTGAGCCATCAAAATTCCCTGGAGAGGCATCTGAGCTGGCAGAGGAACAGTTTTACCTTCCCCTACTCATTTATCCATTGCCAGAGCAGGGGACAAACGCAGAGTGACTGGTTTGGCAGTGCTGCTCACCAGGAGTGTTCACACTGCTGTGCAAAGGAAGGGAGCAAAGGGCTTGGGAGAATTGGGAGAGCAGCTGAAATTGCTACACAGAGTGAAAGAAAACCTACCATTTCCTCCTAAAATGATATATGATGGTTACATCATGGATTCTGTGATGCTGCTTGCTACTAATAATTATTACTGATTGTTTACTCTTCCCTGTGAGGGTGGGCAGTGCCTGGCACAGGGTGCCCAGAGCAGCTGGGGCTGCCCCTGCATCCCTGGCAGTGCCCAGGCCAGCTTGGACATTGGGGCTGGGAGCAGCCTGGCACAGTGGGAGCTGTCCCTGCCCATGGCAGGGGGTGGAAAATGTGATCTTTAAGGYCCATTCCAAACTGTTCAATGATTCCATGATTACCTTTCCCTAGAGATGCTGARAAGAATTGTGACATTCTATATTCTGTTGTGCAACCAAATTTGAAGACATTTTAGAGCTATGTATTAAATGACAAGTCAAAACTCTGCTCCTTTTGCTCATGCAAAACCTTTGCTGATCTCAGTGGGGTTTTTAAAACTAAAATACCTCTCTTATGCAATAGGACCATCCAGAATTACAAATAAATGTATTCTTTCTGAGCTTTTCATATTTTACTTCTTTTCACATTGTTTAAAGGTAAGCTGAGTGCCTTAAATGTGTTTACAAGAGGCAAGGACTAATGAGGATGGAAYATTGAGAGGTGCAAGGCTGGAAAGSACAAGGTAAGGGAGGAGGTGGCTGTGGTACACACATGTACTTCCACTGCTCTCAGCTGATACCTGAGAGCTGAGGTCCTGGGGGACCTGCTGAAGTGACTTAGCTGCTGTAAATGCAATTTTGAGAGCATTCAGTGCAGCTCCTCAGGGCCCTGGGRATGCCAGCAGCCTCTGGAGCCACCTTTCCCTGGAATCCTCCTCAGCAGGGAATTCTGCCCTGCACATCCAAGGTGTTTGAGGTGATGCTGTGTAAAATTCCATCCCAGTGCTGTGAGAACAGCTGAGAAAGAGCAGTGAGAATCCTCAGCCAGGGCTTCTGCTCAGTGCCTGGCAGGGAGCTTGGGTTCCCTGCCCACTGCCCAGCCCCTCCTGGGCTGCACCTGCCTGTCCCTCTGCACCTGTGTGCTCACCTGGGCTTCAGGTGCCTGCCTGGAGGGGCCTGGACCCCCTGTGCTGCTGCCAGACCCTTTGTGAGCTGCAGAAAAAGCTCTGTTTCCTGGCAAAGGGCTGGGGGAATTCCTCAGGTTGTAAGAGATATTATTTTGGGGAAAAATGTAAAAGTTACTTTTACAACACAAAGTGGTTAATGCACCTTCTGTAGCTTCCACTGGTTGCTCACTGTGATGAGTAACCCCCCTCCCTTCTGGGACATAATTATTTCCAGATTTAAGTGCAATCCTTCCACCAGGCAGTGAGGCACAGCATCACCTTCTMCAGCTCCCTGACAGGAGGCTGTAGCAATTTGGGGCCGGTCCCTTCTCCCAGATAACAGGACAACAGGAAATCACCTCAGGTGCCAGGGGAGGTTCAGGCTGGACATCAGGAAGAATTTCTTCATGGAAAGGCTGGTCAAGCATTGGGAAGGCAAATCACCWTCCCTGGAGGTGTTCTAGAAATGACTGGAGGTGGCACTCAGYRCTGTGGTCAGGTTGAGATGATGGTGTTCAGGCAAAGGCTGGACCCTGATCTTAGGGGCTTTGTCCAACCTAAATGATGCTCTGTGGGATTCTGTTTGTGGTCCTTGGTGTCCCTGACACAGGGGCTCCTTCTGAAACAGCCACAGCATCACTCACAATCACTCACAGGGCACAGGAGGGAACATCCTTTACCCTCAGGGACAGGCTGGGCTTTTTCTTTTTCTGGTTTTTTTTCTTTTTTTTTTCCTTTTTTTTTCCTAAGCTCTCTTTGCCACATAACAGTGGACCCAGTGTTTGTACAGGGAAGAGGGAGATGAGCCTTTTGCCTTCACCACTGTGTGTTCCCTGAGCCACCTGTGTGTATCAATGCAGAGGCCACTCACCTGTCACCCTGTGGTGCTGTCCTAAGCWGATGCCAAAAGAAAAYTMCTTYAGTGTTCAGAAACCTTTTCACTGCSACTCCTTTCCTGCTGCAACAAAGCCACTGCTGAAATATGCAGCACTAATAATGGACCACCAATAATGTTTTATTTCCCTCCAGAAAGTTTTCTTTCTCACCCTTCTTTGCAGATGCTTCTTTTTGCCCCCTCTGCCCTCAATTTGTTGTCAGCTCTCAGGGCTTTACTTGTTTAATCAGGAGCCCAAATGCCTCAGAGCAGTGCCTTGACTCCTCAGCTGGCTGTCAAGCTCTGTGAGCAACCACATGGCACTGCAGAAGAAATAAGGAAATCTATATCCTTTTCCCTCACTGGCCAGGCTGCTGACAAATTCTGCCCTGCATTGCAGGTGCAGTTCAATTATTCCAATGAACCCAATCAGAAATAATTARTGAAGACTTTCTAATGCATASTGGGAAGMCCATCCACCAAAACAGGGAGCTTTYCTTYCTTTTGCTGTATTGCCACACTCAGCAGCTTACAGCTCATAAGTTACAAAGCCTTGGTTTACTTGATTYCCAAGTGCTAATCCCTTTTGGTAGGGCAGAGGTGGATACAATGAATGTCASAGGATTATGAGGGCACTGATGGTGCTGTAAGAAGAGCCACAGGCTATGGTTACCCACATTACAGCACTTAAATCACTCCTTGGCTTGTGTTTGTTCATTTTGCCASGGAGCAAGATTTGCCAGGCAGCACCTGTGACCTYTGTGCCCTCTTGTAGCTGCTTGGTGATGGAAGTTCACYGTGGGCAGGTGAGTGACAGGGCACAGCACCTCTCATGTTCTGTGGGTTTGCATTGCAGGGACTCTGCCTTCAGCCACACTCATGGGTCAGCAACCCAGGCAATTAAAAACATCAGCTAAACAGCCTGTAATTGCAATAATTTCCAGGGAAGTGCCAGGCTGTGGCTGATTTCTTGCTGCAGGTGCAGAGAGCTCAGTGTTGAGCCCACACTGCCTGAGTTGATGCTGTGCTGGAGACTCTGTTGGTAAGAGTTCACTGAACTCACTTTGCTCCATTTGCTGTTTTCTGCTTCTCGGCCACAGCTGTCAAATGAACAGATTTGAGAGCGAGTTGTTGCTTTTTTTTTTTTTCCTGTCAGGGAGCAAGAAGATTTTATGAAGGCCTTAAGATCCAAGTAAAAGGTCAATTGGCATAATCAGCAATTTAAGTAATAAAKCTATCATGCTTTCAATTTCATTAGCCAATTAATGATTCCAGCCCCTGGGTTAGAAGTGGCATTTCAGTGTGCAGGGCATGGTGATTCCCAATGGAGCACAGAATCAATGAATTGTTTGGGTTGGAAGGGACCTCAAAGCCCACCCAGTGCCACCCCTGCCATGGCAGGGACAGCTCCCACTGCCCCAGGCTGCTCCAAGCCCCAATGTCCAACCTGGCCTTGGGCACTGCCAGGGATCCAGGGGCAGCCCCAGTTGCTCTGGGCACCCTGTGCCAGGCACTGCCCACCCTCACAGTAAAGATTTTTTCCCCTAATATCCAATCTGAACCTGCTCTCTGTCAGTTTGAAGCCATTCTCCCTACTCCTGTCACTCCAGGGCCTTGCAAATAGTCTCTCTCCATCATCTCTCTCTACATCTTTCTTGTAAGCTCCCTTCAGGTCCTGGAACAGCACAATTTTAATTTACTTTATGGCAAAGATAATTTATAACACAAAACCTCAAAAGGACACAGTGGTTCCTTTGTTCTCCAGGCATCAGTCAACACCCTCCTTTAAATTAGAAAAGTGTGTAATGAAACAGGGGGGWTAAACATCTAATATGGAAATGGACTTTTGTTGGGGTGTTTATTAACTTGCACATTTCTTTGCTTGACATTAATAGAAAGCAGCAGGAAACATATGCTGGCAATACTCTTGGTGACAGTCCAGAACACTGCAGCAGAGAGGGAGGAAGGAGAACATGGACAGAGAGGGAAGGACACATTTCAACAGCAGCAAGAAGCTGCCTCTTGTGGCAGTTCTGCTTTTGTAAATCAAAGCTCATTTGTTTGAAACTGTTTTCTTGAAAGGCACTACTTTGAAGAAGACTGACACCAGATACTGGCCTGTTCTGCCAACAGCTCCCCTGAGAGCCAAATCCCCCAGTTTTACACCAATCATGAGCCTGCTCCCACTGAACACCACATATTGCACAGGTTGGTGACAGTACTTGTCACTGCTTTTTCACCCTGCATTTAAATGTGGCCTAAGCAGATAAGAAGCAAACTGTTTATAGATGCAGCACTGAGAGTGTAATTAACCATCCTGCTTAATGAGGTATTAGTGRGGATGTGCATACAGTGGGCATTCACCTACTTCTCAGTCTTGGCCCTGATCAGGGCTCATCAAACTGAGCTCTCCAGAACAAACAACAGACAATCCCATTAGGAAGTAAAGCTTCAGATATCATTAAAGATCCTGTGTCACACAGGATGGCTACAAGAGGACTGGCAGAGATTTCCTCCTGCACCTGGGTGAGACAGGTCCAACATGGGGCAGCCCTTGGTTCCTAGATTGGAAGGTTTTCTACCTCCCAAAAATTTGGGCATAATTCAAAGAAACTCCAAAGTTCTCCAGCCAAGGAACAACTCCTGACTAGATGGCAGCAGGAACCCTGTGAGTCTGTATTAGGGCTGCTGAAATCTCCTGCTAGAGGCTGGAACTGCACTGAGTTCACACAAAAGCCCCCTTTACTCATCTGAAATCTGTATAAAAATAGTCACATACCTAATGCCACCAGCACCACAACAATGTGTTATTGACAAAATTAATGCGCACACACACAAACAAACAAACAAAAAAATAAAATCCAGGTTTAGGTCAGAGTCCCTTGCACACTGTGTCCAGAAATTTGTACCAAGTGTTTGAACTATGTTCCCTTACTTGCATTCAGTATTTCATTGCTGTTCCACTGAGCTGGGGAACCTGATGATCTCCAGAAATCCCTTTYTGACTTAAATTATTCTTTGCTTCTATGAATTGTTTTGAATTCCATTGAATTGCTCTGAAACATGAAACGAGGTAGATACCTGCTCAGCAAAATGGCAATGTACTCTGTAAAATAAGCCAGCAGGTGTTTKGTCTTCCCTGGGTAAGAGCTATGTTATTTAACACCCTTGTCTTCCTCAATAACAGGTGAACTCATCTGTTTACGGTTGCGTAACATCATTAAAGTTTTAGCTTCTGAAACTTTAAATACAAAGAGATGATGAACTAAATATTTAAGAGAACCTGGGATTAGATTCCTCTGACCTTCACAAACTCCTTCGAGTAATTTATATAAATGAACCTACTTATTATTCATAYAAATAAAATGCATGAGAAAAAAATTAAATCCAGGACCGTTTTCTACAGCTGAGCTCAGAGCTAGTTTGTCCATTAGGCTCATAGCCAGTGCTCCATCMCACTGCCAAGGACACTGTAGGGCCTGAACTGCTTCTAATTGAGTCAAAATTATTTTATTTCTGGTCATTTGAGGGAGCACTGACTCCTGGTGTAAATGTTGGACTTCTTTGTGCTTCAGGGCACTTGAGGTGCACAGGGACAAACCAAGTACCCAAGAATGCATTAAACCCCACTGTGCTTTTTTTCCTAGTCCCAGGTAACACATTGCAGGTATTTTTAATTTCTGAGAGCAGCAAGTGTTAAACAAGCTCCACGTGACCTCACTTGCATTTTAAAGAGGTAACATCAGTAGAAAAAAGCTGTAGAAGCAGCACAGTGCCAGACATGCAGCCTGGGGGGTTGGAGTTGGGGGATCCCTTGTTCTCACCCTCCTCCAGTGCCGTCCATAGAAGACTTTCATCTTTTAGGAGAAAGGTTTCTGTGTCAGCCCTTAGGCTGACAATGACCAAAAAAATAGGTTTGGGATCTTTTCTTTCCCTCACCTGAGTAGAAAGTTAAAGGAGGGGGAGAGGGAGGGAGTGGGAGATGCTCTGGCAGGGCACAAATCAGGATGGGCAGCTATGTCCTGAAATTACCTCAGGGGAAACTTTCCTTTCATGGTCTGCACAAAGATCCCTGAGAGCCCAGACCTTCCAAGCTCTCCTTCTGATGRTGCTTTGGAAATGCCACCATGGAAAACTCTGACTAAAATGGCCCCATGGTGGGCCAGGACAGAGAACCACTTCTCTTTTGTGAACGTGAATCTATTTTAGAGYTGTGCTGACCTTTGCAAGAACCTTCACTTAATATTACCTCAAAGAAAGAGACTGGCTGAGAGAGAGTACTTTCTAGCAAGGATAGAAAGTGGGCAAGGGCCTCAGAAAAGTCATCAACCATTAAACTGAAATGTCACCATAAGCCCATAGGAAATAGCTAAATGAGGTGTTATTATTGGTAACACAGATATTGTAGAMGAAAGATGAAGGAAAGGGAACTCAGCATTTATTTCTGTTAAAAGTGAGGGGTCATCCTTTTCCATCAGTCAGCRGGGAGTTGCTTTTATTTCCACCTCCATTCTATCATTTTTAACATAAAAAATTACAAAGACTACCATTAAAAAAGATTCTGCAAAATTAGCTGCACCTATTCATCATCTTAGGTCTTTAGATGCTGAACAGGATAATTTTTTTTTAGTAGCATACTTTATGTCTCCTTTCCTTTCCATGCCTCACACTCCTCCCAGCAAACCAACCATGCTAAAAGGAGAGATTTAACTCAGTGGGACCGAACAGGCTGTGCTAAAGTGCCTGGTTTTGGGTCTCTGACTATGCCCAATGCTAAATGGGTATTTCTACGAGGCAGCCCAATGTGTCTCAGTCAGTTGTTGCACTTCACAGCTCAGAAATTAAAAAGTGCTGAGCTCACCTTTCCCTTGACTGGCTCAATTTCTGAATGGTGAGTAAATATCTTTACCTTGCTAAGTGGAAGAGATTCCATTTTGTGAAGAAACTGAAAATAAACCTAGATAGGGCYTCTTGAAGTGTCAAGCCCATTTCATGCTGCCTACCTCCAACCAACATTGTATGTAACATTAATTCCAGCTGGCTCTGTTCAAAAACCAGGCATGCAAGGGAGAAAAAGCCCCAGCAGCTGAGGTTGAGAACTGCAAAACTTCACTTATCAGTCCATAAATATATTTTAAARAAGGGATTTAGCAATAGTGACAACTCCTGCTGTTCACTGACCTTCT
Organism: Alauda arvensis; assembly: GCA_902810485.1. Taxonomy (NCBI): domain Eukaryota; kingdom Metazoa; phylum Chordata; class Aves; order Passeriformes; family Alaudidae; genus Alauda; species Alauda arvensis. Next base: position 102,202 of record CADDXX010000353.1, read on the forward strand.
TATGTGTGTCCTTACATGGATGAGGGTTATCCCTCTCCAGCTCTGTTGTGATCCATGCCCTATCCCTGCCCATCCTGCACAGCAGAGGCRTTTTTGTGCCCTCTGAGAAYGTGAGGAATCCCAATGTGCATTTGCATGAGGGAAGAGCAGAGATGAAGTGAGTTCACACGTGTTTCCTCTTTTGGCAGCCACTGAACTACGCATCACTTGACCTGGTGACTTAAGCTGCCTTTTACTGGAATATGTTATGTGCAATTACTGTCAACACAGCAATAAAAAGGTTTCTGGAGTAAGTGGAGAGAAAGGGTTTAGATGTCTCAACTTGATTATTTCTTTTTCCTGTAAAAYGTCTGGCACAATGTGGGACTGCTATGACACAAAGATCAGAGGTTGTTTTGGGGGCTCTGCTCTGTCAAAAARATGAAAGACAAATCAGGGGAGAAGCTCTTCTGAACCTCAGCTTTGTTGCTGTTACAGAGACCAAGAAAAACAATAATCCAGCAGCTCCCCAGTCCCAGCTGGGTGGTTCTTGGTGGATGGGGTCTCATTTTTGGCCAAACCAGCTCTCTGCAGATGGGGTAGGAGAAAAGGATGGGATCCCTGAGGTCCTCCCAGAGGTTGATACMGACAGGGATGTTACCTCAGCCCTTTTGGAGCTGGGAGCCTCTGAATCCATTATCTGAACAAGGATTTAGGGAAGAGACTCCCTGARAATTTGCTCTTTACCTTCCCAAACTCACTGAAGTAAAGTAAGGGAACGAATATACTTTAAACTTCCTTATCTCTCCACATCACAAGTTATAATTGTGGATCTTCTAAATCACCTTAATTCCTTTGCCTGYACAGAGATTGAAAATTGTTAACTGGCAATTATGGTGTCTTTTTAACCTTCTAATTAGGAGGGGAACTGCCACAGGTAAGCRCCAGGTAACATCTGAATGCTCCACATCTTCTGCAGAGCTGAGCCAGTCAAGGAGTCAAACCCCAGAACATTCTTCAGGCTTTCCAAAGTTTAGGGAGTTTGGCTTCAACTGAGAATGGATTTCTTTACACCCAAGTTAAGGACACAGCTCTGAATTAAATCCATCCAAACTCTCTGGCCAGACAGAAGAATTGACACATATATTTGGGTGATTGGTTTTTGGGCTGTATTTTTTTAGGATGGAGGATGACTCACACTGTACAGTAAGTCATGTCTTGTAACTCTCCTGAGAAAAGACTCAATTTTTCAAATTATCCTTGATATCTTTGTGACAACGACAGCGACAGGATTTTGTTGGCACCATTGACTCATTCCTCTTGCATGGGAACAAAGGTTGGGTTGTAACAAAGGCCCTCARGCCCAGATCTTTAAAGGTATTTTTGTTGATTAACTACCCACAGCCATTAGCTTCTTAATTAAAAGGTAAGAAGGCATACTAATGGGAGTTCAGCTGTGGAAACTGTCTCTTTGGATTTTTTTCTTGGGCAAATTAGCTGATATGTCTGAGATGACCAGTCATCCATCATCCAGCATGTGAGGCTATGCTTSTTAAACCTATTGCTACCAAAGCCTATAATCACAGCATATTCTCTGTAATTAAGGCTGTGTCCCAGATCCTCTCCTGTTTTCTAGGATTCAAAGGCACACATTTTTCTGAAACAAAAGCTTTCCACTTGATATCAACATCCTTGATTTCAGCTTCAAAATGGACTTTTTTCTTTTGTAGAAAGTTTGTGTGAAATCATTCCTTCTCTTTAAAAATTCATAGAGTGTGAAACCAGCAAGAGGCAGAGGTTTTACTTCACTGTACCAATTTCAAGCGCTGAGAAACTTCAGTTTTTGCAGTCACAGTCAAAATTCAAATATATTTTACCAAACAGAGCAGTTCTGCTCTGATGGAATGTGGAAAGCTGTTCAAGGCACAGCCATATTTTCATTTTGATCTTTTTGGATTTGATTTGAATTAAATTTTGACTAAAAAAATACAGCAGCCTGAGGAGACATMTTCCCCTGCACTCTGCGGTACTTCCTGAAGGGAGTTTGGAGCCAGATGAGTGTTGGGCTCTGCTCCCAGGTGACAAGTGACAGAATAAGAGAAAATGGCCTCAAGCTGTGCCAGGGGAGGTTCAGGTTGCACATCAGGACAAATGTCTTCCTGGAAAGGGTGCTCAGGCCTTGGCAGGGGCTGCCCAGGGAGGTTTGGAACACCCATCCCTGGAGGTGTCCAAGGAAGGGCTGGAGGTGGCACTGAGTGCTCTGGGCTGGGGACAGGGTGGGCCTGGGGCACAGTTTGATGCTCTTGGAGGTCTTTTCCAACGAAAGGATTCTATRATTCTGTCTCTTCTGGAGCAATTCTGTGCTGCTGATCAAACCACTTCACTGTGCAGACACCTGCAGTGGTGGGATCCAAAGCAAAGCAAGAYTGTGCAGTTGTGTGTCACTGTCAGTGACAAGGACTGAGCACACAATCAGCTCTCCTTCTACAAATACAGCACCAGAGGGCACCTCTCCTGTGAGGAAAGGCTGAGAAAGYTGGGGCTGCTCAGACTGAAGAAAAKACTTTAGAGCCCCTATAGGGCCTAAAGGGGCTCCAAGAGAGCTGGRGAGGGATTTTTCACATGCAGTGACAGGACAAGGGGGAATGGATTCAGACTGACAGAGGGCAGGGATGGATGGGTTATTGGGAAGAAATTCTTCCCTGTGAGGGTGGTGARRKCTGRGCACAGGTTGCCCAAGAKGTTGTGGACTCCCCACCCCTGGAACTGAAAGCTCTGTGGGGCTCTGAGTAATCTGATCTAGGGGAAGATTCCCTGMCCATGGMAGGGRTTTGGAACAAGATGATCTTTAAGGTACTYCCAACCCAAATCATTCCAGAACTTTAACACACGCTTCTCCATGTATGGATTGCTCAGTCTGGCACAGAAGAGCCACCTTCAGTCCCCTTGAACAGGTGAAGCTCCTTGGAAGCCTGAGAGCCTTTCTGTTCCAACACCCAGCTCAGATTCTCTTCTCTTCTCTCTGCTGAATCTTTCAGGTAAGTGGGAGTAAAAAGGCAGTAAAATTGCAGTCATATGTCAGCAGACAAGATTGAACACACACTGAGTGCAGACTTGATGAATAAGAAGGTGGTGTTTTAATAGTCAAATTTCAGAATATAATGGCTCTTGAAAATAGATTGCTTGGAATATTTTCTCTACTTAGAAGTGCTACGACTTAGCTGTGCACTTAAGTAAAAGCAGAACTTTGGGACACCTTTAAACTGAGGGATTGCTATGGGTTAGAAAAGCTGACAGGGAAAGGGGTGCCTCAAAACTAAAATGTGGTGCCACCAGACAAAATAAATGGCAGGGCATAAATAAAAAAAACTACAAGAGTTACCTTTTGAAAGAACCTTTTGAAAAGCTCAGGTTGCTGCTGCATTTCCAGAACTCAGGATTTGTCCATTTAAGATGGTCARACCCAAGATTTGGAAGTGTCTGTGTGTCTGTGTTTGTGAATTGAAGAACAATTAAGTTCAGCAGGTCCACACTGAGAAGTGGGAGAGGCACAGAGCATTTCAGCCCCAAGTTCATATCTGGATGGCTTTGGCTGGCTRTGGAAATTTTCTGCAGTGTGTGACAGGCAAAGCTGGGAGGCAGGGAACAAGATTTAAAGGGGGGGAGAGAAAACAGCTGCATCTCTGCAGGTCAAAGGCTTCCCCTGGGAGRGGGGAGTCCTGTGCTCACTCAGAACCTGCCTGAGGGCAGACAATGCATCTTTTCCTGTGACTGCATGCCACAAAATGTGCAAGTTGTCCTCAGGGCAGAGCCACTGCATGGATGGCACTGACACCACAACAGCATTGCTCCTCTAGAAGAGGCACCAGGCTGGGCACTGTGTTTCCAGAGTGCCACGTCCCAGACACAGCTCAGTGCCCTCCAGGGTGCCTCTCYTGAAACTGTAAACTCCTCCAAACAGGTCAGAAAATAAGAATTTTGCATGTTCTCCTGCAGCATTTAGTGCCAAGAGCCTTCTCTGCTATCCTGCTTCTCGGGGCACACAGCCTGAATTATCCCCAGGAGATTTTCTGCTTGTGTTTGGCACGTTTATTTTGATGGTGAAGAGCGAGACCAACGTGACTCCTCTCAGAGGCAAAGGGACCTGAACAGATTTCCTCTCAGCGCCCTGTGTCTCTTCCCATGTGACTGGGAGCCCTTTGATCAGCAATATTCTGTTAATAATTTATGTTAGCACTGTGCCTTGGATCCATAAGCTGACAGACCAGTGGCACTCCTGTCAGAACAGGAATACTAATGCAGTGCACCCACAACTGYTCTTCACTGGAAAACGGTGTCACATGAGACACAGCTTCTTCAGGGGCYAAACTTCATCTTCTTTATTTTGGGTCCTCRCAGGGCAGCTCCTGAAGCTGCTCGTGCAATGAACTCTTAGCATGTTTGTTGCCTGCTTGGGCCACTCACAACAAAAACTGGAACAATGCATGTCAATTTAAAAAAAATGCCAAATGCTGCTGGAGGTCTTGGGAATAGTGGTATAATGAAAGAGGCAAAAATTGTGTTCAGTACCTCAGATTTCTCATTTTGTTTCCCAGGGGGGTAAATTTTCTTTTCTCCTCCTTTTTTTGGCTGACACACTGGTAGAAGCCCTTATTATTTTTTATTTTTTATTTATTATTTGCCAAAATCACCTCCAGTTCTGCTTCAGCTTTCCTGATCCCATCCCTACATATTTGGCCAGCATCCCTAAAATATTCCCAGGACACACACCCCTGGTTCCACTGCCTGTAGAGCCTCTTCATCCTCGGTGAAGGAGCCCAGCCCCTCCTGCTTTTCCAGCTCCAAGGGAAAATGTGGTCTCTCATCAAATTAATTTCCCTGCCTCTATTAATACTGGCCCTGAAGAMAGATGTTGGCAAAGAGAAGAGGCTGCTGCAAGGTAGTCCCTGGAAGTGGGAGGGCTTGTCAAGCTTCTTGGGCTCTCCAATATAATACTTGAACTTTTTTATTGATTTGAGAAAAATTTGAGGGAGTTAAGTGCATTCCCAGAGCTAATTGAACCTATATTTCTTCACAGATACGTGAGTCAGAGCATCTGAGTCTGTACTGCCAAATATAGCGACGGTGCTCCATCAAAAGATGGATGCTGGAGCACAACAGCACACATCCCAAAGTCTTGCTTTAATTAACCATTCAGAGAAATGATAGAAAGGGCTGTTTTCCATGTATCTGTGGAAGAAGTGCTGTGTATTTTAACAGGAATGGCAGCAAGACTGATGAGGCAGAGAGGAAAGCCAGGGGTGAGCAGAGCAGTGATTCTCTGCCTGGTTTGTGGGATCACAGAATGTTAGAGGGTTAGGAAAGGACCTTAAAGATCCTCTTGCCCCAACCCCTCTGCCATGGGACACCTTCCACCGTTCCAACCTGGCTTTGAACACTGCCAGGCTTGAGGCATCCACAGCCTCCCCAGCCAAACTATTCCAGTGCCTTATCACCCTCACAGTAAAAAAATTAAAAAATGTTCCCCACTGAATTTATTTATCCGATCTCCTGCAATAATTCCCCATTCCCAGGYTGCCTCCAGCACTCCTGGAATTTGTATCTCTCCCCTGTGGGGATGCCCAAACGCAATCCCCTGTACCCATAGGAGCATTTAAAACCCATGAGGATCGCAGAGATTAGAATTACAGCAAGCAAATCTTGCTAAATACCCACCTTTGGAGAAATACAAAAATATCTGTCAGTGGATACACCCTTAAGKGCAGTTTTACATCGAAACACACAGGGAAAATTAAAAGAAAACCCTCTRGTTTTGATCAGAAATYCAAAMAACGGGATAAATCSAAGGTACATTTTTCTCTATTAACCAGGGGCAAAGGGCTTTCTGCAGATATAGAACCCACCCCAAAGTGGCGCACATGGTGCCGGGCACCCGGGGAAGTGCGGGGGGGAAGGAGAGGAGGAGGAAGAGGAGAGAAAGGAGGAAGAAAAGGAGGAAGAAAAGGAGGAGGAGGATGAAGAGGAGGATGAAGAGGAGGAGGACGCGGGAAGCGCTCCGTGAGGGTCGTGAGAGCCGTGAGAGCCGCCAGGGGGCGCCGCTCGCTCTCGGGACGCGGGGAGCGCGGGGATTGGGTGGGGCCCGCGCGCGCGGGGCGCTGATTGGCCGGCGCGGGCCGGGCCGGGCGCGCGGCGCCGCTTCTTAACGCGCGTCGCGGGGCGGCGGGAGCGCTGAGCGGCGGCGGGGCCGTGCCACTGTCACTGTCACTGTCGCGACATGAGCGAGGTGAGCCGGGCTGCGCTGCGCTGGGCTCAGCGGGGCGGGGGGATTGCCGGCCACGGGACCCTCCGAGGGGCAATGTCACCTTCGCCTCTCCGGGGAGGGAGAGGCGCATCCCGGGCTGGGAACGCGGGGAAGCTCCAAGGGTCTCAGCATCTCTTAAATCCTGATAAGCGCATCCACACAGGTGTGTGTGTGCTTGCAGAGCATAAAGCAGGGTGGTGTTCTTGTCCTTTGAAGGATCGGGCGTTTCGATGGGGATTCCTGCTTTAAAATCCCCGATAATTTCTCGTATCTACCCAGCGCTTTCCTGTGTAGAAAGGAGGATTCGGCAAGTTGTGGGAAAGTTGCCTGCTAGAGCTCATGGAAAAAAMCGCCTTATTTGTGGCTGGGTACTGATGTAAACTTTGTAAATAGTGYCCTAAGAAGGATTACAGTCAAGGGGAAAAAATGTAAATAGTGCCAAACATGTAACCCTTGAAATTTTGCACTTGAGGGCTTTTTTTCCTTGCCTTTTTTTTTTTTAATTTTTACTCTGTAGTGGAAAAGTTCAAACTAGAATTTTTGTAGTTAAATGCATTGTTAGAACGACTTGTTAGGCTCAGCTGAGAGATCCCACATTCTCTAGTGCAGCCCATTCTTTGGGAATCAGCAGAGGTACCTGTAACTACGCCTTAGCCAGCTCCTATTTTTGGAGGCTGTTTGTTACAAAACACCTGCTACTCCATTAACAAATGGGATTTTGCTTTTTATAGAAGCAAAATTGAGAGTGGCACCGGCTAAGCTGTGACTGTTTGCTGTGCAGGTGTTACACTCAGCTGTGGTCTCCCATGAGGTGTGAGCTGGAGATGAAAAGCAGGAGCAGCCTGGTGTGTGGTGCAGGGATTTGTGAGGAGCAGCTCGCACTTTGGCTTTCAGGTCATGCCAGGTGGGGAGAGCAGAGGGATTCCTCAGCGCTGCTGCCTGCAGGGATCAGGCACAGGGATCTGTTCATGGCCACTCCTCTGCTGCTGCCTGTGTTTCTATGACCTGGCTGGAGCTCAGTGTGGGTTTGGGGTTTTGTTGCTTTTCTTTTTTTGTTTCAGCCACTGTGACTTTGCTGCCCAGGCTGGCAGAAGTGTGCTGTGAGATGCAGCAGCACARTTCCACTCTTTAAATTTATAATTTGGGGGGAAATCTTATGGAGAGCAATAATGTTTGGATGCTGCTGCTGTACTTACTATAACTATACAAGGCATTCTTGTCACAGCTTTGTGCTGGGTTGTATTTGCTCAGGAATCACCTTTCATAATTTGAATTAACACTGATTGCCTTTTGGGTTTATAGAGACACAGTGAAGATAAAGATCCTCCCTGCTACCAGCWCAGGGGTTCTTTATTCACAGTGCATTTGTTTGTGCCTGACAGAGCTGTATTCCTGGCAAACCCCTGGAGCTGGSAGATGTTTCCCTGGTGCAGAGCTGTGTCCTGTGCCTGTGACACTGAGCACTGCACTCGGTGTATTTGGTGCTGCTGTCATTCCCCTGACAAAACTGGGGAGTTGATCACTCACAGCTCCAATGAAGAAAAGCCTCCCTGCTGTTCCTTGCTGTCAGCTCTTCCCCAAAAGGCAGAGGAGAGTGACTACACCACCCCAAACCACCTCACTGCAAAAGATTCTTGTTAAAAAATGAGGCAAAAAAACCCTGAGCAGAAGGGAAGCTCTTAGATAACTGTTTGATGTTGGGGGGGTCTCAGTGGTTTTAACTTGCAATGCTGCAATTGAAAGATATTTTTATTTTTGGCTTAATCTGCTAAAAAAAAAAATCTGTGGATGGGGTGATTGAAAAGAGGCTCAATTAGAGCCCTCAAAAGATTATCCCACATACAAGAGTGTTGGGAGGGTGGGAAGGGTTTTTTTTTTTTTGTTTGTTTGTTTGGGTTTTTTGTTTGTTTGTTATCAATTGTCTGGATTTGAGCAGTGCTGGAAATGCGGTCGCAGAAATCTCTGAAAAGAGCTTTCATCCCTCTGAGTTATTTACTGAGACTTTGCATGAATTCTCACTTTACTGCTTCAAGCAAAATTAACTTCTTTCCTGAGAGCAGGGTGATTTATGAGTGTGGTGAGGCACTTCAACAGGTTGTGCAGAGAGCCTGTGGCTGCTCCTGGATCCCTGGAAGTGTTCAGGGACAGGTTGGAKGCWGCTCTGAGCAACCTGTGAAAGCAGGAGGTGTCCCTGCCCATGGCAAGGGSTGGAACAAGATGATCCTTAAGGTYCCTTCTAACCCAAACCATTCTGGGATCACCAGTCTCCTGGTAGAAAAAGCTGAAAAAGAAGCATTCATTCATCTGACTGTAGTACTTTATTTTCTAGCAGCTAGCTTATATTTTCTTCAGGGAGGATAAGGACCTTTTCTATGGGAAGAACACTACACTCCTTTCTCTGCACTGTTTGTTTGAAAATCTGTTTAATGAGTTCCTTCTGCTGGGCAGAAGTGGTCAGTGGGAATGTGAGGTCTAAGAGTTGACCTGATGGCTTTGTAAATTGKGATTTATGCTTCCTGCTGCCTGGTGTAGTGGCAGGCAGGTCCCTTAGCTGGATGGGAATTCCTTGGGAATGTCAGTGTACATTGAAATGCATTTTTAGCTCTGAAAGTCTGTCCTCACGTAACTGAGGAGCCTTTTCTGTAGGTCTGTGGCTCTTTGTTGATTTTAATGAGCCTGGAGAGGAGAGCTGTGCTGAAAAACATCAGCTGCTGTCAATGAGCAGCCATGAGATGYAGCCTGGCTTCCATTTAAGATCTCCAGTCACACAGGCTGAACTGGGAGAAGAGATCTTGTGTTAATGGGCCCACAGACCAATGCCAAATTTTTATTCACAGTCAGCAGCTGTACCAGTGAGCCTCTAGACTCACATCTGGCATAAACTCAATTCACCACAGGGAATCCTGCCATCTCATCAGGCATTTACCTATCCTGACATGTTGCAGGTGATGTTGGGTCGTGGTGTTCCCCTGCCACCAGGGTTCACAAGAAGCTTTCCATCACACAGACGTTTTTATGTTCACTCCTGCCTTCTGTGTGGAATGTTCGTGGTTGTCATCRGGAATCAGGTCTGGGCTTAGGAAGGAGAACACTTAAATAATGTGGTTTTACAGCCCTGGGTGCTGTTCCAGTGGCTTAGGGATGAGGAGATTGCCTTTTATTTCCTGCTGATTTTTAAAGAGTCAGAGTGGTGTTGCTGGTTTAGGGTACGAGCTCAGCTTTAATATGAGTTATTTAGGGTCTGACTTTAGGAGAGCCATTGGGGAAATCTCTTTCTGATTGCCTGAGGCACTTGTGATTGAAGAACATGCATTGGAAGAGCCTCGTGCAATGTGAGTGAAGTGCAGCACTGATTGGCAGGGTGCTGATGTGCACCCCTTGAGTGGTGTGTRCTTTGAGGCAGCAGCTTTTTATGTTTGAGAATCAGCCTAGTTACCAGACAGCAGCAAGAATATTCTGGCTTTCCTTTGGAAATACGTGTCAAGCAACCAGGCACACGAAATTCAGAGAGCTGTTAGGGGTCTGACTCTCTTGGTTGGGAAGTGAAGAGCTGGGGACTTGATCTCTGTGCAAATGCAGAGTTTTTGGGCAGTTTTTGAAAGCAAAGAACACCAAATCTTGCTTCTTTGAGCTACAAGATCWTTCCTTTTGCCTTAGGTTGGTTTTGGAATCCTGTAGCCACTGCTGTGCCCACCTTCAAAAGGATCATGGAGGGTGTTTGTGTGTCCTGTAACTGGGAGGTGCAGGGCATTCCTGGGGRATGAGCTGTCCTGGTGGGTGTGCTCATGGACACAGCTCTGCTCTGCAGCCTGGACAGCTCAATCTCTGCTTTGGATCACTGGGAGGTGTCCAAGCAGCCAGCTCAGCAAAGATGCAGGCTGACATAGGATAACTCTGGGGTCAAAGATGTTCTTCTGAAAAAGGAGCTGCACCAGTGCTTGAGGTGTGTCTGTAAGACAGCCATCAGCAAGGCAGCCTCTGCTTTCCAAACAAGGGATACCCCATGCTTTGGGCATGGCCCACAGCAGGCAGACTTTGGAGAGAGTCTCCTTTTCCCTCAGAGTTGAGGGAGAACCTGAAACATGTCCCCATCCCTCTGGATGGGTGTGCTCAGCAGGAAGCTGTTGGAGAAGGACAGGCAATGTGTGACGTGTTTAGGTGTAAGTGGAGGTTTGTGGTTGAAACTGTGGCTGCTTCAGGTGGTTAAAATGGKAAAACTGGGCTTCTTTCCTGGGTTGTTCTCCTCAATTCCCTTTAAACCATTCCACTGAAATAGTGTTTAGCATCTTGGAACCACATGAACACAAGTGAGGATTATACAACCATAATCCTGGTTGCACTAAATCAAAGAATTGGTGTTTCTAAGGGAAGAACACACCATATTTGTTTAGCCCAGCTCCTGTTCTCTGCTTTGGTGCTTCTGGTCCTGCTGGGTGTCTGAGCCAGCTCCTCACCTTGGGGGGGACCCTTCTGGTTCCATTTTTCAGATATTGCCACGACCCCAATTGTTAATTATTTGCCTCATTATAGCCACAGCAGGTACAGAAACTGTGCAGCTCTAAAAACCCCAGCAAGAGCATGGCAGAGTGGAGGAAGAAACTGTGCAGCTGTTACAGGATGGGGGTGGGATCGATAAGCACATGGAACATCAGTTTTTAATTTTAACTCACATCTATTTATTAGCTGAGTGGTAAATTGCAGCTCAAAAGAGGAGGAAGAAGGGAGAACAATAAGTTTTACATCTGTCACTTTGCCTACTCCTTCCATCAGTGTGGTTTCAGTGGGATCAAGCATCTTCTAAAATAGCACTTAGAAGTGATGTTGGAAATTGATCCTAACTTGATGGCACTGGCAGAAGCTCACGGGTTTTCTTGCCATGTATAAAATGCCAACAGATTCAGGCAACATACCCTGAAAAAGGACATTTAGCTTTAATAGTGTGCTTCAATATCATGTTTCCTTGTAAAAGAATAACTTACTCCAACTTTCATGCTGCAGGACTTGACAATACAATGTAATTTCAGGTTGCAGAGGAGTATTAGTTTCTAGTCCAATATCCCTAAATTTGTAATGAATTGGCAAGCTTATAGGAGTCATCATCCAACAGTTATTACTTTATCTAGATCATGCTGCTGATGAAATGGGGTGTAAAGTAGCAGTTCACTTCAGCAGGAATATGGTGACATATCCATTAAAGGCTTCTGGGTGTTTTATGGTTGTGGGGGTTTTTCTGTTTCGATTTTTTTTGTTTGTTTGTTTTAATTTGAATAAAATATTCGATTTCCAAACTGCCATTTGCTCTTGTCTCTCTCAGTCTTTTGTAGGGATGGCTTGGAAAATGTGCTTGCATGTTTTGCCTCTTTAACTCTGCTGTGGAAGAGCTTGTAACAGAGTGGGCTAAACACTGGGAATGTCAATCCTGAGACATCCCCTTGGCTCAAGAGGATGGGGGAAAGCAGCAGGGGAAAGCAATGCCTTCCTTCAGCCTCTCACTTGTAAGAGAACCCTGAATTCCCTGAGCCATGTACCACATTCTCTGCAAGGCACAGGATCTTCTCATGAAGATGAAAAACATCTATTCCTCCTCTTTCTAAGGAAAGTTCTTCTGTTTCTTCAGTTGTTTGGCTATTTGGTTTCTAAATAAATAAAAAAAGTTAGATACCTATAAACGAGGTCAAATAAAATAATCCCTTTTTAATTTTGTCCTCTAATTTTAATTCAGAAAACCAATCTAGTTCTCTTATAAAAAGGGGTGGAGGRCAGACTATATACATTTGTCTTCTTAGGAAAATAAATGACAAGCAACAKCAAGGGAAATCASTYGTGAAACATTATAAATGACAGGATTTGGGAATACAGTTTATCCCCACTCTCCCTGTCTGCTTCCTCAGAGACCACACTAAGTCTCCTTAGAGGTAAATTGTGAAGTGTCACACAGAGCAGGWCTTTGGCTGGTGCTGCCTCATCTCATCAGTTCATTCCAAGAGGGATAAAGCCTTATTTAGGCACTAACATGGAATTTGGAGGGAGAAGCACAAGTTTAGTCAGAGAAGAAATGAAAATTGTCTGCCTGCATGACTTGAATATTAGTTACAGCTGAACTGGCTTTCCTCTGAAAGCAAAAAGTATTACTTTACAGRCCCTGAATATTCTTGCATTATCACCTTGGCCATGAAATCACCTAAGACATGAAATATGACCTTAACCAGTGGTGTAGCTGACACTGTGAGTGCTGTAACAGTAGACAGGATGATGTTAGAGAGCTCTTTTGTGAGAGATGAAAGTGAGAAACAAAAGGAAAAAGAAGRAAGTAAAAAACMTTGCAAAAAATCTGTGTCCTTCTGTCTGACCTTGGAGACCTCAGAGATCCCTGGACTGAGACAAAGAGCTGGTGACAAGGGTGGCACCAGGCAGGAGGGCATCAGACCTTGGAAACACAGCYTCTAGCTCTGCCAAAAAGCTTGGAGGTGTGTATTTAATGTCTTTAACATTGAGTCTGAGTATCCAAATGCCTGACAGAAAGATCAAGCTTTTCCTCCAGCCTTTGTCACCAGCCTTTCCGGGTGTTCTTGGCTGGCAGCTGGATTTTGGGTGGGTTGTGGGGCCACAGCTATGGAGTGGTGCCAGCAGAAGTGGAAAGCTGCAGCAGTAGAACCAGAGAAGCCAGAAATGCAGTCAAGTTATGATTGTTTAAACTTGGCAGGAGTGAGCAGGGCTGTGGGAGGTTGTGTTGGATCACTGCACAACAGGGGTCTCCAAAAAGTGAGAGATCCCTTTGGGGGTCCTGGCTGGCTGCACACACTGGTGTGGATGGACTTGCAGGGATTTTGGGTGCACCTTTCTGGGAATGATGGAGCACAGTTTAGAAATCCCACGCCAGCACTGACCAGGACTGACCCTGGAAATAGGACAAACCCATGTCCTGCAAAATCAGCTTGACAAGAGTTTGCAGGCTCTTCTGGAGTGAAYTGGRGTGGAAGAGATCTTAAAAGATGACTTAGGGTCTGCACAGCTTCAGAATCCCTGGGCAGAGTGTTGGGAAGCTGACATTTTACTTCATAATGCAATGCACAGTGAGCATTGCTGATATCTGGGGATGCTTTTTCCATGTGTCCACTGTGGCCAACAAAATCAGCCTTGTTACCCAGCAGCTACCATGATCTCAACAGCCTTTTCCCCAAAATGCAGGTGTGTAACAGCAGATGAAGCAAAAATTAATAGATCTGAGGACATAAGGGATTCCTTGAGGATTTTGGTGATATTAGACCTTTTCCTTGTGACACATAAAGGAAGGAAGGACATAAAGGAAGACCAGTGATTTTTGAGAATGGTTTTCACAGACATTTCMCATGCATTTTCCCATGAAATGTTTGCCTCACCAGGTAATAGGGTGAGGTTGGCTCGACCAGGTGAGTGTTAGGGTATAATGCCTAGATAAATATGAAAGCACATTTTAAAAAGCTGAAGTCCAAATTTAGGTGAGAGATACAGAGGCAGAAAAATAATCCTCAGAAAAATCACAAGTGTGTTCTTCATTTGAATTTAGTGACTTTCATTCTCTAGCTTTAATGTTTCAAGAAATGGGGTTCTTTTTTCTATTGGGGATCTTTCTCTTTTTTTCCCTTGGAGGAAACAGGCTTCTCTTTGCAATAACCAGCATTAAATTACTCTTGTATTAAAATTACTGAACACTCTGCAGGTTGACTCTAAAGCACCTAGTTTTAACACTAATGGAAATGCTCTGATGAATGACTTTTATTTGAACTTTATAKTGTAGTGTTCCAGGAAGAAATCTGAATGACACGAAAATCTGTTTCTTGGAATTCCAAAGGAGTACTTATAAAACATGAGGTCGAGGGAGGCAGAAGATTAAACTGCCAGAAATTAGAAGCATTAAGTTGATGGGAAGGGAGGAGGAGGAAGGATGGCTGGGCAGGCAGATGACATGTGGGGGGAGAATGAGCCATGTGGCTTCATGGCTGCTTCACACATATCACTGCTCCAGTCAGAGCTGACAGATACACACCCCTGGAAGAGAGCAAACATATTGTTGGCTTGGCACACTTGAGAGTGCATGTGCCAGCACACATGTGCTGCAGTTTAAGCAGGGCAGCCAAATGCCTAAGGCAGGCCAGCTTGATGCCAATTTTAATKTGCCAGTCAGACTTGGCTAGTTATCACTTCTTTCCTTCAGCATGTTTTGCAAGCTACTGGAGAGCACTAACACCCAAAGAAAGCTGAATGAACATCTCAGGATAGATGACAGGAGATCCTCTCTTTCTCACAGGGCTTTTATTCTGAGCTTTGCTTTGTATTCCTTGCGTGGATCAAAAGCTTTGTGTGCTTCCACCCTGGAATTGGGCTTAGGGGATGGATCTGCAGGTGTGGGAACATGGGTAGCAAAGGTTCTACCTTGATGCTGTGCATTGCAGAGAATACAAATTGCAAATTACCTGAATCCTATCAATAGCTTTTGCAGTCATGCCATGTAAGTCTTGAATAGATGTTTTTGTGTGACTGCAGTGTGTCAGGCAGCACAGCTGGATCTRAATCTGCTTTCTGCATGGGACTTCTGAGGAACCTGTTTTCTCTCTAGTCATGGGATAAGTATGGGAGACTRTTACCAAAATGCATGACTTTTCTTGTAGGAGCACCTAAGGGCCCTTTTTAATGCCATTGCAGGATGTTTTGCCGTGTTCATGTGTGAATGAGGAGGTGTAAATGTTCAGATAGGAAATATTTTTTCTTTTGCTTCGTAACACAAGGCACAAAGTACAGAATGGAGCCTGGTTCATAACGTGAGRCTGAAGACAGAGGAAATGAAAGAGGACTACATGGAGAAACTTGCAAGTTTTCAYTGGACTTGCATTGGAAAACACAGTTTATAGAATTACAGAATGGTTTGGGTTGGAAAGGACTTTAAAGATGTTCTCAGTCCAACCCTGCCATGGGCAGGGATGCTTCCACTGTCCCAGGTTGCTCCAAGCCCCAATGCCCAGCCTGGCTTTGGACACTTCCAGGGATCCAGGGGCAGCCACAGCTTCTCTGCCCAGCCTGTGCCAGGGCCTCCCCACTCTCACAGGGACAGATTTTTAGTCTTAGGGCAGGTACCTGCTCTGTTGCTGCTGGGGCCAGGGAACCTGGGAACTTTTACAGCTTTTCTGTGAAAATTGCTTTCTTATCTTCTCTGCTGCTGTTAGCAATGAAATGGATCACAGCAACAGTTTCCCCAAGCTAGCTGCAGGATCCTCAAGAGTTTCTGATTTGTGGAAATCCCSATTTTCTGTCCATCTCTTGGACAGAGGCAGTGACCTGACTTGTCTTCTGCTTGCTACATGTGAGCTTATTTGCTCACATTTGCTGTCCCTGATTCCTGGCCGTCAAGGTGCCCTTGTGCCTCACCCTGCCCATTTTCCTTTCACTGTGGCAGGGTTGTTTCTAATCCTTTGGCTGTGGTTTTTCCTCCCAGTGCCAAGAGCTCTGCTCTGAACCACATCCCCCCCCTAAACAAAGCAGCTCCCCTAAAGCTCTCAGCGGCTCATTCCTGATCCAGATTGCAACAATGCTGGACAAATCCTCTGCTGAGCCGTGCCCCATGTCAAGGGCAGCTCCAGCAGCCCATCCCAGGTCCCCCTGGCAGGGATGAGCCTGGGGTGCCAGGTTTGTGTCATCCCCCTGAGCAAGGCTGTGCTGCCAAGGCTGCAGCACACGCACAGTCCAGTGGTTCCCTGCCTCTGGAATCACCCTGGAGAAGTTCCTGTCACCCCAGAGATGGCTGGGGGGCTGCTCTGAGTCGCTCCCTGTGACCAGACAGTCTGGAGCCCTGGAGTAAGTGATGCAGAAACATCCCTGCCACTTGGCCTTGCTCTTGTCTTGAAAATCAAAGGCTTTGCCCGAGGCTGAAGGCAGAAAGTTCCTTTGCAYGGTGGCTTGAAACTGCCATAATTAATATTTTTGGAAAATCCTGGCTGGCCCAGTTACTAGAGCAGTCTAACTGACTGTGATAATACCTGTTTACATCTGAAATAGCAGAGGAATAAGGAGAGTTTTGTCGGTTTTTTTATTTGATTGTACAACTGGAAGTAAAAACATGCCAACAGAAAATAAAAACAATCCCCAGAATTTTTTGCAGTCTGGGAAGAAGCAGCCTGTTTTAATAATGATAGCCAATATGATCAGAGATGAAGCAATTTGTCAGCGCTGATTTTTGCTGTGACTTATCCAAGCTGTCCCTTGAAGACAACCTCTAACTCAATTACAGCTGGGTTTAGAGCTCAGCAAATTGCATTACCCAAAACTTCAGAAGGGCTTGGAGGAATGAAATATAAAGTAATTTTTTTTGCTGCAAACCCACCATCCATAATCAGTTATATTATGCCTAGGCAAGGACTCTGACCCCTTAATTGGTTTAGGACACTCTTCCTATCTGGGAATGCTGATATGAGAGGATATCCAGGATATTGTCTGTATCCAAATGCTCTTCCCAGATCCCCAAGGTCCTCTTGTTCCTAATCAGGTGYCCTGCCTGTATTTCCCACACAGGGGACCAAGGCTGATAATTTAGGTTGCCCTGGTACAACTGTGGACCAGGGACATCAACTACAGGACTGAGATGATCAACAGAAACAGTTGAAATATGTATTTCTTTTTTTAGCTGGATTGTTTCARTGATTGTTTTCAACATAGCTCTGCTGGAGAGTTATTTTTAACTTGAATAATGTTAGTGCTCCTATTTTCTGTGTGACCTTGCAGACAATTGTTTCCAAAGAAATGAGGCCTTGGGGATGGGAAGGTGTGGCTGGATTGGGTTCTGATGGGAAGTAGGAGTTTTTAAGGCAGGTTTCCTGCCCAAAAATGCCCTTTTTGAAACTGTAATGCCAGGTCTCATGTTACCAATAGATAAGAAATAATAGGAGAAAAAAACAGAAGAAACCACCTTTAAGAACCACAATCAGTTTTTACTAGCTTAATCAATTTTTGTGTAATTGAAATATTCCTCTTGGGTCACCTTGGAGATGGGTAAGGAGGAGACCTCAGTGTCACTTGGATGTGGGCTGTATCACCCATGTCCAAATGAGAACTGAGGTCACTTTTTGGCAAATGAGAAGGTTTTCTGGTAGTTGATTTTACTCTCTTTGCCCTTTGCTAAACAAAACCCAAGACACAATTTAGGGAAATTCCRCAGTACCACACTGAGGTTCCAATTCCACTCATAAAAGTAATTCTGCTGAGTTGAAGACAACTCCTTGCCCACGTCTGAGTTAGCCCTGTAAATCAACCATGCTGGATCAAATCTTCCATTTCCTGCTGGAAATAAAAAAAGGATTACTTCTCATGGCTGGCATGGTAATTAACAGGATTTGGGAAATACATTCTTGCAGCTGCTTTCAAAATTAACTTCAAAGATTCCATTAATCCCTGCCTCTGAAAAAAAAAAAAAAAACAAACCCCAAACTAAAAATTGTGATTACAATGTCTTTGGAGAAATAATGTTTTAATTCAAAATATGCTAATAACCTAAATATTAAACAAGCTACTGTTTGTGCTAATTACGTTGATTACATTTGGTGTTGGTGTAAATATTCAGTTTAGAACATTGTATGGAATCTGAATACAAAATCAGCAGGTTCTCACTGTGCTGATTTATAAATTACAGCCCAGCATCGGCAGAAGTGGGGCACAGCTWAAGTTCTTTTCTGTGCTGTTAGAATATATAAAATCAGCACTGTAAGTAAGTTCCTCAATCCCAGACA
>CADDXX010000353.1:121454-137433 GCA_902810485.1 Alauda arvensis
GAGGAGCATGCAGGGAGGAGGGGATGCATAGGTGAGGAGGTATAAGTTGATAAATAATTTTTCTCTCTGCCAGGCTGCTCAGGAAATGCRGTCTGCAGTTTCTCACAATGACGTGTAAGACAGAAGTAACAGACACATTATCAGCTTTATCCATCATCCCAACAAAATCTTGGCTAGGTGTTCTGTTCCTGGTGCAATTCCTTTAAATGTGGCCTTTGAAGGACACTTTCAGCTCATAAATATTCAGTAGCACATCTATAAAAATGCACGGAGGAGTGGAGGAACTTGTAAAGGAGGCACAAGCAGACGAGTGAGGAAGCTTTATTTCTGTAGTGTCTTGTGCAATTTTTGTTGCTTTATCCAAGCTTCCATCAGGGGTTCTTCAGCTCTGTCTGCAGATGTTCTGTAGGTGACTGATGAGAGTGAACCTCTACGTCACAGAGTTGGTTTGGGATTTGCCATCTGTGCTGCAGACCAGTTTGGAGAAGAAATAATTAGAAGGAAATGAGTGAAATGATAGAAGTTGTGCCTGGCTCTCCAGCAGTGTGCTTTATCTCTCCCAGCTGTTCATTTCCATGCTTTCTGATATACAATTCCAAAAAATACACTGGTGCTAAAATTCCAGTTCCATTACTTAGAGGCCAGGATTCCCTTGCAGCTTCAGCAACCAAAATCTTTTTGTCACAGCAACATAATTTTCCCTGCTCTTAATTTTCATTTTAAGCATTGTGATTTACTTTATCCATTTCTAAACCAAATTATTACTGTGTTGTGGCTAAGAGAAATGCTTTTCACACGTCAGGGTGTGAAATGCTGAGTGCCATGGTTTCAGGTTGGTACATGAYGTTAGAAAGAGGCAGTGACACAGAAATCTCCAGTGAAGGAGAACTCAACCTAAATAATCATACTGAAATCCCAAATTCTGCAGTGTAGCCTCTCATCTCAGGTCATAGCTGCTTGCTTCTTGCCCCTGCTTAAATTCTGGATCTCCATTTCGATTCTGATGCATCTCCTGATCGTTCTGCTGTGATTGGGAAGCTTTTCTTGCTTGGAAAACACCACAAGTCCCTGAGCAGATATTTCCAGTGACATTTTTATTTGCAGAATGATCATAAACTTCATAAATCTTTGAAATGTATTTTTTCAGTACTTTTTTTCACATTAAGGCTGAAACAGCTGAGTTTTTTGAATTAAAGCAGAGCACTATAAAAAATAAAGTCCTTATGAAATAGTTGGATTCAATTTATGTTTCTTAAAGAGARATCTTTGTGTGGAGAATGGGTGGTGAAAGCAGAGGGATGGCTTTCTTGGCATAGTGCTGGCAAAACCACAGCTTTTTTATGTTGCTTAGTACCAACGTGAATTTCCTTTTGTCACACCTTAGGGTATCAAAACAAAGCTTAGGAAAAGCTCAGGATAGACACAAATTTCCCTGCTTTTTTCCTTGACAACACAGCAGATCCTAAATAACATCTCACMTGTGTCASCCCCATCAGTCTRTGCTGAYTTTTTCTGCTGTCCACTTGACTAAAACTTTCCACCTGTTTCTATTCTTTTAATTCCACTCTTGGATCTTTKTTTTTTCCCATTCTTTTTATGTAGAAACACATCCTGCTGAAAATCTGCAGCCTCTGCTCTCCTGGGGTACAGCCCTGTGTACCTTGTTGACCCTGCACTGAGGCGAAGCATCAGCATGATGTTATTATCTRGAAGAGCCCATTTGTCAGAACATTCTGGCAGTTTCGTGTCCCTGATCTTGGACTTTTCTGTGGCTCACCATAAAACAAACAACCCTTCTGCCCCCAGAAATCCTCTCATCAACACCTGGCTGCAATCCCTAACACCGAGGTGCTAATTAAAAGCATCGCTGAAAAGGTCAGGCTATTTCAAGACAAGAACAGAATGTAAGATTAAAGGCAAAAATTAGGCTTGGGGGTGCAGCAGGGGCAAGAAGAATGAGTTGAAAAGCTTCTGCAGTAATTTAACATTCTTCTTGAAATGTCCTCGTGGATGCAAGTTCACTTTTGACCTTAGTTTGCTCGCCTTGGGGACTAATTTAGTACAGATTTTCATTCCACATTAACTGGCCTCTGTGTATAGCTGAGAGAGTTTAACAGGAAAGCAAACCTGTTCTTTTCTTCCTGGGATTTTGAACATATGGCAGAAGTCTTTTTAACTTCCTCTGCTGACAAATTGGGAGTCACTTTGATTTTTGGAGACATTTTTAATTATGTGTGTCTTGGTGTTTTGTAAAACGACTGAGTTAAAAATTAATGTAGCCCRAAGCAGTCATAAAGTCTGTTTCCTCCCACACAACACAGCAACAAAACTGTTTATCATGTTTTACTGTGTRATCATTACAGGTCTGCACTCATGTTCATCTTAGCTCTGATGTTTCTTTGATGCCTGGTGGAAAGTTCATTCARTGTTTCTGTCCTGGTGCTTGCCTTAAAAGATGCTGTGGGATTCCAGAAGGAATCTCTGGATGAAAGGAGCTGGCTGCAAGTTATTGGGAATGGGAATCCTTTCTTGGGAGGAAAGGCTGAGGGAGCTGGGGCTGCTCAGCYKATCAGATCCCAGAAATTAGTATTGCTTTTCTTGTATTTCAGTGATTCTAATTTCATGTRTTTTATCTATGGACAATATCTGCTCTACCAGCATTGCATCCATTGCTTCTTGAAAATACTCCCAGTAACTCCTCCTTGTGTTTAGTCCCCTTTTGCTCTGAACCACATGAAAAAGCTCAGCTTTGTTCTGYAACCTGCAGCAGCATCATGAAAGGYGATGAAAGAAGAAAGAAACTCCAGCTGCTAATAATAACAACACCTTGAAAATGTTTTGAAAAGTAGGTCCACTGGATGTATTGAAGTGAAGGAGCAAAGGCTTTGCAGGAGGATGATCCCATTGTATCTGGCTTTTTCCTGAGTTTCAGTGCCTTGTTAATGAGAAGCTGATTCTCACTTTCAAATCCGTTGCAGTCACTTGGAAGACAGCACAGGGCTCATAGATCAAAATATGTCTCTAACTAAGGGAAAAGCTCTCAGATGCTGGTTTGGCAGACTTTCAGCTTKCTTTCTGTGCAAGTCCAGTGGTCACCAATCAAACAAATGGCTGCRGAATATTGCAACTGATTTCAGACTCAAAGAGAGATACCGTGACCTCATGAATAGAAAAACCTTAATTTACCAAACCCAAGTTTTTGTTCTTTTTCTGCTCTCCCCGAGGGGAAAGCTCGAGACACAAAATAAATGTGTGAATCCATATTCCAGCACTCYATCATAAGCAGACTGAACCTGACAGGTATAGCCTAGGGAGGAAAGAGAAGCTTTCATAAAGCTCAAGTAGCACAGCCTGAAATGCTCAGGAAATAAGACAACTTGAAAAAGTATTAAAAAATATACAGGGGAAGAAAAAGGAATATAGGTACCTTTTTATTGATAGGAAAAATAAGGTATTTTGTAAATGAACAGCACAGTCTTCTTTAAAGTGYTGTTTGGAGTTGAAACATGGAATTATGAACCAGACTTTATTTAAGGGCACAAAGCAAAACTGGTTGTTGGGTGGGTGTATTGATTTCTGGCTGTTGGTAACTTATGCTTTTGTCGAAGGTGTTTATCCCTTTAGAATCCCATTCTCTGTTATTGGCCAAGTTTTTGTTTTGGCTCTGAGGCTCGAGGGAGTAAAAAATGTATTTCCATTTTCCATGTCAGAGCTAAGAGCACACATGAAGGGTTTGTACTTACCTCATGATTAGATCTATATACAAAAAATGCCTTGGAAATGCATTTTGGAAAGGCAAAAGACAGAAACCAAAGCAGAGAAGGTTTTAACCCAAAATTTTAAAGAAAATGCCTTCAGATAAATATGGCTGTATGAATTTTCATGGGAGAATCCACATGAATGTCCAGATGTTGGTAAAAACCATTTGGTTTGCAGTGCTCCTGTGCCTGTTCAGTTCCCTGGTGCTCGAGGATGTGCTGCCTCTGATGGCTGAGCACAGCTGGATTTATTCTCTGAGTTTAATATTCCCAGATTTTTATGTGTACAAACCTAGAGGATTATTTCTTTGGTTCTGTTTCAGTAACACACACAAGCATGAATAATTTGGCATAAGAAATGTTGATTTTGCCTAGCCTTTAAATACCTTAATCCACCTTGAGATGTTTTCTCTGGGGGATGCAGAATAATTTTCGTGGAGTGACCGTTCCTAAGCTGGGAAGTTCCCTTCTGTGTAACCACTCTTGTGCTCTGCCACTGCGAATATTTTGACTGCCCTGGTGTTGGCCACCTGTCACTTGGCAGAGGGAACCAAATCAGTTCTTTCTCATGGAAATACAGGAGGCTGTTCTTTGGACAAAGTGAATTAAAGTGGGAGATTCCATCTTTTCTTGTGGCCAGAGCAGAAAATGAATCTTCCAGCCAAAATGAGGTCTGGAGATTCTCCTTAGCCCTTCTTTCATTGCTGATGTATTTCTAGGAACATTGTTATTATGTCTTTTTTTGGATTTGTCCAAATTAAATTCAGGCTGGGCTTTGACCCTTACAATTTTGTCCCTGCAAAGCCTCACGACTTCCCTGTAGTCTCCTGAGTCATGGGAGGGGAGGCACAGCAGGGAGCTGGAGAAATGAAATGCTGCAGTGTGGCTCCTACCCTTGTACTGCTGGGAGCCTGATTACACAGATACACACATCACTCATTGTGATAATTACATCAGGGGCACACAGAGTGATGCAGCTGGACCTAAATCCATCTTTTATTTTGGAAAAGAGGATCACAGAGTCTAGCCTTGAAATGGAACTAAACATTCCTGGTTCTGGAAGTGTCTCAAAGCAGCGTTGCATGAGGGTGAACGGATTATCCAATGTATTGAGGAGAAATCAGGCTGTAATTACCAGGAATTCCAAGGGGAAAATGCATGTTCAAGAGTGTTCTGACCTCTTGTTTTGTGTTTTTTGTCCCCCCTAACAGAGACAAGGAACCGGGGCTACAAATGGCAAAGACAAGACGTCTGGTGAGAATGGTAAGGGCTGACTTCATTTCTGGGTGGAGAATACTGAGTAAAATGGAGCCAAAATACTTCTTACTGTAATGACAGATGCCTGTAGTRAAGGCTTTGGTGTCGTAACTTCTCTTTTGATTGTGTTTGAGAAACTGGAAGGGCCTCAGTGGGTTTGTTTTCTCTTTATTTGTATGTTTAAACCCTTTGCTGAAGTAGTCTCTTCTCTGAGTGTSTACTGTGGTAAACCAAAGGACTTCACAGAAGTCAGTGCAGACACAAATGGGGCTAAAACAAGATTAGATATGTGTGAAAAGGACACCAGAAAACAATGTAGGGTATTATTATGAGCTGCTCCATGAATGAGGAAGGTGAAGAGAAATAGTTTCAAAGGATTTGCTCACAGAGTTTCTGTAGTTTGATTAATCCTACCTAATATTAGGCCCAGAACTAAGATACCAAAATTAAAATCCACTTGATTAGAGCTCATTTGAGGGTTGCTAGAGAGAAGCTATGGATGGAACAGTTCTCATGGAAGGAGCAGATGGCAAAGAGGCTCCAAATTTCATCACTGGAGTGAGTCTGGACTCATCTCCACTCCTCCAAGGRGTGACTCATGGAGCTTTTTCAGACCTTAACAAAGGGGCTGGCAGAGACCAATTTCAGCCCTTTAAGTGGCACAATTCTAATTAAAAAATGTTGAATTTTTTTTCCCCAGAAGAATGCAAAACTGAATTTTCAGGAAAACAGTAATTGTTTGGGGTTTTATCAGCTGAAATCTCATTTTATTTCTTATGGGAGCAGAAATGCTTTACACACAAGTGATAATTGATTAAAAGCTGGTTACCATCAAACGTTTTTCAAAGGAAAAGATTAAAAAAAATTTCTTTTAATATACCCAGCTGAAAARGAAGCAGCATCAGAAAGAGGATTGAACTATAAAATGTGCTCTCTGCTTCTGTTTGGTCATCCAGTTCTAATTAAATTATCATATTCTGTGTCCATCCTATCCCCTGAAAAGCAGGAAAGATCTGAAAAATCCCTTCTCTGAAAAGCCAAGGCTTTTCCAATGGMCCATTTGAGCAGTTATTTTGGATATGTGTTTTGGCCTTTTGAGTGTTGGTCAGAGTAGAATTTTTGGGCCCTTTGAGGCAACACATCCTAAAGCATTAAGAGCCTTCTTTATGGATAGTTTTCCAATTACAGGGAGGTGACTTTCCTGTAAGGGCTGTTTGCATAATGTTTCAGTAAATGAAATCCCATRGATGATGCTCCCACTATGATAAAACGCAAATTGGAGTGGGGAAAAAAAACACCCCAAATAAATATTTTGGCTTGTTACAGTGTCTTGAATTAGTGGGAACAAATGTACCCTGACAGCAAAGCAATTTGCATTTTCAAGTTAACAGGGAAGGAAAGCAAGCAAAATTATGTCAGCCAGTCGGGCAGCATGGGGAGCATGTTTTTCTCTTTTCTGTTTGAGCACATTATGAACTCAGCTCATTTGCCTTGGATTTCTTTCCCAAATAAAAATTTCTTCCCAAATAAAATCATCCTGTTGTCAAGTTTAACTTAGATTTACTGATTCTGCAGCTTTTTTTAAAGCAATTTTTATTTCTTAGTGGGGATTTTGAGTGAGCAAGGGCTGCATCATTAATTCAAAAATATATATGGTTCTAGCTGTAGCATAACTTTATGTGTAACATACACAGCCAGCTGCACAGTTAATCTTGGGCAAATAGATAGCAATTATTTTTTGTAATGAAATTATAGCAGAAAAGCTGTCACCTACATAAAACACAGGAGCAGCAGGGGAGATGGAATAGAGTCCTCTGATCTCCTCAGCCCACATGCTTGCATAAAAATGAAGCAGAATCAGAACTTTGAACCTGAGATTGAATGCTAAATCAAAGAAGCAGGAATGTGTAACTCTTTGTCCTTATTAGCTCTGTGTGGTTAGAACTCAGGCAGTGATTTATTGCTCTGGAAATTGGGGTGTGCTGTAAACCCACATACMTAATATAAATCCTCTGTTCCATGTTTTTCTGGCCAGAAGTCTGCAATATGTCCGTGTCTTAAATGTTATTAGCCTCTTCTGCAAGTGTTTGTTTCCCTGTCAAAAGGAAACTTTCCCTTGTTTCCCTCTTGTTGAAATGGAGGGAGGGTGGAGAAACAAAAAACTCTTTCATCTTGCAGAAAGAAAGGAAAAAAAAGAAAAGTCATGCTCTGACAGTGTTTGCAAAGGCAAACTGGTCTGGTTGCTGTCTTTGCTCTTGTTTACAGATCAGGAAGAGCTGCTGAAAACCGGCTCAGACAACAAATAAAGATGCTTGGCTTTTCTCAGGGCTTGGTTCACACAGTGAGRCACTGTGGGGTCGAGCTTTGTTCGTGCATTGCAGTGGAAAATGAATTTTGGGCTCGCCTCTAGGYCAGGTTGGAACTGAAGAAAACAGAATAATGACCATGGCAATCAGCAGTGTCCCTCTTTGAAGACATGTATGGCCTTGCTGTCACCGTGCAGCACTCGGGGAAATTCAGTCTCTGAGGCTTCCTTTTATAGCAGGGATGGTTTGGGTAGCCACAAGTGCGTGTTCTTGTTTGACCTTCCTGGGACAGGAGCAGCCTGTCCTTAACTGTGTTTAGTTCCTACCCCCACAGCAGCAGTGGCAGCTCTTAGCAAACCTCCTCCAGCTGCAGGGACTGCTCTGCTGCACACACAGGGTGGGTGAGGATGGGGGGGACCATGGGGGGACATCTGGTGTCACCTCCCTGCTCCCAGAGCACAGGGYTGTGTCCAGGTGCCTCTGGAATATCCCCAGGGAGGAGACTGCCCAGCCTCTCTGGGCTCTGCTCAGGGCTGGGCACTGCCCAGGGCAGAAGTTGTGCCTCCTGTGCAGGGAATTGCTGGGCTCAGCCCCTGCCCTGGCTCTGGGGCCATTGCTGGGCCTGGAGCAGAGCCTGGGGGTGTTCTGAGCTCCCTGACACAGGGACAGACACAGGGACAGACACAGGGACAGCCAGGGACACCCAGGGACACCCAGGGCCACCCAGGGCTCAGCCCCTCTCAGCTGGGGCTCCTCTCCAGGCTGAGCAGCCCCAGCTCCCTCAGCCTCTCCTGGGCACGGAGCTGCTCCAGGCCCTTGCTCAGCTCCAGGAGCTCCTGTCCCTGCTGTGCTGAGGATCCAGGGCTGGACACAGCACCCAGAGGTGCCTSCAGGGCTGGGCAGAGGGGCAGGCTCAGCCCTGACCTGCTGGGAATGCTCATCCCCCCAGGATCCCACTGCCATTCCTGCCCCCAGGACACTCTGCTGGCTCAGGGACAGCTCCGTGTCCCTCAGGACTCCCACATCCTTCTCCAGCAGCTCACCCTCAGGCTGTGCTGGTGCCTGGAGTTATTTATTCCCAGGTGGAGGACCCTGACTTGAATTTCAGCCAGTTCTTCTCTGCRATCTCTCCAGCCTKTCGAGGTCCCTCTGAAAGCCTGCACAGCCCTCGGGGGGATCAGCTGCTCCTCCAAGCTCTGTGTCATCATCACATTGCTGAGGAGGCTTCTGCCCCTTCATCCCAGTCACTGGTACACAAGTTAAACAATCTGGGCCCAGTATTGAACCCATAACCTCACTGGGACCTTGAAGGACCTCAGTCTACCTGAAGAGATGCTCATTTGTGAAGCTGCAAACGTCACTTGCAAACCTGTTACATAACGCTGTTCTCTCTGGTGGAAAATCCAAAGGGAAGGCAGCGCTACCATTCCCACACAGCTCAGTGTGGGATAAGAAGCTGTAATTTCCTTTATGCTCACCTGGTTTGATGAGTTGGGACAACCATATTTGCAGATGCAAATATGAAAACAGAATGTTCCTCCCTGACTATTCTTGGTGAATAAGTGATTCTTCTCTGTGACCTTGGCAATGTCACAGAGTTCCTTTGTGGGTTAACACTTGTCACTTCTTGTTCTGTTTCACATTGCCCTGTGTTGTTTTTTCTTTTTTTCTTGTGGTGTAATTTGCAAGCTGCTCTCATGCAATCTACTCTTTAATAGCCCAGCACAACTGCCAGGGAAACAATTGCATCAGAAGCAATTATTTCTATCTTCAAATTTAGAATCACTCTTTTTCCTATTAATAGATCTCGCCCCTTCTTCTCAAAGTACATAAAGCATGTGATTATTAATTGGTATTAATAATTTTTCTTGGAAGATGAGGTTTATCATTCAGYAACATGAATATTTATGATAACAGAGTGTTTCCATGGGATGAATTCTCTGCCTTCCCTGCTCTGAGTGAAATGAAAATGAGTAGTTTTTGCATGAACTGAGATGTCATGGTGGATTAATCCAATCACAGCAAGATGGTCAGTTGTATATTCAGTTTCTTCTCATTCCCAAACACTTGTCAGTGTATATGAGCTCTGCTTTGGGGCATTCAGAAAATTATACATGAATAAATGTTCTGTGTTTCATCCTGTCCATGGGATGCCTCTGTGCAAAAGATGAAGATGCAGTAGAGTTGATGAAGTAAATTCTTGTATTTTACATCTAAAATGGAATCACTTCAGTCTGAATGCTTCTAGAAAACATTAAGGGTAAGGGTAAATAAAGTAAGGGTAAATAATTGAAAAGCAAATTTTTGTGAGAGAATAGAGATCTCTCTCTAGTAAGCTTTCCTGGTGTAGGGATAGGCATCTTGCAGTKTTACCAACAGTCCATTCACCCACTCCCTCTACTCAAGAAATTTGGGAAATTCTGCTCAYTACACTCAGAAATCAAAAAAAAATCTTGCCAGATCTGGCAGATTGAATAATAATCTTCATAGTTATTTATGTAGAGTGCTCAGCTTAATAGAGCTTCAATTCCTGGCTAGAGGCCAGGATCATTATTGTAGTATGGGCTAATATAAATATCTCTTTAAGAACTCAGAATTAATTTTCCACTAATATTCTCCAATGACTGCGTAAAAAATGTGCTGTTTTTGGGAACAGCCCTACAAATAAACTCACTGGTGGAAAAAACGATTCTGAGGAGGGAGGGGAACACATGAGGGGAATTTTTATAAATATTCAAAAGRACCTCATGGAACATGGTTTGCTGTATCTTCCCGGGCCTAGAGGTCACATTTGTTAGTCCAAGGAAAGGACAGAGCCTGAACTGCTGCTCTSCAATGCTCATGCATTTTCTTTCCCACAAAACATTGCTTGTGTGGCAAGAGATGAATCTTCAGCATTGCAAGCAACTGCTGAATCAATGTTTAAAAAAAACAACACCTAACCCTTTGAAACTGCTGCTCTCTGATATTTCACCCCCACAGCACTAATCAGGAGTTAGGATGGAGAGTATTGGATGGAGGTAATTAATATTGAGTTTTCCTGGGTGATAGGCTGAGAGCTGGCAGGGAAATTAGCTTGCCTTGTTGTCTCTTTTCGCTGTGGTGTTCTAAAATTCTCTCATCCCTTTTAAGTGGTGCTTCAAGGGATATGATCTCCCAGTAATGCAGTCTCTCTTACTCTACTTTCAGCCTGTATCCAAAGCCAAATTCTGCCCTGTTTCATCCAGTCTAGTGCCAGTGGGGACTTGGGAAGTGAAATGAGAATGAGTTGTTGTACCTCATCCCACATCTCTTAAAATAAAAAGYCTGTGCCTCAGCAACATTCCCAGACGTGTCTGCAACCACCAAATACCATAACACCTTCACAGAGCCTAAATCCAAAAGTGTCTGAACCCTCAGCAYGGTTACATAAAGTTGTGTTCGGTCATGTACAGATCACTCAGGCTCAGAGAGAGGTGTAAAAACCCTGTGAGAACTCAACACTGTGATCTGTAGCTGAGAGTGGATCAGATGAGGGGAGAAAAAGCCCCAAGTGAACAGGTCTAGACAAATCCCATCTCAAGGCATGGCAAAAACACTGCAGGAAGCTGCTGAGTTTCAGTTTAGGCATTTGCCTGGGGACAGCTGCTTGTAAAGTTTGCCCAGAACCAAACCAGAGATGTCTCAGGTCCTCTCCTGGCCTGGTTCTCTTCCTCTGCCTGTAGTAAGATAAGTAGAGTGTGGGAAAACAAAGAATTGCTACTAAAGGTAATCTTACTTCTGATGTATTGCAGTTGTGCTAATTATCTTRGAGTGGGAACAGCCTTACACTCCTAACTATGAGTGTAATAAAAAGTGAACTGGTTGGGAGGGCTTTAGTTACACTTACAATTACAGCTCAGTTGGAGTCTGCTGCTGTGCTGTAAAAACCCAGGGACAGGAGGTAGTACAAGGGACAGATAAGGTAAGACTTTGCACCAAAAATTAACAAGACCAGAGCCAAGCTAGAGTGAACTAATACTGTAAAAAACAAGAGAGAAGAAGGAGAACTAACTGACTAGCTACTAGCATGAATAGACAGACCCTGAGAGCTGCTTGGAACTACCTTTGAGAAATAAGCTAGAAACTGTTAAATAACAAAGTGTTAGTGCCTGAAGCCTTCTAATTAATAGAAAAGCTTCATAAATAATAAAGTCCTAATACTTAGAGCCCCTAGAAGTTTTTAAAGAARTAGTTTGTGTGTTTTAACCATCTCGACTACCACAGTAACCCACTAAAACATAGTGAGGGAGGCATCGTTAGTGTAACTGAAAGTAACTAGTGAAAACCACAGGGAGGTCCGGACCTGATTTTCTCCTATCAAGACACCTAGAATTAGGTGAGCCACCAACYARCAATAATGAGAAACTGCTTGTAGTCTCTACCTCGTGYCGTAACCGCCTCGACAACGACACGGGTTCTCTCCTGGCCTGGTTCTCTTCCTYTGCCCATCCTGGTGTGKTTATCAAGGAATGTGCCCATCCCTGCAGCAGCCAGCAGGGCTCAGTTAAAGGCTGATTGAGCCTTTAATAACAAGGCTCTGGGATTGTTCACAGATCTTCCCTGGGGAGGATGCTGAGAGGAAGGGAAGGGAATTATACAGGAACTTGATTTCCTCTCCTAGGTGAATTTCCATTTCTGGAGGCCAGGGTTGAATCCTCTCCAGAGGGATGCTGTGTGCTCATTTATTTGGGGTGATGAAGGCAGTGAAGGATTGTTCACAAAAATTCTCTGATCAACAATTTTTAGTGTTTATTCAGCAACAGAACTTCTGAAGTGATGATTTTTATGCGTGTTTGAGGTAACGTGGGCACCTTCTGCACTGAAACTTCACCTACACCCACGTGTGCCTGGCCATGTGCAGTGACCATCTGGTTTCATAGAGAGCAGCCTCTGGGGGAGTTTAATCAATGTATCTGATCTAAACTGAAGTAATACTGAAAGAGTAGAAATTCTTCTTMTTTTTCTGTTATCTGTCAAGTTGGCTTTGACACTGTGCATTACAGCTGCACCTCATCTGGTAAYGAGGAGCTTTCATTTTTTAAAAGTTGAGGCAGAAGCATCTTAAAAAAAAAAAAAGATTGTATTAAAAGTTTAATCAATTAAGAGCAGTGTTCTTGTAGTCTGGCTTATGCCCTGGATCTGGAATTCCCCACAAGTTTTTGTTTAGTGYATCATCTATAACCACGCTCATGACTCCCAAATAAGTGCATCTTCCCACACAAAAARCATAGCACTGTCCACATGAAGGATATCTGTACAGTGTGTTGCTTTATAATGCTCATTATGCAGCTTTTTCTTGCATGTTTTGGGTTTCTTTTTTCTTTTTTTAATGCAGAAGTCCCACAAGGAAAAGCAAATATGGAGCAGGACAGCACAAGCATAGAATAAAAATTGCAGCTTTTTAAACCTTTTTTAAACCTGCTTTTTAAGGACTTAAAAAATGGGAAATAATTTTAAAATATAAAATTTCTATTTGCTGGTACATTTGACATGGAGAATCTTCACACTTAATACTTGTGCTACCAACGAATCTGTCTAGGTACTTATATGGTCCTCACCACCATAGTAACTGAGAGTCTTCCAAGTATTTAAAAATAGAGATAACAATAACAATCCTTGCCCTGGTCCACCTCTTTCTTTCCAGCTTGCCAGGAGAACRACTTGATTAATTGATGGGATCTTTGTTTTGCACACAGTGCCTGCRCTCAGCTTGGGAACCTTGTGTGCCTGCGTGGATGTTCCCAAACCGAGTGCATCCAAAAASCCGGCTGCTTTTCTAAAAATGTGAGAGATGAGCACATGTATAGGAGTTATATATATTTCTATATGGTCCCTCACAGTCTGCTCCTTTGCAGGAGGTAGAAGTCAGTAGGACTGCAGCATTCCTGCAGTGCWGAGATCAGGAGAAGCACAAGGAAATCAGCATGAGGTGCCTCATTCAAGTGGGCATTTGAATGCCTGAAAGGTGGTGGTAGCCCAGCTCCTTTCTGAGAAACTGTCTGGAAAATCAGCCAAGATCATTAGGGGGGAAAAAATTCAGTAATTAACAATGAAGAAAAAAATGAAATTAGGCAAAAGAAAATAAAGCTGTGGTGATGCTGGTGGATTTTGACTTTTGGATGAGTCATAAATATGCTGGAGTTCCCATCAAGTGTTAACGAGGRAAGACAGAATTGAAATGATGCCTTTGACAAGTGCCATATTTCTTCTGGAAATCAGTCTGTAATTATCAGYGAGCTGCCTGACTGTGCACCAGGGAGAAGGAGCCTTCTTTCCGTGACTGGCACGTACCTGGCTGGCTTCCACAAATGTGCATTGCCTGGAAAATGGGTTTCCTTGGGAGCAGGAGCCTTTAGTTCTGCTTTGGTGCTGGTGCTGACCCAAAGGGAGGACACAGCTCAAGCCAGCCCCTCARTAATCTTGGTATCACCTATAAAGTTACCTCTGAAATGAATCTGCCCCTGCATCACCAATGTGGTTTGGGGTGTGTGAGGATTGGAGTCAATGGATGTGGGAGCTGGAATATTTACATKGGGAATCCATGGAGCTGGGCTGGCTGGCACAGCCTGGAGATTCATCTCTCCACGTTCYTTCCCCGACACTAACAACAGATGATTAAAAGGCTACAAGAGGTGCATACAGCTCAGCAACATGGTTTTTTTTAATTTAGTGGAAGTGAAAAATGAAAGAGGAACACAATCAATGCCCAACAGTGGTTACCAGGATTTACTGTTGTGGAAACATCACTTCTCTTTTTGACTGTACACACATGACTGTACACAGACCTGYKTTACTTCACAGGCTTTTGGKKTTTTTTTTTTCTGACTTGGCTTTGTAAATGGAATGAAAATCCTTTCCTACTTAAGAGCTCCTCCGTTAGCAATCGGTAAATGAGTAATTTTTTTTTTTTTTCTGAAGGTTTTAAAGATTTTAATTTGTGGCACACAGCTGTCTTCAGGCACTTAGCTCCAAAATTAGCTTGTAATTTGGTGTTATCAGGCTCCCTTGTGTAAGCAGGCACCAGAATTYAGAACAGCAGGAGTGTTACAGACGTGATGAAAGTGTGCTCCTTTGCTGAACTGGTGGCCAGAACRAGCAGGAAGGAAGGAGATGCTGCATCAGGAACCAGCACAAGACTCCACCTTCAGTCCCTGTGCTCAGAGTATTCAGGACCTTACATAAAATGCTTAGTGCTTGTCCAAGGGAAGAGAGGGGTGTCTCAAAGTCAGCCCTACACRTGTCTTGGGTTCCTATGCCTCCCTCTGTAAATTTGGAGTGAAACCCTTCATGTCTGGYTCTTTGGGTGCACATCTGTGTGAGATACCTAAAGCTCTGTTTGTTCTCAAYGGAGAAAAATGCATTTTTTGGTAACATTTTTTTGTGTTTATCAGAACGAACTCCTCTGGAGAGCCTGGTGTTCATAGATTTTAACTCGATTTAGGCTTCTAATTTGCTTAGATCTCTCAAGGCTGAGGAATTTGTGGGTAGTACTAACATTAAAAACCAACAGAAATAATATAATAAAATAAATCGTAAATATGAGAGTTTTTTGTCTATCTCTGGAGTTAAGTGGATGCTCAGCAGGGTATTTCAGAATGTCTGGTTTGTACCTGGACACTGAACTTTTCCTTAAATCCATCTCAAACCACTCCATCCTTATTCAGATTTGACTTATCCTCACCACCTTGTG
Source organism: Alauda arvensis (assembly GCA_902810485.1). Classification (NCBI taxonomy): domain Eukaryota; kingdom Metazoa; phylum Chordata; class Aves; order Passeriformes; family Alaudidae; genus Alauda; species Alauda arvensis. The sequence continues at coordinate 136,487 of CADDXX010000353.1, forward strand.
CCAGCTCTCACAGCCACTTTCTCCGTGGAAATATGAATGTGGAAATAACAAAATATTTTCTGGCTTGAGGATTTTGTTAGCCAGGATWGTGGATTCAATGGAAGCATTTGCTTTAGCCAAGCACTCTTAGTTTTGGTTCATTTTTCCCCCAGCCCACAGTGAATAGGAAAGACTGAGAAAAAYACATATTTTCCAAGGAGGAATTTCCATGGACAGAAGAAAGTTGGATAGCACTGGATATGGAAAAGGCATTTTGAAAGTCACTGTGGAAAAAAAGTAGGGCAGGGTGCTCTGGCAGCTCCTTGGAGATGGTGTGGGTATTCCAGAGCTGGAAATCAGCTCTCAGCACTTCTCCAGGGTCTCACAGTKACATTATTTAATCACTGCTGATGAATGAGTTCTCTAACTGTATTTTGAGTATCTCATCTTTCATTCTAATTTATACCTAAAACCCCCTGAGACTGCTGGTTGACTCTAGGTGGAGAAAGCATTAATTATTCTTTAGGTTTTAGTGAAACACTGGCACTCCACAGTGACCAATTTACTACTCCTTTAAAAGTTGCCAATAAAAGATGGACATGTACAAATATATTCATTAGCACAAACTAATTAAAACCCAGGCTGATAGCCAGGAGCACAACATGTTACTGCAGGATTTTGGAATTCATTATGTGCCTGTGCTAATCCAACAGTAACTATCAACTGCAGCTCCTAATCTGAGTTAAAGATCTCATACTGATAGACACCTAAAATTTACAGTCCCTGTTCCACTAAAACCCTCCTAATTGTCTTTATTACTCAAATTTTAGGTCTGAATGTAAACAGAACAATTAAAACAATTTTTCCTTCTTTTTTGCTCAGGAAACCCAAATATTTCCTTCCTTCCTTCCTTCCTTCCTTCCTTCCTTCCTTCCTTCCTTCCTTCCTTCCTTCCTTCCTTCCTTCCT